>JASPKZ010010262.1:1042500-1110000 GCA_030220185.1 Diploptera punctata | reverse complement strand
TTTCTCTCTTCTTGCATTTTTCTCTCTTCCGAATACATATTTGAAAACTGCGTAAATTACAACTATTGGTACTCATGAGACAAAAATCATGTTGACCAGAGTAATTCGGAATTTCTTCAACAATATTTTGAATTTTTAATTTATCGCGTAGGACTATATCTGTGTTTCTTTGCTTGTCCGATTTTGTCAAACCTAGGAGTGAACGTAAAAATCTCATCAGTTCCGTATGCAATTTTGATTTGATTTTTGAATTTAGTATCCAATTTTCGCTGCTATATTTCAGTCCTGATTTTGCAGTTACATTGTGTAATTTCAATTTGTTGCAGTTGACATTTGTTTACCAAATTTTTTTACGACCCATTTATTGCATTGTATTTCTGTAACTTTACTTACTTACTTACTCACTGGAACTATCGAACCCGTAGGTTCATGGCCGCGCGGATATAACCTCTCCATACATCCCTATCCTGAGCTAATGCTTTCAATCATTCCCTATATAATCTACTTCCCTTAAATCATAGTTAATGTTATTCTCCCACCTCATTCTTGGTCTGCCAATTGGGCGTTTTCCCTCTGGTTTTCCTACAAGAAGCTTCCATGCAAATCTTTCATTCCCCATACGTGCAACATGTCCTGCCCATCGCAGTCTAAGAGACTTAACTGTTCTTATTATATCTGGCTTCCTATAAAGACCATGTAGTTCATTGTTATGTAGTCTTCTCCATTCACCTGTTTGTTCATCTCTCTTTGGTCCAAAAATTTTCCTAAGTACTTTATTCTCAAATACTCGTAATCTCCTTTCCTCCCTTAAAGTAAGAGTCCATGTTTCGCACGCATATAATATAACTGGTAGAATAACAGTTTTATATATTTTCAGTTTAACGTTTTTTGAAAGGAGTTGGGACATCAAAAGTCTCTGCAATGCATAATAGCACGCATTTTCAGAACTGAGCCTATGTTTAAAATCTTTGTGCATCTCATTCCTATTTGTGATTAATGTCTGTGTAATTTCTTATATCAGATGTTAGGTGACCGATTATATATCAGATATTAGGCGACTTGTTTATTCTACTCTATATCATATAATTATAAGAAATAATAACAGTATATTATGAACTTTTAAATCCTATCTCCAGCTGACGAAGATAAATCTACTCATGGAGCTTTATTGGCCGCTTCGCTGTTTATATTTACGACACATGAAGGCGACGTTACGATCGCATTTCATTCTTCTGCTTGAAACACCCGATGGGAGGCTTACATTTTTTCCTTTCATATATAGACCTAAAGTTTTTTTTTTCAAATCATATGTGTATGCTTCTGCTGGAAGTAAACATTTTTCACAAATAATGCCACGGGCGAGTTCGAATTTATCTAGAGGATTTAGAAATCAAGAGTGGCATTTGTTAGGACTATTTAACGAATAAAGTTAAGCTGTTTGTTCACAAATTATTATTTAAATATAGTTATTTTAAAATAGTATACATTTAATGTAAACGGTGATGTTTGAAATCAAATGAGAAATGCTTGGTTAAGTTTCATTTGTTCATCCACTGCAACTTGATCCTATTACTTATTGTCAAATCATCGACAGTAATTCTGCCCGAAGGCAGATCCTTCACTGCAATCATGGCATTTCCATGCTATGCTTGCAGCTTTACTAGGGAATTGTAGGTGTGGTAGCTTCCCGTTGCTTTCCACACCGGTGAAGGATGATGATGATGATGATGATGGTCATATGGTTTCGGGGACCGTTTGGGCCTTAAAGTTATCTTGACATTTGTCTTACAGGTGAGGAAAAAACCCCGATAAAATCCCCACCCAGAAAAACCCGGGCCCGCTGCGTGGCAAGGCAGCACGCTACCTCGAGACCACAGCGGTGGACTATTGTCAAATAGGAACTCAATATTGTAAGAATGAACCCTAGTGGAGAAAACAATGGAACTCTTCAAACCAATATATAAATTCACAGGAAATATGAAATAAAGCATAATTATTAGTACACGAGTGAACAAAATTATATACACAATTCGGGAAGTAAGTACGTTACTAGTATCCAACTTATTTGCTAGACTCGCTGAAGCTCGGGCTCATCACGTCCTCAACTGGTAATGTACTACTTACTTCCCTTGTTGCGTACCTAACTATTATTTTATATACTACTCGTATATCAGCACCAGTGCATCACAGAAGCTGCTAGCAACACTGAATAGGAAAAGAGAAAAAATACACCCAGAATTCTACAACACCGGGGTCATGTTGGACCGTGCGTGGACGAAGGAAAATTTCGAAATGAGACACGTCATCACTAGGTTGAGACTCCACGGATTCCACCACGATATGCCTATTTTTACTTTTGAGGGCCTCTCCACTTTTCAGCGGTTACCCTGTATTCCTATTCGCCATTCTTGCCGATCACGCCATTCATCCTCCTCCAGACCTCGGTCGTTCATCAATCTATGGATTTCTCCTCTCCAAGTTGTTCTTGGCCTGCCCCGTTTCCTTCTACCAGAAGGTGACCATTCCAAAAAAGTTTTGGGCCACCTATCATCCTCCATACTCCTGACATGACCATACCACTGAAGAGCTCGTCTTTCGATCCTTTCCACCACTGTCTCCTCCATATACATCATCTGCCTCACTTCTTCATTTCTTCTTCTTTCCAACCTGGACACCCTGGCACTGCGTCTTATTCCATCCATCTCCACTGCCAAGATCTTAGTTTTTTGTCCCTCTACCAAAGTCCATCCCTCAGCACCATATGTCATTATGCTTTCCACAACAGACTTCAAAATTCTCCTCTTCGTGTGGTTTGACATGGTCCTACTCCACAGTACTCCATTCAACATTTTTATGGATCTTCGTGCTTGTACTAACCTGCTACACGATATGCGAAAACACAAAATTCCATGAACCAAATATAGATTGATGATCTTGATGAAGATTTTCGGGCTGTAGGCCGTGGTCGTGAGGCTTGTAGTTCCCTGACGTTTCGCCAGAGACAGCCCTTGAGGATGCCAGACGCAGTCTCTGGCGAAACGTTGGGGAACTATAAGCCTCACGACCAAGGCCTACAGCCCGAAAAACTTCATCAAGATCATCATAGCAACTCCGGCCGTGAAAGTCTACGTGAATACAAATATAGATTGTTAATGTATGCTATGTGAAAAGACATGTGAACGATATCACATTGAGCTATGCACAAAAAAGAACAAAGACAACATATGAATATGCAAAAACATAAATTTAAATGTATTCCTACTTTAATCCTGGCTATTTGGCTGCAAGAAAATTATTAATTACACTGAGCAACAAAAAATAATCTTTTTTTTTTGTCTCAGAAAGAAAAATATGTGATTCCGATAGTATTTTTTCTCCTGAATTCAAATATGATATCGGATTTTCTCCATCACGCAAGGTTTCCGAGAGACAGGCATTTATAATTTCAAACACTTTAATATCTTGTACATTCGTAACTACACAATATTCGAGCATTCGGACTCGCCTAGAAAGTAAGAAATGACGATTTTCTGCTATATTTCGTCTGTGGAGCATCCCTCTTGATGGTCCAACAATAATCGGCCAGCATATTAGGATTTCATTTGCCTTGATATCTCTTTTCCATAGCTGAAACCATTTGAGTTAGCCATTTGGTTTTATTTTACAATGGACAAATGGACGAAAAAAGTCATCATCATCATCATCAACAATCACGGATTAAGCCCATGTGGCTTGTTCCGGTCTCATAGATTCTCATTCAAAAGTTGGATCCATCTCTTCTTCAGTCTACCAACATTCCTGCGTCCTTTTGGTTTGTATTTAAGTATAGTTTTGGGAATGCGATCATTTTCCATTCTTTGAAAAAGTTTTTTCCATTTTTTTCTAGATTCTGTTATTCTATCTAAGAGTTTAAAGATATTTAGATCATTTCTAATATCTTCACTTCTTCTCTTATCTAGAAGTTGGCAACAGCCACACTTCTGAGAAATCTCATTTCAGCTGCTTCTATGATCTTCTCTTCTTTATTAAAAATGTATTACTTAAATCCATTAATTGAAATTGAAATAAAGAAAAACTGTGGGTGATGGAGAAATTCCGAATACATATTTGAAAACACGATAAAAAACTGTATTAAGTACAACTATTGGTACTCATGAGACAAAAATCATGTTGACCAGTGATATATATCATGCATTTACGCAATGTTACGCCTAACTCTATTAATTATATAATCAACATGATTAAGTCAAGCCACTTTTTACTAATGTTGATGAAACTGGCCAAAAGTACAGAAGGCCCATTTAATAAAGTGTAATGTTTCAATTTGGCTGTTTTAAAATCAGATAAGGAAGTACATTTTCATAAGGTAAATACATAATTATAAACGTGCCACTTATTTATTCTGAGGTCAGACAATCGCTCCACTTCTAAATGTGAGACCAAGGTCGTCTCCTCTTCCGATCACATTCCATTTCCATTACATTACATTTATACTTATTTTGGACTTTGCATAATGCTTTTAGGTAGCTGTTAATTATGGGATGAAAATGTCAACGGATAAAACTAAAGTAATAGCTTTCAGGGGACACAACTCAGAAGAGCAAAAATTGTTATCTACGGGAAAATAAGTTTAAATATCTTCTTCTTCTTCCTTCCAAGTATTAGGCCAAGGCCTGTTACGATCCTATAGAAAATTTTCCCTCCAGCGTTTCATAGGACGGCCCAGTGATCTTCGTCCTCTTGGTATATAATTATAAACAGCTTTGGGGATTCGATTTGAACTCATTCTTTCAAGATGGTGTTTCCAATTTAGTTGGTACTGTTTAATATATTCCAAAATTGGCGTAGTCTTCAATTCTTTTAAGATATCGGTGTTCCTTTTCCGATCCCATCTGGTGTAACCCGCTGTTCTGCGCATGAATCTCATTTCACAAGCCGTTATTCTGCTTTCATGTTGTTTTTTATTGTCCATGCTTCACTACCATAGGTCAACACTGGTCTAGCCAAAGTGTTATATAAACGTAATCTGGTGTTTTTTTGTACAAGGGATGGTTTCATAACTTGATTAATAATTCCTAAACTTTTATTATAACTAGTAACTTTTTCAGGGATATCCTTTTCATCCCAGATAGAGAGATAATATCCAAGATATTTAAATTGATTAGATCTCTCTAAAATTTTATTCTGGAGACAGATTTTACTTTGTATGGGGTCCTTCCCATGAAATGCCATAATTTTAGTTTTGTTAATTGATATTTCCATATTAAATTTGGCAGCTATTTTTTGTAAATTATAAATTGATCGTTGCAAATCATTTTCGGAAAGTGCCAGAAGAGCTAAATCGTCTGCAAAAAGAATAGCATCGAGTTTGAGGTTCCTATTGATGGGTATATATCCTCGTTGTCTTTTCCTATTTAGGATATAATATAAGACACTGGAAAACTAATGAAGTTCAACTGTAATTAAGTAGAATTAGACAATTCTGCGGAACAATACAGAGGACAATGAAACGTCATGATCATCAACAATCACGGATTAAGCACATGTGGCTTGTTCCAGTCTCATAGATTCTCATTCAAACACTTGAATCCATCTCTTTTTCAGTCTTCCAACATTTGGGTTTGTAATTAAGTATAATTTTTATATGCGTTCATATTTCATTCTTTGAACATGTTCTTTCCAGTTATTTTCCAGATTAATTTAATTTATCTAAAAGTTTAAAAATGTTTAGCTCATTTCTCCCTCCATGGTATCTTTACCTTGTCGTGGTGGAGTGGCTTGCGTGCTTAAATGATCCTGAGAGCTATGCCGGCGGTAGCATTGCTGCCGATAGGGTTACCCATGCCGGACTGGTCGAAGGTGATAAGCCAGACGAAAAAAGTACCTTGGGCGAAAGAGTGACGATCTTTCACCGTAAATATACAACCGTCAAGAAATGCGGACATGGGTTCATCTGGGGTAAAATTTTCCGGAGGTCAAATAGTCCCCCATTCGGTTCTCCGGGCGGGGACTACTTCAGGGAACCCATGCCAAAGGCTCAAACACAGGGACATGTTCCTAGAAACATGGAATGTTAGGACTTTATACAATAGTGGGGCATTAGAGATATTAACGCGGAAATTAGATAAATCGCCCTTGGATATAGTCGCTTTAAAGGAAGTTAGGTGGCCAGGAGTAGGTGATCAGGAATCAGGAAGCTTTGCATTATACTATGGGGGTGCAGAAAGACCTTCATTTGGAACGGGTTCTTTAGTCAGAAGGAGGATCCTATCCGCTATCCGAGATATTAAGTTTGTTAGTGATAGGATATCATACATAATTCTAAAGGGTAAACGACATGATTTTATAATTGTAAATGTACATGCTCCCACAGAAGATAAAGATGACTAGATCAAGGATGAGTTCTATGAAGAATTAGAATGCTTATTTTGATAGCCTTTCACGATATCATATGAAAATTGTCTTAGGAGATTTTAATGCAAAAATGGGGCGGGAAGATATATTCAAAACGTTATATTATATGGGTGCGAAACATGGCCTCTTACTTTAAGGGAGAAAAGTAGATTACGAGTATTTGAGAATAAAGTTCTTGGGAAAATTTTTGAACCAAAGAGGGATGAACAGACAGGAGAATGGAGAAGACTACATAACAATGAACTACATGGTCTTTATAGGAAGCCAGATATAATAAGAACAGTTAAGTCTCGTAGACTGCGATGGACAGGACATGTTGCGCGTATGGGGAATGAAAGACGTGCATGGAAACTTCTTGTAGGAAAGCCAGAAGGAAAACGCCCAGTTGGTAGACCAAGAATGATGTGGGAGAACAACATTAACCATGATTTGAGGGAAGTAGATTATACAGGGAATGATTGGAAAGCATTAGCTTAGGATAGGGATGTATGGAGAGCTTATGTCCGCGCGGCCATGAACCAACGGGTTCGATAGTGCCAGTGAGTAAGTAAGTAAGTAAGTTAGCTCATTTCTAGTATCTTCACTTCTTATTTTATCCAGAAGTTTGCAGTCAGCTATAATAAAACAAAGTTCAAAAACAAACTATTGCTGAAATTCTATGAAGTAATTGCATTATCACTACTTCTATATGGCAGTGAGAACTGAACGCTAACAGCAAACCAGTTGAAACAAATAGAGACTTCAGAAATGAGATTTCGTCGATTTGTGACAGGCTGTACGTTGTTGGATCATTGGAGGAGCATCCATCCATAGTAATTCTGCCTGACGGCAGGTCCTTCACTGCAATCATAGCTTACAGCTTTACTAGGGAACTGTAGGTGTGGTAGCTTCCCGCTGCTTTCCACACCGGTGAATGATGATGATGAAGATAATGATGGCCATATGATTTCAGGGACCGTTTGGGTCTTAAAATGTTCCTGACATTTGTATTACAGGTGAGGAAAAACCCCAATAAAAACTTCACCCAGAAAAACTGCCCCGACCGGGGATCGAACCTGGGCCCACTGCGTGACAAGGCAGCACGCTACCTAGAGACCACAGCGGTGGACAGAAGGAGCATAGACATCAGGAATGAACTCATTATACACCCAATTACGGCAATGAACGAAAAATATAGGACTGATCGGAAAGACCATGCCATCCTAGGAAAAAGAAGTGTTGGCCGACATATGAAGAGATAGCGTGACCAGTTTTAAGACAGAACAGGCCAAAAGGCCTAAACCTTGACGTCGATGATGGTGGACATTTTTTGTACAATAAAAATGTATCATAAGTAATGCCACGAGTGATTTCCAAATTATCGATAAATTCACGACTCACGAAGTGAGGAGTGAATTTACCTAGAGAATTGGGAAATCAAGAGTGGCAATTGTTAGGACTATTTAACGAATAAAATTAAGCTGTTTACTCACAAATCATTATTTAACTATAGTTATTTTAAAAATTTATATATTTAATGTAAACGGCGATGTTTGAAACAAATGAGAAACGATAGGTACGCTTCATCTGCTTCTTTTGTTTATCACTGCAACCAGATCATACTATTTATTGCCAAAGGAACGCAATATTGTAAGAATGCTCTCTAGTGGAGAGCTGTATATTAATTCATTTCTGATGTCGTATGCTGTAAATCTGACAATTATATTTTTCTGGACTGTTACCTGGGAAAAAATACATTTAAGAAAGTGCAAACAATGGTTTATTTTTTTGGTGGTATAATCAATTGCTACAAATGTTTTTATATTAACTCCCGCATGCGGCATGTGTTGACATTCATGCACTTTATATACAATCTGGTAGCCGCATTTCTGGCACGCTCAGTCACTGCAAAATAATGGTCAGACCTGTTCAGAATATTAAAAAGGAGGAGCCTTCTTTAATATGGTAATTATAACACTGATAAATATTTCGTGAAACACGACTGTGATTGGTTGTAAAACAGAAATCATTGAAACGTGATTGGCCAATGAGTCCCATTTGGGGCATGAGTTAAATAGTCAAAGCTATACATCACGAAGCTGTTTCGGGACCCATGGAAACAAGAACTCGCAGAAAGAATATCTACAAAACCATGAGATTCTCAACATTCCAAACTGGTCTAGGAAGATATCTATGGTAACGTCTCTACTGACAGTGGGACATGACAACTTCTGGTGTAGCTTTCTACGATGATGCTGCACTGTAATCCTCTTCACGTTCTCCGCCTCCTTCACTTTCGGATCTAATTCATCATTATCTATTCTGCATGTTTATTAGGAATGTTTGTGGATGGTGTGTTCCGTTCTAATGTTGTGTTGCCTCGAAGGAGGCCCTGATATTGAGCTGACCACTCATTTGGGGAGGCATCCATATCCTTGTGGGATCAAAAAAATGTGTCATTTTTAATAGGAATATTCCACACTACAGTGGTACTCCTTCATCCGAACGTGATTAATCGCCAGAGGTTTCTGTCTAAAGTATCTTCTTCCCTCAAATATCTAGCTTCCAAACTAATAACTAATCTTACTGCTACAGGTTCATCCCACCAGTTCCAGAGAAACTGACATCACCTGACAACTACAGATAGAACAGCAACAACTGAAGTATACAAAAAAAAATTAAAAAATGCACTTTACCATAATTGTATGATTAATTGTAATAATCTAAAATGTACGCACATTATATTTAAATAAAGAGAAGCCTGGATGCCCTCCCAATATAGAGTCATCCGAAAGCCAAACTTGGCAAGATCCCGCGTGATCGACTATTCCGATTGAGGTTTTAAGCGGTTTCCCTCAATCCAAAGAGCAAATGCTGGAATAGAACCCCAAAAGGTCCGCTTCCGACTTCACTCTGCTAATTAACTTCAAAATTAAATTCAAAATTTAAACCGGGGCTAATGTATTTTACAGGAACCCGGGGTTCTACCTATTAAGGAGGACCAAAATGGATCGCTCACCGCCAACACTTAAGTGATGGCCGCAGAGCTTTCCATCTATCTATCTATCTATCTATCTATCTATACTTCTCCTCAATCCATATATCCAATGTGGTAAGAAGTTGTCCTCCAATGGCTACCCTCCCACTATGGTATTGCGGGTAATAAAACAGCCGATCTCCTCGCCAAAAAGGATCTCGCATTGAACAAATGCCTGGATCTAAACCAACACCTTACTCCTAAGTGAAAAGCCACATAAAGTTAAAATCCAAAATTATGAATGACAATAGACTTCAAACAGTGGCCAGAAACAAAAAAATGGGAATGCCTAATAAAACATACTGATATACCGTACATATCAAGAAAAACAGAAGTAGCACATTTTAGGACTACAATGGGCCACAACTGCCTGGCAAAATACATTCACAAAATCAATGTTCTGCCTTCACTGAAATGCATTTTATGCAATCCCCTGATGAAGAAATGGACGAAGGTCATCTGAACAACTGTATCGCTATCAAAGATGATTCTAAGACCTCAAAGTATTGGAGAGCAAGACTGTGTTAGATGCAGCACATTAGACAACAACAACATATATCCAATGTTCTCTAGATCTGCCTCTTTCATTTCTTCCATTAGCTTTTCAATCAAGGATCTTGTTTAATTTTCTATCTTTTTCCATCCCTATGAGGTGTCCATATCATTTCATACGATTTTCTTCTATTTTTTCTAATATGTACAACTACGTGGAAGAGGCACCTAATTCTTCAAGGGACAAACATGAAGACTCGTCTCCGGGGTAACAAGGAGAAAATCCTCAACGGTCAGCAGAGTGGAAGAGGTACTCCTTCTGATGGAGTTAATACAACAGACAGATTGATATTGAGTCGTAGACGGCAGCCACATCAGATATCTTACCCTGCGAGATGCCAGTGATACAGGGTGAACGTTAATTAAAACCGACAAACTTCGGGGACTGATTCCTGACTGGAAATGAAGGAAAAAAAGGTCCTATAAACATGTGTCCGGAAATGAACGATGTGTGTGCAACGACAACAAAATCATCCCGGCACACGGTACATAGCATAATCGCATCCACGTCACAACAGATGTTCAACGTGGCCTCCATGGGATGCAATGCACGTGTTCACACTTCGTATCGTGGATTGCCTCACTCTTTCGCATGTTCCGGCATCTCTCCAAATAGCGACACATGTGACGTGGACACGTGTAGAAGGGAATGCACATCAGGAACTGGTTCAGCGTACACAACACTTTTCAGATGCCCCCAGAGGTAAAAATCCAGGGGGTGTAAGTCCGGTGATCTATCAGGCCATGCAACAGAGCCGAGAGAATAATGACATTCGTTAGTGTCATCTACCGTGGCAACGATACATTTATGGACACTTATTCAGAGGACATTTTGTTCCTACATTTACAGTCAGGGAATCAGTCCCTGCAGTTTGTCGGTGTAATTAAAACTCACCCTGTATACTTTCAAGTCCAGTGGTAGAAAGCGCCGGCAAAATATAGAGATGAATGGATGGACCACATCAATAGAATGGATAGCAATAGAGTTCCAAAACAAATTCTTCATTACAAACCACTAGGGCGAAGAAGTGTAGGAAGACCCAGTAAAAGATGGACAGACCAATTCTAGCATGATATCGGAACAGACCTTAAGACGTCTTTGATGCTGGAGATGTTTTTTTTTTCAACTTACAAAATTTCCCTTATTTTACTGTGTATTATGTGTGTCATCCATAGTTTAAAGTCCCTCTCCCGGCAGATCGTGCCACTCTATGGCCGGGATGGCGTGTGGCACGTAAAACGTACTTGAAATATGAGAGGTTATATCGAGTATATTAAATGAAATATATATAGTAGAGTTAATTTTTATTTTTATTAATAAGCTCTCTGATAAAAAAGTAAAAACTGCTTGTCATCATAAGATTGTATAATTTTGCCATCAGACTGTAAGTCAAGGTTAGATATTACAATCCACACGTGCAAGTCGCACTTCTGGAATTTCATCTCGTAAAATATGTATAACCAAAGAGCAGTCTGACTAACAAGGGAACATTCAACCATTGCAAGTCGAAACCTATCTTGAAATTTCTCGCAGAGAAGCGCTGTGATATACCAAATCCGTATCTAAAAACATTTCTGCCGCCTTTAACTGAAATATATTAAAATCCAGCGTCAAATTACTCGTTTAAACTACAAGGAAGTAATACATATAACAGGAGGAGTTAGACGAGATTGTCCACTATCAACCACTCTTTTTAATATTTATTTTGACGACATTATTCGATCATGGAAGCAAATGACGACTGTGGGAATTAACTTAGGAAATATAGTAATAAAAACAGTAGCCTTTGCAGATGACCACATTTTAATAGCAAAAACAGAGAACGAACTACAAAGAATGCTATATAAACTAAACGAAATATAAAATACAATACAACATGGAAATATCATCAGAAAAACAAAAAACAATGGCCTTCAAGGGTCCTCATCCAGTTCGGACAAAGATAATATTAGAAAATAAACCAATAGAACAAGTGGTAAGATATAACTTCCTAGGTTGCGAAATATCATACACAGCGGAAACAGATATAAATAACAAACTAAATAAGTTTAATTATATAATAGGAACACTAAAAAGAACTTTGAAAAATAAAGCCAGGAAAGGCTCTATAATGAAATTATACAAGACAATGGCAGTGCCTATTATTACTTGCAGATCCGAAACATGGACAGTGACAACACAACAATCTGCCAGAATACAAGCTGCTGAAATGAAATTCCTCAGACCAATAGGAGGATATTAAAGAACAGACAAAAAACATAACACAGAAATAAGACAACAAAAAGTAGAGGAATTAAACACAACAATAGAGAAATACAGAACAAACTGGAAAGAACACTTAGCAAGGATGAGTGAGAATAGAATACCAATAGCAGCATACAACCATTCACCGCGAGGAAGAAGAAGTTTGGGAAGACTAAAGAAAAGATGGAAACAGCAGCAATTTGGAGTCGGAACAGGCTAGTAAATAAGCCTAAACCGTGAAGAAGAAGAAGGAAGTAATACAACTCTTGACTTGGTGGATTGGATAACCCTAACAAACTGCCCTCGCGTCGCGTCCTGCCTACTCCACTCTAACTATGCAGGTACGTCTATCTGCTTTCTACAGTGGGTTGACAGTGCTGGATTGTGGCTTATATTTCTGTGCCTTGCAATTAAAAGCGGCAGATAGTTTTCTTTTGCACGCTGCCTTGGTACATCACAGCGCTTATCCGGGAGATACTACAAGATAGGTTTCGGTATGCAATGGTAGACAGTTCCCTTGTAAGTTAAACTGTGTCAAGGAATACATACAACTGCAGGGTGTGCTTTAATCCATACGATCTGAGTCTGAAGATTTTCGTGCTAAATTAGAGCCTCTGGGCAAATTGTAATCGGCCTTTATCATTCACCATATATATTCTGAAGTAAATTAATGTTTCTGAAGGTACGAAATTATTTTTTATAATCTTAAACTGTTGGTAAATAAGCATATTGACTACACTGAGCAACAAAAAAGAATTTTTTTTTCTCTGAAAGAAAAATATGCGATTCTGATAGTATTTTTTCTCCTGAATTCAAATATGATATCGGTTTTTCTCCATCACGCAAGATTTCCGAGAGACAGGTTTTTATAATTTCAAATACTTTAATATTTTCTACATTGGTAACTACACAATATTCGAACATTCGGACTCGCCTAGAAAGTACGAAATGACGATTTTCTGCTATATTTCGCCTGTGGAGCATCCCTCTTATGGTCCAACAATAAACGGCCAGCATATTAGGATTCCATTTGCCTTGATATCTCTTTTCCATAGCTGAAACCTCATGATGAAAGTGTTCCCGGTGCTCATCGCTCACTCGCCAAGATTTTCCGGGATGAAATCTAGGTTTATTTAAGAAAATCATTATTTAAACCCATTAATTTAAATTGAAATAAAAAAAAAACTGTGGGTGATGGAGAAATTCCGAATACATAAATTATTTGAAAACACGATAAAAAAAAAACTGCTTAAGTACAACTATTGGTACTCATGAGACAAAAATCATGTTGACCAGTGTAATTTCCTTAGACAATACAATACATAACCAAGTTCTATACTGTATCCGAACTAAGTGTCAGTTGTAATAAACAAACGTATTGAAAAAAGCTCGCTTCGTATTTCCTTAGACAATATAATATATAACCGTGTTCCATGTATACTTTTATCATTCCTTTATATTTTAAACTTTCTTTACCAAGCCAATTACTTTATCAAATTATAGGTTATTATTATTATTTTATTATTATTATTATTTTATTATTATTATTTTATTATTATTATATTATTATTATTTTTATTATTATGATTATTATTGTAATATTACTATTATTATTTTTAATATTATTTTCATTTTGTAGGCCTATTTCTTTTTTTTTATCTTGTCAACTTTATACTGTGTAGCATATACCTATTATGTATCATTAATCATGTGGATAATTCATAATTGTTATTATATATATAATTTAACCTGGTGAAGTGGAAGAGAAGGCCTTACAGTCTTAATTCCATCAGGTAAAAACAAATAAAAATAAAATATATAAATAAAGATGTATATATTTGATAATAAACAGATATTGTTAAAATTAAAGTATCTAAGAATAAAATGTAAAAATCATAAAAAGCACCCCACGCTTTTGATGGTAAAATTAATTTATTTTTGTTGATAACTCTAGTTTTATTCTATATGTTTTGGAGATGATGTTGACCACTTTAATTTTTATCCCAAGCGTGTTGGAAATTAAAATTATGTTTCATTTTTTAGTTCGGTTTTCTAATAAAGCGTGTTGTTTTAGTTTTTTAAAACTATTATTTATTCCACTATATCGATACATATTCTTTATTTTTTTGCAATTTCTTTACGCTTACGAGCAGAATATATGTTCCTTCCTGACTCACCCGTAAATTCGGCTGTTATTTTCACCACATCTTCAATGGCTAATGTAGTATATTATTCACTGAACTATTTGAAAACGTTCAAAATAATCTGTTTCTCTCCGCTTTTCAAAGGTTTTCCTTTTTGATGCTTCAAAAATTGTATAGGTAAAGCAGCCATTTGAAACAATTGAAATTTGCAACAATTAAACAATGAAATGTTTGTTTATTTAATATATTTAAATGTAATATTATGTGTTTCAAAATTCTCCCTTATAACTTACATAAACACGTGCTAGATAATATATATTTTATTATTTTTATCTTATTTATTTCGAGTGTTAGAAAACGAACTAAATTTTTTCACATGCTTAGGTAAACAGTCGACCAATGAAAACGCAGTCAATGCATCTGGTTTGTTTACATTACAACTGGAACTTCGCTCGAAAGAGGTGGTAGGTAGACTAGATGTTTGTAATTCTTTTATTATTTCGTACTTTCAATATCAAGAAAACAATTCAATCAATCCCTAGGTTAAAACTGATTTCGTTAAAACAGTACTATACTAAATAAAAATCATTATCATTAATCGTAAGGTTAAAAACCGTCGACACGTTTCGACAGCAAATATGTCATTCTCAAAACTAGTAATAACTAAATTAACAACCTATTTTAACTTAAAGAAAAACACGTCATTCAAATGTATTGCTACGTCATATCACGTGACATGAGGTAGAGTTAAATTCGAATAAAATTGTTTTCTTTTAGATAGAGTAAGTTTTTAATTTAGTTATTTCTGAGTCTTGAGAATGGCAGCTTTTCTGTCGAAACACATCGATGGTTTTTAACATAACGGTTAGTGACAGGATTTTATTTAATCCAATACTGTTTTAACGAAGTCAGAGTCATAAGCTCATCAAGAATATTCTACATATTCATATTCCAGATTATTATTATTATTATTATTATTATTATTATTTATTATTATTATTATTATTATTACCAATTGGAGATGGATCAACAGATACAATATATATACTGTTATTTGCGGATGACCAGATAATTGCTCAAGAATATGAACACATGGAGTTTATGTTCAGAAAATTATTGGACGAATAAGATAACTGGGGTTTGAAAATAAATTTAGAAAAAGATTTTTATGTGGGATGTGGAGCCAAAACCGAAGATTTAATATTAGAAGATCAAAAGGGGTATATTAGAGGATGTGAAGAATATGAGTATCTGGGAGTAAAAGTAAATAAAGCGGAAAACAAGAAAGTGATATTAAGAACAGAATAAATAAAGGTAGAGAAATAACAGCAATGATGAATGGAGTCTTATGCAACAGACATATAACCAGAAAAAATAAGTTACAAATATATAATTCAATAGTGAGAAGTGCTGTCACATATGGAGCTGAAGTTTGGAAATTCAACAAAAACTTAGAACAAAACCTTATGTCAATGGCAATGGATTTCTTGAGGAGAGCAGCAAGATGTTCAAAATTAAAAAAAAAAAAACATAAGAAATACTGTCATACGAGAAAAAATGAATATTAGACATTCAATAGTAGATTATATAAGATACAAGCAATTAAATTGGTATGGGCATGTACGGCGAATGCAGGAAAAAAAAGTTACTCAGAAAACCTTTGGAATGGTGTCCACCTGGAAGAAGAAGGAAAGGATGACCTCGAAACGCGTGAATGCAAGAAAAAAGAACTGGAATGAGAACAAGAGGACTGTAGGACATGAAATGGGTGGATAGAGACGAGTGGAGAAGGAAAATAAAACTTTAGGCACAGAAACATGAGTCAACATTGAAAATCTGTATATAAATAAATTATTATTATAACTTACTTTGATCATAATTATTCTTATTTGCTAGTTATTTGTTATGCTCTGCTGATCACATCTAACAAATGGAATGGATAAATGCTTAATCTCAAAAAAGTCACACCTTGGAATAATTTTTACTCAATGCAATCGCCTTGAGAAAGAGGGAAATATTTACTCACGGACTCTACCTCTTTCTAGAAATACCTTCTCCGGGTAAATTATTTCAATCAAACAATTTTAATCTGTATTTATATTGAATTTTCATTTTTTATAATTGCTACATAAGAAAAAAAACTATTTAACTAAGGAAGTATTAGTGCACACGTATGTTCCAATGTCATCCACTGCACTTTCAGTGCTTCGGGTTCGAGGTAGGCGGATAGATATTGTTAACGAGATCTATTTTCTTTTAATTTACGCACCATTTCGGCAGACAATGTGTATTTTTTACTCTTTTATTTAACGACGAGCTTTAGTAAGCAAGATGTTTATTGTCGGAATTCAAATCTGGACGTGAAAGGCCCCAAAATGTTGTCCATAGGACTCTTACTGTAGTATTGAGGTTATTTCACGTAAATCTGTTGCTTTCCTTTGCTTACAAACGAATCTATGATCATGATTTTTTCGCCGTAAAAATGAATGGAGTGCGGCTAGATGGGAACCTGCGAACTTCGGAACCAGAGGTCAGTATGGTAACCAATTAAATTAATTCCAGTATTGTATTGGTAAAAAGGGGGAGCGTAGATTTAGTGTACGTGTAAATGATTTGAGGGAAGTAGATTATACAGGGAATGATTGGAAAGGATTAGCTCAGGATAGGGATGTATGGAGAGCTTATGTCCACGCGGCCATGAACCTACGGGTTCGATAGTGCTAGTGAGTAAGTAAATAAGTAAATATTTGTATAATAACTCTTGTTGTCCCAACTCCTTAAAAAAACGTTAAACTGAAAATATATAAAACTGTTATTCTACCAGTTATATTATATGGATGCGAAACATGGACTCTTACTTTAAGGGAGGAAAGGAGATTACGAGTATTTGAGAATAAGGTTCTTAGGAAAATTTTTGGACCAAAGAGAGATGACCATACAGGTGTATGAAAAAGACTACGTAACAATTAACTACATGGTCTTTATAGGGAGCCAGATATAATAAGAACAGTTAAGTCTCATAGACTGCAATGGGCAGGACATGTGGTACGAATGGGGAATGAAAGACGTGCATGGAAGCTTCTTGTAGGAAAACCAGAGGTAAAACGCCCAGTTTGTAGACCAATAATGAGGTGGGAGAATAAAATTAACTATGATTTGAGGGAAGTAGATTATACAGGGAATTATTGGAAAGCATTAGCTCAGGATAGGGATGTATGGAGAGCTTATGACCCCGCGGCCATGAATCTACAGGTTCGATTGCCAGTGAGTTAGTTAGTTAGAGAGATGAACAGACAGGTGAATGGATAAGACTACATATCAGTGATCTACATGTTCTTCATAGGAAGCCAGATGTAATAACAATTAAATCTCTAAAACTGCGATGGGCAGGACATGTGGCACGAATTGAGAATGGAAGAAGTGCATGGAAGTCTCTTGTAGGAAAACCAGAGCGAAAACGCCCAGTTGATAGATCAAGTACAAGGTGATTGAATAGTATTAACTATGGTTTGAGAGAAGTAGATTATACAGGTAATGATTGGAGAACATTACCTTAGGATAGGGATGTATGGAGAGCTTATGTCCGCGCTTCTATAAATCAACGAGTTCGATAGTGCCAGTGAATTAGAGTTAGTTACTTAAAAATTATTTGTGTACAGTGTAAGTGTGTTGTGTTAAGGGTGATGATGAAAAGAGGGCAGAATATGAAACCTAGAGCTAGCATGTAGCCTATTACTCTCCGAAAAAGAAGTTAAGGGAGTCCTAAAATTAATGTCCCCATTCGATGAACAAATCGCTACACTCAGATTCGACCCAGGATGTTGCTGTGTGTTTGGAATAGGGAACTGGGTTGCCATTTTAACAGTATTTTCTCGAGAGAAATCCTTGTATAAAACTGAAGATTGCAAAACAGCAGGTACATAGTTGTAAGTTGTAGCCGTCCAAGCCACCCCCTCTTAAAGAAACAAACAGTTACCACTTGTCACTGAGCTCTTGCGGATCTGTACTATCCTATATATCAGAAATGGGTTACAATACGCCACTTCCAAAAATATCGAATGACAAACAGGTGGCATTGAACAATATATATATATGTCCACCGCTGTGGTCTCGAAGTAGCGTGCTGTCTTGTCACGCAGCGGGCACGGGTTCGATCCCCGGTCGGGGCAGTTTTTCTGGGTGAGGTTTTTATCGGGGTTTTTCCTCACCTGTAAGACAAATGTCAGGAAAACTTTAAGGCCCAAACGGTCCCCGAAATCATATGGCCATCATCTTTATCATCATCATCATCCTTATCATTATCATCATCATCATTCACCGGTGTGGAAAAGAACGGGAAGCTACCACACCTACAATTCCCTAGTAAAGCTGCAAGCATAGCATGAAAATGCTATGATTGCAGTGAAGGACATGCCTTCGGTCAGAATTACTATGGAATATATATATATATATATATATATATATATATATATATTTCGGGCGTCGCGTTGGACACGGCTGGTTTAGAAGAACTTGTATAACCAACCACAAATCTTAGAATTTTTAATGAACACTCTGTAGTTAAACTAATGGAGATGATTAGTTTTTATTTGAAAATCATCATCATCATTAACAACAATCACGGATTAAGCCCATGTGGCTTGTTCCGGTCTCATAGATTCTCATTCAAAAAGTTGAACCCATCTCTTTTTCGGTCTAACAACATGCATGTCTCCTGTTGGTTTGTAGTGTAATTGTTGGTATATGTCCATCTTTAATTCTTTAAATATGTTCTTTCCAGTTTTTTCTATATTCTCTTATTTTCTCTAAAAATTTAAAAATATTTAGCTCATTTGTAATATCTTCACTTATTCTTTTATGTAGACCTTTGCAGCCAGCTACACATCACAAAAATCTCATTTAAGCTGCTTCTATAATCTTATATTCACTTTTAGTTCAAACCCAAAATTCACTACCATACAATAGTAAGGGGACTGCCACTGCTTTATTTGGATGGGGATGATAGAAGTGCTATTGCATGGTTTCATTTGGGGGGATGAATGGCCCATAATTTAACAAATGATGAAGGCATTAAACTATGCCCACTATGCGCTGACCATGAAAACTGGCAGCATATTATAGCATTCTGTAGAGAGACAGAACAACTTAGATTACAGATGCTGCCGGAGAGATTTCTCAGGTCGGATCGTGGGAGAGTGGCGTGTTGGGATCTTTTAGGACGGATCGAGAGTGAATCAAAAACATGCAAATTTTTGGGTACAGTAAGAAAATTGAGATATAACAAAAATTGTAGATTAAGGATATATGTATTAACAATAAGAAGAATCTCAACATGGTCTTTGTTTTCGATCTTTAATCATGTTATATAATAAGTAGGTCGGATAAGTTGAATAGTCTGATAGTGCATTTAATGTCTGCAGGGACGGGGGGACGGGGGTATGAGCGTGCGGTGTGTATATGTGTGGGGGTGTGTGGGTGTATGTGTGTGTGTGTGTTTTTTTTTTCTAATTTGTTTTCTAGCATTTTTTTTAATATTAATGTACGGAATGTGGATGAGTGTAGATATGTATTATTGTGATTTAGTGTAGACATAGATTTTACTTATATGTAGCCTGTTATTGTTTTTTTTGATACAGGTGTATTTGTAGGTATTTGTTTATATTATTAGTTTTATTTTTTTTTATTCATGGAAAAATAAGGCACGTACGGCCAAGCAGGCCCGTGCGCAATGTAAATGCATATGTATTTTCTTTATTCTGAAAAAAAGGCAATAAATTCCATTATCTATCTATCTATAAAATTTTAGTTTTGTTTCCTGTCTTGTATTTTAAAATCTTAATTGTGCCACATATATAATTAAATCTATTAAGTTTGTTAAAAAGATCTTAATTTTTAAAATAGGAGATTTCATAAACCATTTCATTACTAGATGTCTCATAGATAATATTTGAAAATAATTTGTGAAAATTGTTTCATAATCTATAGGTGCATAGAACAGACATGTGAATGGAGAAAACTACTTAACAGTGAACTACGTGGTCTTGATAGAAAGTCAGATATAATAAGAACAGTTAAGTCTCGTAAACTGCGATGGGCAGGACATGTGGCACGAATGGGGAATGAAAGACGTGCATGGAAGCTTCTTGGTAGACCAAGATTGAGGTGTGAAAATAACATTAGCTATGAATTGAGGGAAGTAGATTATACAGGGAATGATTGGAAAACATTAGCTCAGGATAGGGAAGTGTGGTGAGCTTATGTCAGCACGGCTATGAACCTGCGGGTTCGATAGTGCCAGTGAGTTAGAGTGCGTAAATCAATCTAATGAGGTTTCAAACAATCTGTCGTTAAGAAGGGGGAAGTGATGCGGGCAGTGAGAGTGCAGGCGCAAGAGGGCAAGTGATGCGACCCGCTACAGACACCAAGCAGTCTGCTAATGAAACCGGGCGTCTGCACCACGTGACTAGTACGTTCCTCTCATTACCACGCTACCCTCACGTATCAGGTACAGTAATTACCTTCTCCAAATAAACTGTTGTGCAAATTGTATATTTTTCCTGCGTTCGTTTACTTCTCAGGCCACTTCATAGGTGAATATTGTGTATACCCTGTTCTAGTTAAGCAGCGGTTCCCAACCGTTTTCGACTCGCGGAACCCCTCCACAACGATCAGAGTTGGGTGAACCACTGACGTTTTAAGATAGATAGATAATAGATAATGGAATTTATTGCCTTTTTTTTCAGAAGAAAGAAAATACATATGCATTTACATTGCGCACGGGCCCAGCCTCTAACGGAACTGAGTACCAGACGCTTGTTCTGGGGGTAAAGGCGGCCGTCACGCAGGGCTGACAACCCGGCTGACATAAAGTGCCGATTGTCTAGAAAAAGTGGGAGCCCTAACCTCCTACTACCCCAAGGGCCTCCGGGTGTGTTGTGGGATCACTTTACTTTTATTGCGCACGGGCCTGCTTGGCCGTACGTGCATTATTTTTCCATGATTAAAAAATATAACTAATCATAACATATAAACAAATACCCACAAATACAGCTGTATCAAAAAACAATAACAGGCTACATATAAGTAAAATCTATGTCTACACTACATCACAATAATACATATCTACACTCATCCATGAAAAGACCATGTGTATAAATAAATAAAAAAGGTCTCATTCTGTACATTAATACTAAAAAAAATTGCTAGAAAACAAATTAGAAAAAAAACACACGCACACACACATATAATATATATATATATATATATATATATATATATATATATATACAGTAGACATGCATAAAAATTAAATACAAGCATCATCATCATCATCCAGTATCATGGCAGCTGCCACAGTCTTCCGGAAACCAAACGCCAATCTTCTCTGTTCATCCATTGATCTTCCTCCATTCCTCTGATATTCATAGCTGCTTGTACTCCTCCTATTCAAGTTTTCGTAGGTCTTCCTCTCTTCCTCCTTTCCATTGGGATCCATTCCATAAGAATTTTAGGCAATCTTTGCTCTGGCATTCTTTTGACATGGCCATACCACTGTAATCTTTTCTTTTCTATAACGTCTATGATGTCCGGCTCCTCTTGTACGCCCATAATTTCCCCTATTTCTTTATTTTGTATTCTATCCATTCTAGATTTTCCAGCTGATATCCTTAAAACATCCATTTCTGTACTTAAAATTATTTTCGTTTCCCTGGTAGGAATTTGCCAGACTTCAGCACCATATGTTAAAAGGCTCTGAATTATGGTTTGATATATTTGTAATTTTCTATTTTTATAAATATTTTTGCTGCACCAACAGAGTTTAAAGCATTTATTGCTTGTTTTGTTTGAGCGATTCTATTTTTAATTTCCACTGTGTTATCGCCTGAATGGTCTAATTTTGTTTCTAAGTAAGTGCATTCAATACTAGGTTTTAGTTCTTCTCCATTGTTGAGATTTATATTTTCCATTTCTTCTCTTATACACACATATTTAGTTTTCTCAATGTAAGCAAAAGTTTTAACATTATAATTAAATGTTTAACATTGAGCAATGCAAGCTTAATATGGAATAATAAGAAAAATAAATGCCTGGACAGGATTCGAACCCGGATCTCTGAGTATGTACCTCAGCGTGATATCCATTACACTACCAGGCGAATCCAATCCAAACACTTATTTTTCTTATATATGTATTATACTCTCCATTATTACTAGATGTCGCGAGAACTCGGTCTTCACCGCCATCTAGCAGCTGACTATATCAAGTAAGCAAATTAAAGAGAATATTTTTACGTTATAGCAGTGACGCTTTATAGATGTTATAATTAAATGTTTAACATTGAGCAATGCAAGCTTAATATGGAATGATAAGAAAAATAAATGCCTGGACGGGATTCTAACCCGGATCTCTGAGTTTTAATAACTTAACCCTTAACGGTTAAAACCAAAGTTACTCTAGTTACGGCTTAAAAGTTTCACAACGTGTAGGCCTAGTTTCAATATTAAATGCATGTTTTCATTGTAATTACTCAACTCTTCCTGTTCCCCTTTCAAACTTACATTTTTCAACCAGTTATCCATTTTAATGTGAACGGAAACGATTCAGATATACAACTGACAATGTATTGCTTTTGTCACAAAGATATAGTAGGCTATTGTTGAAAATACTAAATTAAATATAAATTTGTTGAAATTCCACATTGACATATAAAACCAACGGAAAAAGTTTAGTTCAACTTACATGATATATTTTCAAAGTCCTATAGAACAACAGTGCGCATGCGCCAGAGTTTACAGAGCCAGCGATAACTCACCATCGAACGATTATTATCGTTGTTTCGATTAATATCGTTTTTGTTTTATGTATTTATACACATTTAAATGTAATGAACCTAAAAGCTAACTAACTAACTCACACTTAACTTAATTCAGTTACTCTAACCTAGGGTGGATCCCTTGAAACGCCCTTTTTTTTCACTCCTTAATAATCGCAGCCATCGATAACCCATAGGTTCCAACAATATAATATATATTCCAGCGAAAATAGAAAGTCACCATCTCAATATGTGTATTTGAATAAATACTTAAAAATTCTAAAATAAAGTTATAAAAATTGTTTTAAATATTTTAAAATATTTAAAAATGTTACTAAATACAGAAGAGTTATAATTCACAACAATAAACAGAAAAATCAAGGGTGTTTGTAAACTTGAGCCAAATAAAATACCTGACCGTCATGTAACCGTTCATTAGTCGGTTCTGTTGTTAGTATTCTTAGAACACAAAGAAGCTGACAGACTAAATTTCGATTCTAGCGAAATCAAATGCATTCCTAACGTTGTTACACAACTGTAAATCGGACATTCGCGGTATTAATTTATTGTGGAAATAATTTGATAAATTCCCGGTGTTACATATATGTGACAAAGGGCATTATAGGGTTGATTGAGAATAGATTTATTTAGATTTTATTTAGCTTGGTGGAGTTAAGGCCACGTGGCCTTCTCTTCCATTCACCAGGACAAACATATGTTACATATAAATACAAAAAATTACAATAATAGTCATAAGTAATGCCACGAGTGATTTTCAAATTATCGATAAATTCACGACTCACGAAGTGAGGAGTGAATTTATCTAGAGAATTTGGAAATCAAGAGTGGCATTTGTTAGGACTATTTAACGAATAAAATTAAGATGTTTACTCACAAATCATTATTAAATACAGTTATTTTAAAATATTTATATAATTAATGTAAACGGCGATGTTTGAAAACATATTAGAAACGGTTGGTACGCTTCATCTGCTTCTTTTGTTCATCACTGCAACCAGATCATATTATTTATTGCCAAATAACGCAATATTGTAAGAATGCACTCTAGTAGAGAAAAAGTGATACACATCAAACTGTATATTAATTCATTTCTGATGTCCTATGACAATTATATTTTTCTGGAATGATATTACCTGGGAAAAAATACATTTAAGAAAGTGCAAACAGTGGTTTTTTTGTGGTATAATCAATTGCTACAAATGTTTGTATATTAACTCCCGCATGCGCTATGTGTTGATATTCATGCACTATATATACAGTCTGGTAGCCGTATTTCTTAGAGGGTCAGTCACTGCAAAATAATGCAATGGCCTATTCAGAATGTTTCTTTATTATGATAAACTTTAGTTGGTAAATTCCAGGCGAAACACAACTGTAATTGGTTGTAAATAAAAAATCATTGAAATGTGATTGGTCATTGACTCCCATTTGGGGTATGAGTTAAATAGTCATAAACTTTGCAGCTTAGGCCATCTAGTCTGTTCCATACCAACGGATATTTGAAGCCAGCCTAGAACTACTCACACCATCGTCCTATAGGACTCAAGTTAAAGGTTAAAATAATGAAAGACATACTGAGATCTCAGTCATCCTCAACTAATAAGTTTTCTTTTAAAACACCATGTAGGCCTGTCGGAACATTTTCCATCATCTACTGCTAGAAATGTAATCTTAGGCTTCTCGGAATTTGTTTTATCTTCAGTTCTCAATATGTCACTATTTTAAAATGATCTCACCTCATTCTTGGTCTACCAACTGGACGTTTTCCCTCTGGTTTTCCTACAAGAAGCTTTCATGCAGGTCTTTCATTCTCCCATTCGTGCCACATATCCTGCCCATCGCAGTCTACGAGACTTAACTGTTCGCATTATATTTGGCGTCCTATAAAGACCATGTAGTTCATTGTTATGTAGTCTTCTCCATCCACCTGTCTGTTCATCTCTCTTTGGTCCAAAAATTTTCCTAAGTACTTTATTCTCGAATACTCGTAATCTCCTTTCCTTCCTTAAAGTAAGAGTCCATGTTTCACATCCATATAATATAACTGGTAGAATAATAGTTTTATATATTTTCAGTTTAACGTTTTTTGAAAGGAGTTGGGACATCAAAAGTCTCTGCAATGCATAATAGCACGCATTTCCAGAATTGAGCCTATGTTTGATTTTTTTGTGCATCTCATTCCTATTTGAGTGGGAGTAAACACAAAGAGAAAGGAAAATGGCATAGTTCATTAATCTCACTGCAGAGGGAGGATAACAGTACAGATGTTTCGTACCGAAATAGCACTTTCGGTACATTGACATACAAAGACCTTATTGTTTCAGCCACTCAATGGATTCCATGTGCCAGACATTTACTGTAGTAATGTAGGATAATGTTGCTTAAGTCCTTTCTCTAATTTCACCATATAAAATGCACCATCAGTGACGAAGAGGAAAAGTTGACTCGTTTTATTCCATCAGGATATACAAGAGAAAGGGATGTCTCAAAAATATTAAACATGGTCGAACGATTGACAACAGGCAATTCCTTACAAGTTAACAAGAATTTATTCTCTGGTTCTACAGGAAACAGTATCCCGATCACAACGTTTGCTACATATTTGTTGCAGAATCCGTGGTTTCATCAATAGTTATTCAGATGTTTTTGTCTGCGACTGATTTTCGTATAACGTTTATCACGCTGTCGTAACATTTATGCATATAATCGCGCATTTGTGTACGAAACGGAAGTTGTCTGCCGGTGTATTTTTCCATGCAGTTACGAAAATGTCGATTTTCGAGTTTATAGAATGGTATATCTGCATGCACCATCTTATCACGTAACTCTTGAACAAATTTGTTTTTATTGTCAGAATTTGTTCCAGAAGAGGATAGCATGTCTTCATTCTCTCTACTTTCAAACAATATAACATTTATGTAAAATTGTAGACTTTCACGGCAGGTATTTTGGTTCATGTATTTTATGTCTACAGGAGACGAAACGTTGAGTGTTAATAAAACCAGACCATGGCCATTTAGCCCGAAAGACATAAAATACATGAATCAAAATATAACATTTTTCTTATGTTTCTTGGTGTTACAGTGTTCAATTATCTCTCTTCGTCGTTTACCTCGTGGTATTGAATGACATACTTTACAAGCAATTGTGTCTCTATTTACAGACAAGTACGTACAGTTTAATTCCCGTACAATGTTATATAAATTGGACACACGAGACGTCTCCATATTACCTTGTATACGTAGGAATAACACATCCATGTACAAACGGTCTGGTATCGCTTCATTGTTTAACGTGAACAGCACAAGTTGCTATCAGACACTGAATGCCAGTTTCACCAAGAGAGGTAACTGTATTACGCCAGTTTAAGCTATGCATTATACATGGAGAAAACTGGCCTAATACAGTTACCTCTCTTGGTGAAACTGGCCCTGAGTGTCCCAGGTTTATACTCCGCAACCTGTGTGACGTAGCAGCTATGTTCCATGCGCAGTGAACACAATATTGCGTGTTGGTGTTGAACCTGTGGGTAAACAGCTAGCCCTAGGCATATGTTTTTTTTTTACAGTACATTGCATGGTATTTGTCACAGTTTTTGTCACACAAAAAGCATTCGAATTTTGCGACGGGTTGGTGGTACTTCTTATCCTTGCACACTTTGAAGAGGAAGCCATGGATCGAGAAATCTGGTCACGGTGTGTCGTAATTCGTATAGCTCCTTTTTGTTGTGTCATGAGCAATGTCTGCTTTTAATATATACATTTTTCAGTATTTTTAATACAGTTTAAATCCTGTATGCATCTGACTTACGCCTCTATATTTGGAACAGTGTTTTCTGTCTTCTTTAACTTGCATTTGTTCATTAATTGTAGATTGTCAATCTTCAAAAATCATAATCATCACGAACAAATCCGTTTTAGACCATGTGACCTGTGAAGGTAAACCTAACGAAGATGGTCTTGATCTTTCCACCGATGTATTGGTCTTCTTTGGTCCCTATGTCCAGTTGGAGTATATTGTAACGCCAATTTTGGAAGTCTATTTGTTTCCATTCTTCTCAGATGGTTTTTCCATTCTTGTTGGTATCTTCCTATATATTCATCTAATCTTGGTACTCCAAATTTTTCTCTTATAATAGTCTATTAATTCATAACAGTGAATGTAAGAAGCGCATTTGGCTTATTTTAAGTTTATGATTTCTTTTACTTAAAATCCAAATTTCACTTCCGCATTTTAGAGCAGCTTTTTATATGCTGTTACGTAATCTTAGTTTTGTATCTGTCCTCATCTGTTTACCGAAATGTCTTCTTATTACATCATTCATTTTATTATCATCATCATCATCAACAATCACGGATTAAGCCCACGTGGCTTGTTCCGGTCTCAGATTCTCATTTAAAAAGTTGAATCCATCTCTTTTTCAGTCTACCAATGTTCTGTCTCCTCTTGGTTTGTAATTAAGTACAATTTTTGGAATCCGATCATCTTCATTTTATTACATTTTTGTAATTTTGACTCAATCTTCAGAAATATATCCACTTTTCCAACAAATATTTAAGATTGTTTTTTGTCTAATGCCACCAGGTTGTCTTTTATGAGATTTCTGATTTTCTCCCATGGAATTGGCGGAATTGTAATCCATTTCTTAGGTTGGGCACCTGGAAGACGGAGTTACATTACCCCGATGATATTGGGTGATAAATGATAACCTAAATTCCAGACCATGGGCAACCACAGGAATAATTCTCTTTAAGAAAAAAAATCCTATGTTCTGACAGGCAATCGAACCCTGGACCTCGTGAACAGTAGTCAGTAATGCGGCCAGTAGCCCATGAGGCTGGTCATTTAAGAAATATAAAAATGTATATATAGACTTAGGCTTTCATGGCCGGAGTTCTCATGATGATGTTGAAGATTTCCGGGCTGTAGGCCGTGGTCTTGAGGCTTGAAGTACCCCGACGTTTCGCCAGAGACTCCGTCTCAAGACAACCCTTGAGGATGCCGGACGCAGTCTCTGGCAAAACGTCGAGGAACTTCAAGCCTCAAGACCACGGCCTACAGCCCGGAAATCTTCTTCAAGATCATCATAATAAAAATGTATATTTTCTGGAGTATATTTTATCAATTCTATATTTAGTCCACAAAAACCAGATGCAGCATTTTATCAAGGTTTCAAAATGGTGTATAATCCAGGTAAAATATCGACCAATGCAATATTTCTCCTTTCTAATTGATCAGTAGTCACACTTCAGGGTTTACGGTTTGAAACAAGGTCAAAAACAATTTTCTAGCGTAATTAAAACAACACCTTTCATACTCTGTGACAGCAAATTAGATCTGACCTTAACCTTGTAAGCGCTTCCCAGCTCTACTTGTTAATTCAAGGTCACCTTTCTGAATAATAAATACCTTCTTAAGACAAGTGGGTTTATGACGTACGTTTTAAAATATTTTATTTAACGACGCTCTTTAACATCAATGGACATTATAAGATAAAAGTTAAAAATTACAATGTACCTGTTGGCAGGTGCCGTCGTCCTCAACTTTATTAAAATGGTGTCTATAAAATTGATGGATCTCTTTCGGAAGTTAACTTCCATCATCAGCTACTCGTTATTGTTTACTATGATGTATACTCCAAGTGTGTTCTAGGAGATCATCAATGTGCATTTAGAAGAAACAGGTCTACAACTGATCAGATTTTTAGTATAAGACAGATTTTAGAAAAGAAATGGGAATATAATGGTACTGTACATCAACTGTATGTAGACTTCAAAAAAGCATATGATTCAATTAAGAGGGAGAAGTTATATAGTATCCTGCTGGAGTTCGGAATTCCTACAAAGTTTTATACGAATGTGTCTAAATGGCACAAAGAGTAGGGTGCGTGTAGGCAAACAGTTTTCGGACACTTTTGAAATCCAGAATGGGTTGAAGCAAGGAGATGCACTATCTCCTACTATTTAATTTTGTACTAGAGCATGCCATTAAATCTATAGAGAATGAGGAAGGCTTACAACTCAATGGCATTAATAAGCTGTTAGTTTATGCTGATGATGTAGTACTACTGACCGATAGCGAGGAGATACTAAAGGCCAACACGCACACACTATTGAGTAACACTAAGAAATTAGGACTGGAAGTAAATATCAGCAAAACTAAATATATGGTCACACGTAGAAATTCATTATATAATGGAAATTGACAGCTAATGACAAATGAGGGAAATTTTGAGGAAGTGGCTGAATTCAAATACCTAGGAACAATAATCACAAATAGGAATGAGATGCACAAAGAAATTAAACATAGGCTCAATTCTGGAAATGCATGCTATTATGCATTGCAGAGACTCTTGATGTCCCAACTCCTTTCAAAAAACGTTCAGCTGAAAATATATAAAACTATTATTCTACCAGTTATATTATATGGGTGCGAAGCATGGACTCTTACTTTAAGGGAGGAAATGAGATTACGAGTATTTGAGAATAAAGTACTTAGGAAAATTTTTGGACCAAAGAGAGATGAACAGACAGGTGAATGGACAAGACTACATAACAATGAACTACATGGTCTTTATAGGAAGCCAGATATAATAAGAACAGTTAAGTCTCGTAGACTGCGATGGGCAGGACATGTTGCGTGTATGGGGAATGAAAGACGTGCATGGAAGCCAGAGGGAAAACGCCCAGTTGGTAGGCCTAGAATGAGGTGGGAGAACAACATTAACTATGATTTGAGGGAAGTAGATTATACAGGGAATGATTGGAAAGCATTAGCTCAGGATAGGGATGTATGGAGAGCTTATGTCCGCGCGGCCATGAACCTTTGGGTTCGATAGTGCCAGGCAGTAAGTAAGTAATTAAGCATGAAGTCTTTTAGGTGTTCCTTATATCTTGTTATGAAATTTCTGTTTGTCCTGCCAATATAAAATTTATTACAATCTTTACATGTTAGTTTGTAGACTCCCATGTTGTTGAATTTATTGTATATTATGTTGTTTAATTTGTTTCCTGTTTTATAAGCTATGACATTAGTAGTGTCAACTGCTGAAACGAAAATTTAAAAATCGCTCTAACAGTCGACATTTTGTAAGTTTCGCAGCGAAACTCAGTATATGCTATTTAAATAAACCGATGAAGATACTCTCCAAAAATGAGTGAAATCTGACTGTTAGACGTGAGAGTTTATCTGACACCCCAAATAAAAAATTTGCCCAAGGAATCGCTATTTACTCAATACAAAGCGTGCCATACAATTTAATCTACCCTAAAATTTGTAATGTATTCTATAAAATACATTTAATTTATTGGGAATTCTTTACAACATGTGACGCGAAAAATGTTTCTATACACCGTGCGCATGCGCCAACAAACTCGAAGCGGCTTACACTATGGAATCACGGGATGCAGCCAACATATACACGATATTTGAAGAACCTAAAAGCTAACGTAACGCAATTTAAGTACTCTTAACCTGTGAAAGACGTACCAAAAAGCTAACCTAATGCAATTTAAGCACTCTAACATATGAAAGCATGCAACGCCCAAAAATAAATAGTAAGTTCTGAAATTCTGAAGTATGTGTGTACAGTCAATTAGTGCATACTCTATGTTGGCCGCAATGGAACATGGCTTTGTTTTATTCGTTAAAATCAATATGGCTGCCACGTCTTCATGCTACGTATATCATAGAAAAATATATTGAAATACTTGTTAGAAAAAATGTAAAAATCATTGTAATGGTAGAAAATAACTTGAAAAATGGAACCCTAAGAATAAAATTTGATAGGAGTTTATGAAGTAATTACAAAAGTCGCATCACATATAAAGAATAGCCAATTTATTTAATATTTTAATAAAAAGTTTCCATGCCCCTCTTTCATTCCTCAGTCATGCCATATGTCCTGTCTATCGCAGTAGAATAAGACTTAACTGTTCTTATTATATCTGGTTTCCCATAAAGATATGAAATATTCTCCTTACAACCTGTCTGTTCATCTCTCTTTGGTCCAAAACATTTTCTAAGAACTTTATTTTCAAATACTCGTAATCTTTTCTCCTCCCTTAAAGTAAGAGAGTCCATGTTTCGCATCCATATAACCGTAACAAGCCACAAAATGAATTCTGAAATTCTCAAAGAATTACAACAGAATCAATCAAGGAATATGTACGAAAATATAGAAACAACTGGAAATCTCACGTAAGAAGAATCAGCAGAACAAGAATACCACGTCAAATCTTAAATTACCAGCCACCAGGCAAGAGTACTTTGGGCAGACCGTTCAAACGTTGGATTGAGACCGTAAGACACCACTAGGTCTATGACATGAAAGGAAGAAGTAGAAGAAGAAAAATTGTAAGAATAACAGTTTTACGTATTTTCAGTTAATTTATTTATTTTTATAGTAGTTGGAATTTTAAGAAATATAAAACAGTACACGAGATATCAGGACCAAACTAAAAGCAGAAGATGAAACTTAAGTTTTCGAAAGGCCTCCTACGAAACTACACCGCTGAATGCTGAGGACGACTGAGATCTTAGGTACTGTTTTATATTTCTTAAAATTTTAACATGGGGATCCCAACGGAATTTCGTAATATTTTTTTAAAAAATCTAGAGAAGTTGCAAGAGTCGCTGTAATGCATAACAGCGTGCATTTTTTATCATCATCATCAGCAACATCAAGGGTTAGACCTGCTGGTCTGTTCCGATCTCATGTTAGAATTGGTCTATCCATCTTTTACTGGGTCTTCCAACATTTCTTCGTCCTAGTGGTTTGTAATGAAGAATCTGTTTCGAAATTCTATTGTTATCCATTCTAGTGATGTGGTCCATCCATTCATCTCTGTATTGTGTAATTCTATCTAATAGTTTGAATATATTCAGTTCTCTTCATATATCCTCACTTCGCCTTTGATCCATTATTGTATAACCAGCCACATTCCTCAGAAACCTCATTTCTGACGATTCTATTCTTCGTTCCTGGTTTTTGGTTAAGACCCAGTGTTCCGATCCATATAGTAACGTTGGAACCGCCATTGTTTTATAAAATTTTAAAAGTGTCTCCTTTCTAGTTCCTTTGAGACTTCGTTTTATGGTGCCACACATATATAATTAAATTTATTTATTTTGTTTTCAATGTCTTCACTTTTTCTACATGATACATTGTATCTCAGATAATTAAAATTGCTCACTTGTTCTACAATTTTATTCTCTAATTGGATTTTTACTCTTAGTGGCTCACACACTCGAAAAGCTAAAACTTTTGTTTTTTAGAGTAGATATTTTCAGGTTGTATGTTTCACATGTTTTACTTAATTTGTAGATTGCCCGTTGTAGGCCATTTTTTATAATTGAACATATTTAGCAGTCTATAAAGAAAATCATATATTGAAATTTTATGTTTAATTTATTCTGTAATAAAGTAATAACAGAAAAAATGAATAAAATATATGTTTACATTGACAAAAATGTACAGTACAGGCTAAAAAAGTTAATTAATTTTATGATCTGAAAATTATCAGTCATTAATGAGATTTTACTTTATTCAATCACCAATCATTGAAATATATTTGTCGATAATTTCTTCGCATTTCTGCATATTCAACTTACTAGCCGATCTCCTAGATCTCCCCTTAGTACCGCCTCTCCTGCAAGCACCGGTTTTCCTTCCTCTTCCTTTAGTTCTCTTCTTCGCTGTCATCTTACATTTGCCTCTTCTTGTCTTCACCCTACATTTTCCTGATTTTCTAGTTTTCTTCTTGTGTGTCATCCTACATTTGCCTCGTCCCTTCTTCTGAAGTTTCTTCTTCGGCCTGCATCTTCCCGATTTTCTCCCACTTGATCTTCTCTTTTGTCCACAATCATTTGCCGAGGTTCGGAGACTATATCTTCTTCCGAATGCTACCACAACGCCATCTTTTATATTCTCGTTCAAAGCTTTTTGCACTCTAACTTTCACATTTCCCCTGAGGGGTCCAAATTTGTCGTAGTTTTTTTGTAAATACTCGGCGATTTGCTTAACCGTCGCTCCATTTATTTCCTTTAAGAATTTAATGGCTTTGATGACCTGATCAATTAAAGCCATGTTTAAATTAAAAACACAAAATTTTGAACGTTCTAAAAGATATGGTCTTCATTAATTGTGAAATTTCTGTGTTACCTAGAAACAATCTAATATTGTTTTATTTTCGTAAAATATTGTTTACAATAAATCAGCTTTAAAAATAACATTTAACAAATTGAAACTATTGGCAAATAGCCCATCAATAAAACAAAACGATAACCACACGTAGAAATATTTTTTTTTTCTTTATCCAAATGCCCAAGGTTTGTCTTTCGACATTCCTGGTTTCTCTCCTGGCACGGCGTATTTGTAACCCACTTCTGAGGTTGGGGCGCCTGGAAGGCGGGGTTACGTTGCCCCGATGATATGATGGGTGATGATGATGATAGTGGTGTGCCAGGAGAGTCCCTAATCCTAAGCTTAACCTAAGATGAATATGAATGATGATGATTGCGCTGGTCATATTATATATTGGAAATGGACAGTTAAAAACATATTAGGCAAATTACGAGGAAGTGGATGAATTCAAATATCTAGGAATGAAAATTAAATTTTATATTAAAAATTAATCTAATATATAAAAATTAATGTTTGTTTGTTTATGTTTTGGTTTGTTTGTTCGTATTCTGTGCGCGGCCAGACCGTTGATCCGATTTTGATGGTATTTTTTGCAAAATGTTGAGGAGATTCCCTGGATGAACGTAGACTATAAAAGAGTTGTAATACTCAAACCCTTCTCCCCTAAAAATCGTCGTTTGCTCGTGAAATAAAGTACCTATTTTGACGCTTCAGTGGCTTACGCTGCCTAAACCCTAACAAATACACCAAATTAATACTTACTCTTACTTACTCACTGGCACTGTCGAACCCGTAGGTTCATGGTCGCGCGGACATAAGCTCTCCATATATCCCTATCCTGAGCCAATGATTTCCAATCATTCCCTGTATAATCTACTTCCCTCAAATCATAGTTAATGTTATTCTCCCACCTCATTCTTGGTCTACCAACTGGGCGTTTTCCTTCATTTAACAGCTGTTTAAAGTAACTTCTCCATCTATTTAATATACTCCTGGAATCTGCAATCATATCCCCATTTTCATTCCGGATTATGTTTGTTCTAGCCTGAAACCCTTTCTTCTCTATACTAATTCCCTGATATAATTCTCTAATGTTCCTATTTTTTGCGTTCATTTCAAGATCATTAATCTTCTCTCTCAAATATTCCCTCTTTTTACTCTTTAGTAACTTGGTGGTTTCCCGTCTAATACTACACCAAATTAATGTACATAGAATTTAATACTTCAAAAAACTCTACAGCATGTGTTTATCTTTTATGGATAACTCACAATAACCATTATTGTCTTTCATTGATTCCAAGAAGATCGGGGATAAGTAGATTCCCGGGCAAGCGCGCTCTGCCGTACCGTTCATCCGATTGTGATAGGGCTTTTTGAAAAATGTTGAGGATGAACGTAGGCTATAAGAGAGTTGTAATACTCAACCACTTCACCCCTAAATATCACCCTTTGTAGTGAAAAACATGAAATAAAGTCCCTATTTTGACGCTTAAATGGCTTACGCTGCCCTAAACCATAACAAATACACCAAATTAATGTACACGGAATTGAATATCTCAAAAACCTCTACAAAAAAGTCAGCGACAGCATATGTTTATCTTTTACGGATAACTCACAATAACCATTTTTGTCTATCGTTGGTGCTAAGAAGATCGGGATTCCCGAGCAAGCATAGCAGCTCAAGGCTGGTGGTAAAAACACATTAACATTTATTTAGGAGTAACAGCGCACGTCGGGCATTAGCTGATAGTTAATAAATAAGACCCAATATGAACATTCTAATAAGTGACACTAAAAAATTAAGACTGAAGTAAGCATAAATAAAAATAAAAATATATGTTCACCCATAGAAGTATGTTATATAATGTAAATGGGCGGTTAATGACAAATGAAGGAAATTTTGAATTCAAATAACCAGGAATAGTAAACACAAACAGCAATGAGATGCACAAAGAAATTAAACACAGGCTCAATTGTGGAAACATATGCTATTATGCATTAAAAGGACTCTTGTCGTCCCAACGTCTCTCAAAAATTATCATCATCATCATCATCATCGACAATCACGGAGTAAGCCCATCTGGCTTGTTCCGGTCTCATAGATTCTCATTCGAAAAGTTGAATCCATCTCTTTTTCGGTCTGCCAATATTCCTGTCTCCTCTTGGTTTGTCATCATCATCATCATCATCCTGCCAAGTATTAGTCCTAGAAGAACTGTTATGGCCTGAGAAAGCGGTTTTCGTGCCATCTTTTGATAGGTGGACCAAGTGACCGTTTCCCATTTGGACAGTAGTTCATTATTGCCTTGGGGATCCTGGATCTAGCCATTCTAGAAACATGTTCCTTCCAGTTTAGCTGATATCTGGAGATGTAGTTCAGTATTGGTGACACATTAAGTTCTTGAAGGATTTCTACATTTTTCTTTCGATCCCATTTGGTGTAGCCAGCTGTTCAGCGCATAAATGTCATCTCACAAGCTGTTAGTCTGCTTTCATCTCTCGTCCTTATAGTCCACGCTTCACTCCCATACATAGGACTGGTCGAGCCTTTATTTGATAAAGACAAGTACGAGTTGATTTTTGCACTAATGAAGGTTTTAAAACTCTATTAATGATTCCCATTGATTTGTTGAATTTCACAATTTTCTCTGATAAATCCTAATTTTTAACAAAAGAGAGTTTATATCCCAAATAAGTAAACTCATTAACTCTCTCTAAAATTTTATTTAAACAAATTTTGCTTGGTATTGGGGATTTTCCACAAAAGGCCATTATTTTAGTTTTATTGGTAGATATTTCCATTGAATATTTCTGGGCTATCAAATTTAAATTATGTACTGACCATTGTAAATCATCTTCAGATGTTGCTATTACAACAAGATCATCTGCAAACATTATTATATCTAATTTTAAATTTCTATTGATAGCTCTTGGTTTGTAATTAAGTATAATTTTTGGAAACCGATCATCTTTGATTCTTTGAACATGTTCTTTTCAGTTTTTTCTTGATTCTTTTATTTTATCTAAAAGTTTAAAAATATTTAGCTCATTTCTAATATCTTCACTTCTTGCTTTATCTAGAAGTTTGCAACCAGCCACATTTCTCAGAAATCTCATTTCAGCTGCTTCTATGTTCTTCTCTTCTCTTTTAGTTAAAACCCAAAATTCACTACCATACAATAGTAAGGGGACTGTCACTGCTTCATAAAATTTTTGTTTTGTTTTGTTTCCATTTTTAATAGTTCCGCATATATAATTAAATTTATTAAGTTTGTTAAACAGATCTTCATTTTTAAAATAAACTGAAAATATATAAAACTGTTATTCTACCCGTTATATCAAACATTGATTCTTACTTTAAGGGAGGAGAAAAGATTACGAGTATTTGAGGATAAAGTTCTTAGGAAAATTTTTTGGACCAAAGAGAGATGAACAGACAGGTGAATGGAAAAGATTACGTAATAGGGAGTTATGTGAACTTTACAGAAAACCATATATGATAAGAACAGTTAAATCTCGTAGACTGTAATGGCAGGACATGTGGCACGAATGGGGAATGAAAGAGTAGCATGGAAACTACTTCTAGATAAACCAGAGGGAAAAGTTGATAGAATGAGGTGGGAGAATAACATTAACGGTGATTTAAGGAGTAAATTACACAATGGATGATTTGAAAACATTAGCTTAGGATAGGGATGCAAGGAAAGCTTATGTCTGCGCGGCTAGGAAGCGGCGTGTTCGATAATGCCAATGAATTATTTAGGAATAATAATTACATACAGAGGTGCAAAAAGAAATGTAACAAACTTAATTGTAGAAACATACGCTATTACGTATTATGTAAAACGTTAAGCTTACAGTTATATGGATGAGTAAAACATGGTTTCCTAATTTAAACCAGCAGAAATATTACCAGTATTTGAGAATAAAATTATTAGAAATTATGGTATAAAAATGTTCTGAAATGGGTATTCCTGTAGGAGGAAAAGTACTGCATTCATGGTTGTTTGCAGATGATCATATATTTTTTGCAGGGGATGAAGATGGCATCTTTTAAAAGAAATCTAAATTTATATTTGCTCTAAACTCGACTTCATTATTATCCAGTGTAAGATATATATATATATATATATATATTAATTGGTGTTTCCCGTATAATGTATCATATTTATATTATTATTATTATCGTATCATTATTGTTATTACCCTATAAAATGTTGTTTGTACATGACATTTACATTGCTACATTTATTGTATCTTTAACTGTTTATAATTAGTATAGTGTATATCTATATTTGTCGAATATTTATTTGTATTTGTGCTGGTTGAGTGGAAGAGAGGGCCTTATGGCCTTAACTCTGCCAGAATAAATAAAGTATTATTATTATTATTATTATTATTATTATTATTATTATTATTATTATTATTATTATTATTATTATTATAAGATGATATGAAATATATGATAAATAAATTAATGGAATAATGTAGAAAATGGGGACTGAATATAAATTTACAGAAAATAGAATATATGTGTTTGGGAAAGGATGTGGATGACCTCACACTTGAAACAGGGAAAATAAAAAAAAATGTTACTTTTTTAAAAATATCTTGGGTCAATAATTACAAGTTCAGGTACCTGTGAGAGAGATGTACAGACTAAAATTGCAATGGCAAAAAATGCAACTAAGACATTACATGGAATAATTTGGAACAAAACTATTACAAAGGATACTAAAATTAAAATTTATAACAGCATAATACAGAATATTTTGTCATATGGATGTGAAACTTGGTCTTTGACGGAATTACAAAAGAATAACATTAGAACAGTTGAATTTGATTATTTTAGAAGAAGCCTCAAAAAAACAAGACAGGATTAAATAAGAAATTAATTCCTTTGGAGAGAAATGAATGTCACCACATCTGTTGTTAAGAGGATTGAAAATCAAACGCTTAAATGGTATGGCCATGTACAAAGAATGGAAAATGAAAGATGGCCAAAAAATATATACCAGTGGTCACCCCCTGGAAGAAATAAACGTGGCAGACCAAGATGGAAATGGAAAACCTACGTCAGAACTATAATGGATGATAGGAATTTGGAAGAGGGAGATTGGTATGATAGAGGTAAATGGAAACTGAAGATGAGGCTGGGGTAATTCCTAGAATTAGAATTAATTTGGTTATTATTTGGGACCACACAATAAGCTTTTGTTATACAGTGGTTAACGGTAACTCAAGGGTTGACAGATACATGTACCTAGCGAAGCGAAACTAATGTTTATTATAAAATGTTAATTTGATTGACGTGTTGAATATGGTCAAATTTGCAAAACAATAAATGTTGTTAAAAGGAATACTTGAGCCAATTTTAAAACTTTCTTGGGAAATGAATATAAAAGGATAAGAAAGTTTATTGTTAACAGTGTAGTTTAGTAGCTCATACGATTACAGTGTGGTTAGTAGCTCACACACACACACACACAAACACAATGAATGTGGCCAGTCGCTCTCATACGAAAACAGAGTGGGCTAGCTTATCATATTACAAGTATTCAGAGGAGCCTGTTGCTCCCATATTATTACCTAAAAGTGTGAATCGATCTATCGTACGTAAAATATACTAGGGAAATCTAGATTTGCTCAAGTAGCCTACAAGATAATATTAATTTGTTGTGTACTGTGTTGTTCATAAGAGGTTAATAAAATAAACCCTTTTTAGTTAATTACACAACTCATTATTACTGATTATCGAATTCCTTGTCTTTCACACCAGTAGAACCCAGAATGAAGCTTAATCTAAAATACGCCCTGTAGAGACCCTCTTGCCTTTTCCGGCTGCAAAAACGGCAAATCTATAAGTGGGGGAAAACCGAAGAAGAAAAATAAGAAGACGTACATTTACAGGGTGTCCACAAAGATATCTCACTAAAACAATGTAACTATTTCAGATAGAGACATGCGGTTTTTTGCAACGTATTCTAAAGCTCTCAAAGTTATGTTGACATTTGTTGCAGACTGTGATTTAAATGACAATGACAACACCACAGGGAAAGACACAATGAGTATGGTGGTAGGCCTATACTGAGTCTGGTAAATCACCAGTACCCGATATCCGAACTTTATGGCGGTTAACATGTCCAGGCACAAAGAAAGACGCTTCATCAGAGAACATCACCCTCTGCAGGTACTCATTGTTTTCGTCAATTGCTTTCAGCATGGAATCAGTAAATTCAGCTCGCAGAGGGAAGTCAGCTGGCAGCAACGCTTGCGTAATTTGCACTTTATAGGCCTGAAGATGTAGCCGCTTATGGAGGACTTTATGAAGGGTTGATTTGGTAAACGCAGTTCCCGTGAAGCTCGACGAACCGATTTTTGAGGTCTGAGTTGAAATGCAAGTTGCACATTGTCGATAGTTTCTTGGCTCACACCTGGTCGTCCATTCCATGGCAAGTCCATTACACTGCCAGTCGCTAGAAATTTCACGGCCCATCTAATTATGGATGATTTGGATGGAAGATCTCTTCCATAATCCCGGCGGAAATTTCGCTGAACAGTAACTGGTGATTTACCAAACTCAGCATACCACCATACACATTGGACCTTTTCCTGTGGTGTCGTCATTGTGGTTTAAATCACAATCTGCAACAAATGTAAACAAAACTTTGAGAGATGTAGAATACGTTGCAACAAATCGCATGTCTCTATCTCAAAGAGTTTAAGAGCTAAATTGCATTGTTTTGGTAGCAGGACGTTGTGGACATTCTGTACTATAGTTCTGGTAACTGTAGCCGGCTTGGTGAAAACAAAGGCGCGTGGCAGGAGGGAACATTACCGAGTGAGGGAGGGAAAGAGTCGTCATTCAAAAGAACGTTCTTATTAATAATGATAATAATAATAATAATAATAATAATAATAATAATAATAATAATAATAATAATAATAATAATAATAATAATAATAATAATAATAATAATAGAATAAATTGTTACAAAATCAACGTTATTCTATAATGAACACTTCAAACTTATTTCTTACATACTCACTGGCACTATCGATCCCGTAGGTTCGTGGCCGCGCGGACATAATCTCTCCATACATCCCTATCCTGAGCTAATCCTTTCCAATCATTCCCTGTATAATATACTTCCCTCGAATCATAGTAATGTTATTCTCCCACCACATTCTTGGTCTACCAACTGGACGTTTTCCCTCTGGCTTTCCTATCCCCATACGTGCAACATGTCCTGCCCATCGCAGTCTACGAGACGTAACTGTTCTTATTATATCTGGCTTCCTATAAATACCATGTAGTTCATTGTTAAGTAGTCTTCTCCATTCACCTGTTTGTTCATCTCTCTTTGGTCCAAAAAATTTCCTAAGCACTCTATTCTCAAATACCTGTAATCTCCTTTCCTCCCTTAAAGTAAGAGTCCATGTTTAGCATCCATATAATATAACTGGTAGAATAATAGTTTTATATATTTTCAGTTTAACGTTTTTTGAAAGGAGTTGGGACATCAAGAGTCTCTGCAACGCATAATAGCACGCATTTGCAGAACTTATTAAACAATAAATATATCCACTATCACAGAACTAGTAGATAAGGAAACTCAACGTGTAGCAACTATTGGGGGCATTCAGCGGCCAAAGCGCTGCAAAAGCGCTTTAGCGCTTTATCTGCAGCGTACCATTCAGCGGGAAATAATAATATAAAGGAGCACTCAGAAGAGCATTAGTTTCGAAAGTTTTACGTTCTTTTCCACTGATCACTTGTATTCACTCTTTGCTGTATTCGTTAATTGATTTTGTTCTGTTTTTACACTCTGTGATATGATAAAGTTTACACTTATCACCGCACAGTGCACATCTGCAGTCTTCAGTTGGCTGGTGGAATTTTTTATTTTCGCAGACCTTGTGATGAAAACCATGTATCGCTAGTCTGGTTACAACGTGTCTCAGTGTCTGACATTCTCTTGTCCAGTTTCTGTCTGTCATGGCACTGGAGGTGTAAAATTCCTCATTTATTTCCTTCCGTTTCTGTTCCCTCACTTTTACTAATTTTTTATATGGTTCTGTAGATGGTAGGAGGCATGTTATCCTGATGTCTTCTATGAAATATGTTTCTCGCATAAGTTCATAAATTAATCTGGATGGTGCTGTTTTTCCAGTTCCAGTGATTCTCTTCATGAAGCTTGCTTTCACTTTTTCTATTTTGTTGAGGTCACTGACTGTTAATTTCTGCCATATGATCTCGATTCCGTAAGTAACTATGGGGGCTATCGTTGTGTGGAAAAGTGTCATTGCAGTGTCTTTTCTTAGTTTTGTAAGGTTCTTGATATTGTAGATCACTTTTATTGCTGCTGCTGTTCTGTCTTGGACGTGTATGCTGAAGGATGTCGCTGTGGTCTGCATGGTGATACCTAGATATTTGTACCTGTTGACTGTCTTTAGAGGACTTCCTGCCAGTGTGATGGTATCTTCTGCTGCTCTCCTTCCCCCTTTCCTGAACGTCATATGAAATGTCTTGTCCTCATTTACTGCAAGTTGATTTTGGTGTGCCCATTCTTCAAATTTATTCACTGTTTTCTGCAGTTCTACTTTATTTTGGGATCCAACCACCATGTCATCTGCATACATTATTATATTCAGCGGGAAATAAAGCACGCTAGCGGACTTGCAGCGATTGCAGCAAAGTAAAAGTAGGCTGCAGATAGGAGAAACCGCTGCATCCATTCTGATTGGCTGGTTCATTCAGTTTAAACATGGCGTCTTTGTCTATAAAAATGTATGTTTGATGTACAAATCTTGTGTTATTTATGTCTGGACATTAATATATGAGTTATTTGAAATGGCTAACCGTTTTAGACGAACATAAGTGATATATTAAGTAAAACTAAAGACAATGATAATTTTAAGATTGTTATTAACATCAAGAATTAACGATGATAACCTCTTTTCATGTAAATCATTGTGTTATTGACGAGAGAATGTTGTTATTATGAAAATTATATCCCCAGATGATTCATTCGCTAATACCTGATGCAAAGTTAACTATAATTTTTATTTTTAATTTCAAGATATATCAAATAAATTAGAATCTTATGATTGTGTTTGCAAATGATCAAATAATTTTTGCAGGGGATGAAGATGATATGAAATATATGATAAATAAACTAATGGAAGAATATAAAAAATGGGGACTGAATATAAACATACAGAAAACAGAATATATGTGTTTGGGAAAGGATGTGGATGACCTTATACTTCAAACAGGGAAAATAAAAAAATGTGATTTTTTTTTAATATCTTGGGTCAATAATTACAAGTTTAGGTACCTGTGAGAGAGATAGGCCTATATAGACTAAAATTGCAATGACAAAAAATGCAACTAAGATATTACATGGAATAATTTGGAACAAAATATTACAAAGGAAACTAAAATGAACATTTATAAGAGCAGCATAATACAGAATATTTTGTCATATGGAAGTGAAACTTGGTCTTTCACGGAATTACAAAATAATAAAATTAGAACAGTTGAATTTGATTATTTTAGAAGAAGCCTCCAAAAAAACAAGATAGGATAAAATAAGAAATGGATTCATTTGGAGACAAATGAATGTCACCACATCTGTTGTTAAGAGTATTGAAAATCAAACACTTAAATGGTATGCCCATGTACAAAGAATAAAAGGAAAATGAAAGGTGGCCAAAAAAAATATACCAGTGGTCACCCCCTGGAAGAAATAAACGTGGCGGACCAAGATGGAAATGGAAAACCTACGTCAGAACTACAATGGATGATAGGAAATTAGAAGAGGGAGATTGGAATGATAGAGATAAATGGAAACTGAAGACGGCAAACCTATAAGTGGGGGAAAGCCGAAGAAGAAGAAGATGATTGTGTTCATGGGGTCATTCCTGGAAGTGCTACAGTGGTTGTCCAACCAATTTTCTCTACAAATAAAACGAACATTTGTACTCTTCTTTAAATGGGGTAACACAATAAGAAAATTGTGGAATGTGCAAAGAGATGAACTGTGTATCTTATATTTGTAATCTTTTCTGAATAAAGAGCTTTGTGCAGTATCGGTCATATATAGAATTGTAATATTACAATATTCTAGAATTCTTTCTAATTTTGGCCAGTGAACATACAAATACTCTAGTGCCGATGTGCATTAATAAAATTAAATTACAGCTAGAGTTGGTTAATGTATTAAACAGACTATTTAACTCATGCCACAAATGCTAGTCAATGACCAATCACGTTTCAATTAATCTTGTTTTACAACCAATGCCAGTCGTGTTTCACCTCGCTCTTTATTGACTTCTCTTTATCAGCTCCTGCTTTTGTGATAAAGAAAGCTCCTCCTTTTTAATGTTCTGAACAGGTCAAAGCATTATTTTTCTCCAACAAATACATTGAATATAGCAAACAATAAAGAGATTCCTTGATTTTACTGAGTTGTTTACTAAAAAAATAAATGGATAACCCGTAATGTTGATTATGATATATAGTTTGATGTGTTTCATTATTTCTCCACTTGGGTGCACTCTTACAATATTGCGATCTTATTTGGCAATAAATAATATGATCAAGCAGCAGTGAATGAACATAACCTCACATTTCTGGTTTGTTTTCAAACATCGCCATTTACATTAAATATATAAATATTTTACAATAACTACAGTTAAACAATAATTTGTGAGTAAACAACTTATTTTAAATCGTTAAATAGTCCTAACAAATGCCACTCTTGATTTCCAAATTCTCTAGATAAATTGGAAATCACTCGTGGCATTTCTTATGAAAAATGTGCACTCAACATAGGATTTTAATCACATCTGATCTATTATTTAATCCCCAACTTTATATGCTACGTCCTATCATTGAGATAGAGTCATTACTTGAACCAGGTACTGTAGCGATTAATATGATAGGAGACATATAAACTAAGATACAACTCTAATATGCATGGATCTGAAACTAAAATGTTCCGAAATATATTAAATTGTTATTAAAATTAAATAAATCTATAAATAATGAAAATAGGATATATTACTAATATCGCTATAAATATGTATGTGGAAAAGTAGAAATATATCCAGGAAAAAATCCCACGTACATTTGTCTAGAATAAAGAGGTATTGTCAGAACTCTACCTACTACACAACTTACAAATAATATAGGAACACAAAAAGGGTATTCTCAAAAGAATATAACTAATTCCAATTAGCAGTCTATACAAATTCCAAGAAATAAGGATATAAAAAACTACCTGGCTAATACAGACAACAAAAGACATTCATTCACCTTTAGAAAAGATAATCTCTTAACATTGACAGTTTACAAAGAAACTGATAAACATTTATCTATTAAATATTAAAGAACCAATTTACCCAGTTCTTAGAAATGTTATACATACTAGTAAATAATATTATTGTAACATAAATATATATTCAATTGTAAGGAGTGGATTCGAGAAAAGTGGGAGGAGCCACCGCCTTTATAAGCGAGAACTTATATCAAAATACACTCACTATCACTATCAGTGACTCTGTGTTCAGTGTTAGAACATCGTAGACGTGTAGACCGCGATCTCCGATTCAGTTAAATATTAGATTCATCCGAGAAATAGTTAAATTTAAAGTTATAGTCCGTTAAGCATTTGGACTTTGAAAATATTGATTCGAGCACGTGGATCTCTAAGTATTTCATCGACTCCACTCATAGATAAAACTTTGTAACTGTATTATCAAAAGTGTATTTCTCCGTAAATAAACAGTTTCTTGGATTCGTTAAAATTGAGTGTACATTTATACGTTGTTCTATTGCTTATAAAGAGTTCATAACCCTGAGATCTCTTGCCTACCACCGAGCTCCGGTACAGTATGAATAATTTTCACTTTAATTCCCAATTTATCATAAAATAAAATGTGGCCTTATATATTTTAATTCAAATGCATGTAGTCTCTCTTATGGGATATTGCTATTCATTGTATACTACCATTAACATTGGTGGTAAATGTTTTTCATATATTATAAATAATTCAATGATATATTTAGTGTAACATTTAACTTTACTAAGAAAGTGGCATTGCTAATGTTAGAGATTACATTAAATAATGTATTTAAGTATGGTGAGTGAGAGGTTTTCTACAATTTACTGCTGTTGTGAAGCATCGCAAATTGTGACATCCAGAGCGATTTTTAAATTTTCACCTCAAGTGAACTCCTACACCTAATGGTTTTAGAGGGTACAATTGTGAACTTAAACCATCGAGGGACCCATTCAGACAGACATAAGAAATTAATTTCATTAGGGTCGATCCAGTCGTTTAGGAGGAGTTCAGTGACAAACACACATACAGAACAATTATATATATATAATGGATGGACCACAACAATAGAATGGATAACGATAGAATTTCGAAACAGATTCTTCATTACAAACCACTAGGACGAAGAAATGTTGGAATACCCAGTAAAAGATGGATAGACCAATTCTAACATGAGATCGGAACAGACCAGCAGGTCTAATCCTTGATGTTGATGATGACAATGATATATATATATATATATATATTTATATTTATACAGAATTTTAATGTTTACACATCTTTCTGTGCCTAAAGTTTTATTTTTCTTCTCCACTCGTCTCTCCAACCAATCCATGTCCTCCAGTCCTCTTGCTCTCATTCCAGTTCTTATTTCCTGCATCCACGAGTTTCGAGGTCTTCCTCTCCTCCTTCTTCCAGGTGGACACCATTCCAATGTTTTCCTGGGTAATCTTTCTTCTTGCATTTCGTCGTACGAGCCCATACCAATTTAATTGCTTATACCGTATATAATCTACTATTGAATAACCAATATTCATTTTTTCTCTTATGACAGTATTTCTTATTTTGTCTAATTTTGAACATCTTGCTGCTCTCCTCAAGAAATCCATTTCCATCGAATATATATATATATATATATATATATATGATATGAAAAGAAAAAAGAATGCTTGAGTCGGGATTTGAACTCGAGTCTCTAAAGTCTGTACCTTTAGCGCTCTAACCAACTGAGCTACCCAAGGATTCCAAGACAAACTTACAATTTTCTTATACATGTAGTATTCTCAATTCACACAAGAGGTAGCGGAAATATCATTCAACTGCCATCTAGCGGCTAACGTAACAGTTAAGCAAATTATTAAAGAGAATATTTACTTTATAGCAGTAACGCTTGTATATATAGATATTATAAATATATTTTTGACATTTGGCAATGAAGGCAAATATGATATGAAAAGAAAAAAGAATGCTTGAGTCGGAATTTGAACTCGAGTCTCTAAAGTCTGTACCTTTAGCGCTCTAACCAACTGAGCTACCCAATAATTCCAAGACAAACATACAATTTTCTTATACATGTAGTATTCTCGATTCACACAAGAGGTAGCGGAAATATCATTCAACTGCCATCTAGCGGCTAACGTAACAGTTAAGCAAATTATTAAAGAGAATATATATATATATATATATGTTATAATTAAATGTTTAACATTGAGCAATGCAAGCTTAATATGGTATGATAAGAAAAATAAATGCCTGGACGGGATTCGAACTCAGAGATCCGGGTTCGAATCCCGTCCAGGCATTTATATATATATTGTTTCCATACAAACAGCCAAGTTCAACAGGTTTCAACAAAAGAATATCACAGGAGTAGAATGTCATTTAACCAAAAAGAAAATAGTGATGCGCCATTTAAAGTATTTAGAATCTCTGAATGTAGAAACATAATAAAAAGAACAAAGATTTGAATTGAAACAAAATTGCGTGACAAAAACATTAGACCTTGGAATTGAATTCATCTGAATTCGTTCAAACATTGTCTGTGTCCAAAGACCTTGAAAAGCCTTTTGACACATTGTAGGTCTTTTTTTTTAAACTTTTTCAGAAAACAAGTATCTCTTCTTTATTCGGTAGTACATAATTAGTATACTTCCATTGTGGAAATTAAAGTTTCAAGACAAGCCGTCTGGAGGCAACAGTTAATGTAACACGAGAGAAAAATCTGCAGCTGAACTCAAGATCTTCTTAGTCCCTCGCATTGCTCTGCACATATTATAATATTTATTTAATTTTAAGTTGATAACGTAGTTTTGGCAGTAAGATGCGTTAAACCCTAGGCAGTTTAAATTGTTTACTGGTTCTATTAATGTATTATTGATCATTATTTTGTAACTTCCGTGGTTTAATCCTTCGACAGCCATTGCTTTAGTACGAACATTATCATCATCATCATCCGGTATCATGGCAGTTGCCGCCGTCTTCCGGAAACCAAACGCCATTCCTCTCTGTCCATCCATTGATCTTCCTCCATTCCTCTGATATTCATAGCTGCTTGTACCCCTTCTATCCAAGTTTTCTTCGGTCTTCCTCCTTTCCATTTGGGATCCATTCCATAACAATTGTTGTGTGGAGTTGCCAGTCTCCCATCGGACGCCTCCCCAGGTGGCGGATAGGGGAATGCTCATCAGATATGGCGGGTACTGTGGAAATACAATACCCAGGGCGGACCAAAACTAGCGCTGCTGCCTTGCAGTAAGATACTGGACTATCAAAGGCTAGAGGAAGAAAACCTTGAACAAAAATTACCCGTCCCCCAGGTTGGGGGTTGATGCATCGGGCCAGCTCCTCGTTCATCATAAAAAGAACAAAAATGCTAAAAAACCAAACAAGGAACATTATATGAAAAATAATATTTTCAGACAAGCCGTGTGTAGGCAATGGTTAGCAAGTGGATATTTTCTTCTCTAATCATGTTAGACCTCTAACTTTTAAGTTATAAAAATGTAGATCTAGATATCAAAAATATATATTATAACACATAGTATCACATAAGACCTTCTTCTTCTTCTTCTTTTTCTTCTTCTTCTTCTTCTTCCTTTACAGGATTAGGTCAATGGGACCTGTTCCGGTCTCAAGTCCAGGCGAGGGTGAATGGCGAGTTTTAGGGGCCATTAAACCAGATGCTCGGGGCAGACAGAGCTCTGTAGCCTTGTAAGGCAGTCTGTCTAGGAGAAAGACAACTCCGAAATTAAAATCTGGTCCTCCAGGTTGGGGGTTTTGCGGTTGGGCTGGTAACCCACCCAAGTAAAAAATATATATATCACTCAGAAGTCTCAAGTATGAATACGAAGCCCGGACATAAAACCTAATCATCAAACAAAATTTTAAAGTCGCCGATAGCTAATATATTGTGAAGACTGGATATTGAATGAATAAAAAGAAGCTAAAATTGTATAAAAACAAAACAGTTGCAATTTAAAGTTACATCAGGTCACGTGACTGACAATTATAAATCACTTGTTATCAATTCAAATACCTAGGTACAATAATTACAAATAGGAATGAAATGCACAAAGAAATTAAACATAGGCTCAATTCTGGAAATACATTATATTATGCATTACAGGTACTCTTGTAGTCCCAACTTCTCTCAGAAAAACGTTAAATTTAAAATATATAAAACTGTTATTCTCCCAGTTATACATTATATGAATGCGAAACATGAACTCTTACTTTAAGGGAAGAGAAAATATTACGACCATTTGAGAATAAAGTTCTTAGGATACTTTTAAGATCAAAGAGAGATGAACAGACAGTTCATTGTATGTAATATTATTGTATTATTAGACATTATTTTCATTATTATTCAATTTGACGGATAATAAATTGTTTAGTATGTACTATTATTGTATTTTTTGTATTTATATGTAACATATGTTTGTCCTGGTGAGTGGAAGAGAAGGCTACATGGCCTTAACTCCACCAGGCTAAATAAATATATTATTCTTCTTCCTTCCAAGTATTAGGCCAAGGCCTGTTACGATCCTATAGAAAATTTTCCCTCCAGCGTTTCATAGGACGGCCCAGTGATCTTCGTCCTCTCTGTATATAATTATAAACAGCTTTGGGGATCCGATTTGAACTCATTCTTTCAAGATGGTGTTTCCAATTTAGTTGGTACTGTTTAATATATTCCAAAATTGGCGTAGTCTTCAATTCTTTTAAGATATCGGTGTTCCTTTTCCGATCCCATCTGGTGTAACCCGCTGTTCTGCGCATGAATCTCATTTCACAAGCCGTTATTCTGCTTTCATGTTGTTTTCTTAGTGTCCATGCTTCACTACCATAGGTCAACACTGGTCTAGCCAAAGTGTTATATAAACGTAATCTGGTGTTTTTTGTACAAGGGATGGTTTCATAACTTGATTAATAATTCCTAAACTTTTATTATAACTAGTAACTTTATCAGGGATATCCTTTTCATCCCAGATAGAGAGATAATGTCCAAGATATCTAAATTGATTAGATCTCTCTAAAATTTTATTCTTGAGACAGATTTTACTTTGTATGGGGTCCTTCCCATGAAATGCCATAATTTTAGTTTTGTTAATTGATATTTCCATATTAAATTTGGCAGCTATTTTTTGTAAGTTATAAATTGATCGTTGCAAATCATTTTCGGAAAGTGCCAGAAGAGCTAAATCGTCTGCAAAAAGAATAGCATCGAGTTTGAGGTTCCTATTGATGGGTATATATATATATATATATATATTAGCTGAAAAAGTTTGTTAGCGTGATGTTTCTAGGAAAACACGTACCAATAACAGTTTACGTAATTTGTTGCTAAAATTGATCGTCTTGTATTATATAAATAAGTTGAATTATAATATATGTTTACGTTCTAAACTGCTGCAGGAAAATATACAAGAATTATAAAAAGGATACTTTTTTTGTCAGACGTTAATGATCACTCTTCCTTGATGACTAAATGTTGTAATATCACGTCCGTCAACTCCATCAAAATGACATAAGAAGTTGACGATGTTGTGCATCAATCTGCTAAGCGCCATTTTTTAAAATTCAAATCCTTTTTTCCCATTTCTTCTTTCCTTTATTTTCTTTTCTTCTCCAGAAAAGCCTGACCAGAGGCTATAAGATGGCAGCCCCATCACTGGTCTTGCCTTCCTTTGGCCAGCAACCAATCGAAGGGACTATTATTATGCTTTCAAGTCTTATACGAGAATTTCCCATTAGGGAAAATTTTCTATAGGATCGTAACAGGCCTTGGCCTAATACTTGGAAGGAAGAAGAAGAAGAAGATTTTGATACCATCTGTTGCACTGGCTCATGAAGTAAGTGTACGTGCACTTTTAGCGCCAAACCTTTAAACATAGCTCTACTAGCTGGCACGGCGAACGTCGAATCGCCTTTATATATTTTTACCTTAATTTTTCCGATGTTTTAATAGTTATCTGCTATTTGGGGCGGAAACAAATCCAACAAATCAAAGATCACAAAAATCGGTCTAGCCGTTCTTGAGTTATAAACAGTGTAACTAATCCGACTTTGTTATATATATATAGAAGTCCCGGCCACGCGTTGCTGTGTCTATGTTATACGTTAAATTATGTTGTAGTAAACTAAGTGAGAAATCTAAATCAGAAAGTTTTTGTTTTACACAATTTTTTAGTTCTGGTACGTTAACTACACCCGGTATAAATATGGGTGGTGGTTTATGTGGAAGTGGTTTTGTTGATTGAGATGAATTTATTTTGTCTGCATTCTCAGTATCATCTATAAGTGTATCATAAGGATTATATATATATATTGATGGAATATATTGAGGAGTCTTGCTGATTTCATTATACTTTCGTTTTTTTTTTTCTACGAACTTGTTGGCAGTTTTGATTCTCATCATCATCATCAAGAAGTCTCTGTATAGTAATATCATCTTGTGATATATTATAGTCATCTTGTTTTTTTCATTTAATTGAGGCATGGAGATTGTTTCTGTAATATTAGGCATATTATTATTATAACTAACAGATTTACTTACAATTCTGTTATTCCGTTCCTTAGGACCTTCATATGTTTTAAAATTGACATTCTTCTTAAATGTAAGATTTATGTCACATAGGCCTATACCAATTTGCGGAAATTCACTTGTTACCTTATCATTCATGGTCTCTAGAACTGATTCGCCATATTATTCAATGTCCGCTTCTTGGTCCAGTTAAATTTAAATTAAGTTGTTGTCTTTCAGCCAGATTACTTAAAACTAATACTTACACACGAAATTAATATTATTATCAATATATTGAAAATAAAATAAACACAAACACACTTAAATTATGAAATAATCAATATTTGTAATTCAATTGAAATTCGCGGTTGCAACGAAAAGCACAGCCACCTGGTTAAATAATAAACCAATTACCTTACACGACCATCTGTTAGAATCGTATGGAACTCACACATAATTATAACTCTTTGCTAAATAATAAACAAATAATTTGCAATAAAAATAATGTGACTATAAATTTAGTTATAAACTTCCCTAAGTCTAAAGTTGGATCAAACTGCACACAGTGTGCAAAATTTTATTAAAATCGGTTCAGTAGTTTAGGATTCCATCGCGGACAAACAACGTGACACGTAATTTTTATATATTAAGATTATTTAAAAAATGTAAACGCCATCAGTCCTGTCAGAGATTATTTGTTTTGTAACAAACGGCTATGAAACCAGATCTTCATAGATGTTAATGTAAAAGTTTTAAGATAAATGTTAAGAATTAAAATGTACCTTTTGGCAGGTGCCGTCGTCCTCACCTTGTTAAAATGATGTATATAAAATTAACTGGAGCGCTTTCGGAAGTTCACTTCCATCCTCCGCAGGTTGAGCTTCTGCTACTCGTTGTTTACGATTATGTATACTAAAAGTTTTATCATGCAGCTAGGCGCCAAGTGCTCCCGCTCATAGATTTTTGATGCATAACTGTCAAATAAGGGAAACAACTTGCGATATCCGGTACCAGTATTTTTAGTTTGGCGTCACAATGAATAGTGAAGACTAATAAACTTTAAACGTATTTTTCTCGAAACGTACGTAATGGCGCATAGCCGATTGATGCACAACGCCTTCCAATTAATAAGTATTAAATAGGGTTTTGTAAGAAAATCGTCCAGATAATCGAAAGCACAGACAATAAAGAAACACAAACGATACAAATAATGACAGAGAAAGGAGATATGAATAATGCTACCTCCAGATGTTCTTTAGTTCAATCTGAATAGTTCAAATGAATGAATGATTCAGATTGATAAATATTAGGTTTAAGTTACATATGAACCATACCGAACCCCGACCGCCTCCCCTAAAGTGATATTCCGAATATACATAAAACTCGAAGCCATTAAACTATAGATGCATAATCTTGATACCAGTGGTAATTATACAGGATGATTCACAATAAGTATTACAGACTTTTTGGGGTTATAGAGGGGACTTAGTAGATAAAGTTTTGATAAAGAACCCATGTCCGAAAACGTAACATTTTGATGTAAAATAAGTTTTGAAGATCGAATATAGGCTATAAGATAATTGTGATATTCAATCCCTTCACCCCTAAAAATCACCCTTTGTAGTGAAAAACGTGAAATAAAGTCCCTATTTTAACGCATAAATAGCTTACGCTGTCTAAACCATAACAAATACACCAAATTAATGTACACAGAATTGAATATCTCAAAAAGCTCTACAAAAAAGTCCGCGGCAGCATATGTTTATCTTCTTCCTTCCAAGTATTAGGCCAAGGCCTGTTACGATCCTACAGAAAATTTTCCCTCCAGCATTTTGATCCTTCCGGGAAATTCTCGTATAAGACTTCTTCTTCTTCTTCCTTCCAAGTATTAGGCCAAGGCCTGTTACGATCCTATAGAAAATTTTCCTTTATGGGAAATTCTCGTATAAGATTTGAAAGCATAATAATAGTCCCTTCAATTGGTTGCTGGCCAAAGGAAGGCAAGACCAGTGATGGGGCTGCCATCTTATAGCCTCTGGTCAGGCTTTTCTGGAGAAGAAAATAAAATAAAGGAAAGACGAAATGGAAAAAAGGAAGGACTCCCTAGCCCTCGGATGCCCTAATAGCGTTGGGGTCGAAAAAACAAGAGTTAACCAAGAGAGGTTAGATAGTAAAGTTAAAAGAGTGCAAAACACAAGTAAGTGGAAGAAATGTTTTGCACAGCTTGGGCACCTTGTGGTCGCCATCCACATACCCCTAGATGAGCTCAGTTGGTAGAGCGGTGAACTGTAGTGGTATAAGACTTGAAAGCATAATAATAGTCCCTTCAATTGGTTGCTGGCCAAAGGAAGGCAAGACCAGTGATGGGGCTGCCATCTTATAGCCTCTGGTCAGGCTTTTCTGGAGAAGAAAAGAAAATAAAGGAAAGAAGAAATGGAAGAAAGGAAAGACTCCCTAGCCCTCGGATGCCCTAATAGCGTCGGAGTCGAAAAAAACAAGAGTTAACCAAGAGAGGTTAGATAGTAAAGTTAAAAGAGTGCAAAACACAAGTAAGTGGAAGAAATGTTTTGCTCAGCTTGGGCACCTTGTGGTCGCCATCCACATATCCCCTAGATGAGGACCCTTGACGGACATATGTTTATCTCTTACGGATAACTCATGATAACCATTTCTGTCTTTCATTGAAGCCAAGAAGATCGGGACAAGTACGTAAATTCCTGTGCAAGCATAGCAGCATATGGCGGGTATTCTTTTACGGATAATTCACAATAACAAATTTTGTCTTTAGCTCATTTATGCCAAGAAGATCGGAATAAGTAGATTCCCGAGCAACATCGGGTAATCAGCACGGGGAATCTTAAAATAATTACGATATTCTTCTTGTAAGCCCATGTTTTCCTTAACAGAGATTTAGGCGCTCTCCCCCTACAGGGAAGAATTTGAACCATACTAATTTAGTTACGCTTGTTTTTGAGTGGTCCGTGGTCAGCGTTCCGCCTCATACTGACATCTAGGAAACCAAGGTAGTACTAGGACGTGAAAATTCGGTAAATTTTGCTTAGAGGCCTTTTCATTCAGGCTTAAGGATCTTTTACAAGCTTGAAAATCTTCCGACTCGGGACCCACAGCTTAAAGTCCCTCCCGGAGGACTTGCTCCTTGGATTATTCCGTCCTAAAAAATCCATCGACCCCGGCCGGGTTTGAACCCGCGACCCTCGGGACCAGAGGCAAGGAGTATAACCACTAGACCACCGCGGGCGATATTCATTTGTAATTATTATTCCTTTTACTTATTTAACTAAGCATAAAAAATGCATTAATTTTCGTCCTTCAGCTCATTTATGCCAAGAAGATTGGGGTAAGTAGATTCCCGGGCAACGCCACGTAAACAGCACGGGGTATCTGAAAATAATTGCGATATAAATTTGACCTCTTACTTATGCAACTAAACATAAAAACACATTAATGTTCGTATTTCAGCTCATTTATGTTAGAAAATCGAGATAAGTATATTCCCGGGCAACGCCGGGTAATCAGCACGGGGTATCTAAAAAATATAAATTTATAATTATTTTTCCTTTTACATATTCAATTAAACATAAAAGCACATTAATTTTCACTTACTTAGGCGAAGCAGCGCACGCCGGGTATTAGCTAATAAATAATAAAATACTAATTATTATGTTAATTTAGAAATAAAAATCTTCTTCTTCTTCGGCTTTCCCCCACTTATAGGTGTGCCTTCTTCAGTTTCCATTTATCTCTATCATTCCAATCTCCCTCTTCCAAATTCCTATCATCCATTATAGTTCTGACGTAGGTTTTCCATTTTCATCTTGGTCTGCCACGTTTATTTCTTCCAGGGGGTGACCACTGGTATATATTTTTTGGCCATCTTTCATTTTCCATTCTCTGTACATGGCCATACCATTTAAGCTTTAGATTTTCAATCCTCTTAACAACAGATGTGGTGACATTCATTTCTCTCCAAAGGAATTCATTTCTTATTTTATCCTGTCTTGGTCCACCGCTGTGGTCTCGAGGTAGCATGCTGCCTTGTCACGCAGCGGGCCCGGGTTCGATCTCCGGTCGGGGCAATTTTTCTGGGTGAGGTTTTTGTCGGGGTTTTTCCTCACCTATAAGACAAATGTCAGGAAAACTTAAAGGCCCAAACGGTCCCCGAAATCATATGGCCATCATCACCATCATCATCATCCTTCGCCGGTGTGGAAAGTAACGGGAAGCTGCCACACCTACAATTCCCTAGTAAAGCTGTAAGCATAGCATGAAAATGCTATAATTGCAGTGAAAGACCTGCCCTCGGGCAGAATTACTATGGATACTATAGATGGATCCTGTCTTGTTTTTTTGGAGGCTTCTTCTAAAATAATCAAATTCAACTGTTCTAATTTTATTCTTTTGTATTTCCGTCAAAGACCAAGTTTCAATTCCATATGACAAAATATACTGTATTATGCTCTTATAAATTTTCATTTTATTTTCCTTTGTAATACTTTTGTTCCAAATTATTCCATATAATGACTTAGTTGCATTCTTTGCCATTGCAATTTTAGTCTGTACATCTCTCTCACAGGTACCTGAACTTGTAATTATTGACCCAAGATATTTAAAAAATTCGCATTTTTGTTTTTATTTTCCCTGTTTCGAGTATGAGGTCATCCACATCCTTTCCCAAACACATATATTCTGTTTTCTGTAAATTTATATTCAGTCTCCATTTTTTTATATTCTTCCATTAGTAAAATAATAAAAAAAGAACATAAATATTACTTTATTAGATTTTTATTACTATTTTTATTACTAATGGAAGAATATAAAAAATGGGGACTGAATATAAATTTACAGAAAACAGAATATATGTGTTTGGGAAAGGATGTGGATGACATCATACTCGAAACAGGGAAAATAAAAAAAATGTAATTTTTTTTAAATATCTTGGGTCAATAATTACAAGTTCAGGTACCGGTGAGAGAGATGTGCAGACTAAAAATGCAACTAAGACATTACATGGAATAATTTGGAACAAAAATATTACAAAGGAAAATAAAATGAAAATTTATAAGAGCTTAATACAGAATATTTTGTCATATGGGAGTGAAACTTGGTCTTTGACGGAATTACAAAAGAATAAAATTAGAACAGTTGAATTTGATTATTTTAGAAGAAGCCTCAAAAAAACAAGACAGGATAAAATAAGTAATGAATTCCTTTGGAGAGAAATCAATGTCACCACAAAAAAATAACATAAATATTACTTTATTAGATTTTTATTACTAATTTTTTAATATAGTAATATTTACGTTCTTTTTTTATTATTTGGTATTGTATATATGTACTTGGGGGCACGCCGTAGCGTAGTGGTTTAGGCACTGAGCTACAAGCCGGAAGGTTGAGTGTTCAAGTCCCGGTGGGTCAGGATTTTTAAACTGACCCAAACCTTCTGGCGGCACTGTGGCCCTGGGGTCGACTCAGCCTCTAACGGAAATGAGTACCAGACGCTTGTTCTGGGGGTAAAGGCGGCCGTCACGCAGAGCTGACAACCCGGCTGACATCAAGTGCCGATTGTCCAGAAATAGTGGGAGCCTTAACCTCCTACTGCCCCAAGGGCCTCCTGAGGCCTGTAGTGGGATTACTTTACTTTACTTTATATATGTACTTGTTCATGCATATTTTAAGCATTGTTCATGCATATTTCGAGCTTTAATACTAACATTTACTAGATGAGATTGAAAGAACAATAAATACTGATCGCGATCAGGTGCAGCACGTGTATTGTGTAACAGTTGTAATTAGTGTGGCCTTGTACCTTGAATTCCACATCTTTTATACCGACTTCATTGTTCTGAAAGGTTTGTTCTCGATTCAGAGACCCTGACAGCAACTCAATACATGCGAATTGCAAAAATTGCCAAAACTTTATAAATCGGTGACGCGACTCTTTTAATTCCCACATAAACGCTTGTCAAATTTTATTGCTAGGGTTTCATTTTTCAAATTATTTCCCACCATTTATAATGATTTTTACATTTTTTAACGATTATTTCAATATATTTTTGTATGATATATAATGGAAATGGACAGCTAATGACAAATGAGGGGAATTTTGAGGAAGTGGCTGAATTCAAATACCTAGGAACAATAATCACAAATAGGAATGAGATGCACAAAGAAATTAAACATAGACTCAATTCTGGAAATGCTTGCTATAATGCATTGCAGAGAGTCTTGACGTCCCAACTCCTTTCAAAAAAACGTTAAACTGAAAATATATATAAAACTATAATTCTACCAGTTATATTATATGGGTGTGAAACATGGACTCTTACTTTAAGGGAGGAAAGGAGATTACGAGTATTTGAGAATAAGGTTCTTAGGGAAATTTTGCCCCAAAGAGAGATGAACAGACAGGTGAATGGAGAAGACTGCATAACAGTGAATTACTTTATAGGAAGCCAGATATGAGAACAGTTAAGTCACGTAGACTGCTATTAGCAGGACATGTGGCACGAATGGGAAATGAAAGACGTGCATGGAAGCTTCTTTAGGAAAACTAGAGGGAAAACGCCCAGTTGGTAGACCAAGAATGAGGTGGGAGAATAACATTGACTCTGATTTGAGGGAAGTAGATTATACAGGGGATGATTGGAAAACATTGGCTCAGCATAGGGATATATGGAGAGCTCATGTCCGCGCTGTCATGAACCTACGGGTCAATGAGTTAGTTAGTTAGTTAGTTATGATATTTGAACTACATACGTAGCATGAAGGTGTGGCAGCCATATTGATTTTAACGAATATTCTATAACTAACTCATTGGCACTATCGAACACGTAGGTTCATGGTCGCGCGGACATAAACTCTCCATGCATCCCAAACCTGAGCTAATGTTTTCCAGTCATCCCCTGTATACTCTACTTCACTCAAATCAAAGTTAATGTTATTCTCCCACCTAATTCTTGGTCTACCAACTGGGCGTTTTCCCTCTGGTTTTCCTACAACAATCTTCCATGCACGTCTTTCGTTCCACATTCGTGCCACATGTCCTGCCCATCTCAGTCTACGAGACTTAACTGTTCTTATTATATCTGGCTTCCTATAAAGACCATGTAGTTCACTGTTAGGTAGTTCTCTCCATTCACCTGTCTGTTTATCTCTCTTTGGTCCAAAATTTTTCCTAAGAACTTTATTCTCAAATACTCATAATCTCATTTCTTCCCTCAAAGTAAGAGTCCATGTTTCGAAACCATATACCTAGAAAAATAACAGTTTTTAAATTTTCAGTTAACGTTTTTTTTAGAAAAGCTAAAATAATAACGGTGCCTGTACTGCATAATAGCACGCATTTCCAGAATTGAGCCTATGTTTAATTTCTTTGTGCATCTCATTCCTTTTGTAATTATTGTTCCTAAGTATTTTAATTCAGCCACTTCTTCAAATTCCCTCATTTGTAATTAATTGTCCATTTCCATTATATAATCCAATATATAAAAATGAATTTTTGTTTGTTTGTTCGTACTTTATGCGCGGCCATACCGTTGATCCGATTGTGATGGGGCTTTTTGCAAAATGTTCAGGAGACTCCCGGGATGAACATAGGATGTACGGGAATTGTGATAATCAACTCCTACACCCTTAAAAATCGCCCTTTATAGTGTAAAACGTGAAAAAAGTAGCTCTTTGGACGCTTAAATGGCTTACGCTGTCTAAACTATAACAAATACACAAAACGTCCCCGACAGCATATATTTATCTCTTGCGGATAGCTCACAATAACCATTTGTCTTTCATTGAAGCCAAGAAGATCGAGACAAGTACGTAGATTCCTGTGCAAGCATAGAAGCACATGGCGGGTATTCTTTTACGGATAACTCACAATAACGAATTTTGTCTTTTAACTCATTTACGCCAAGAAGATTGAGATAAGTAGATTCCAGGGCAACACCGGGTAATCAGCACGGGAATTCTTAAAATAATTACGATATACATTTATAATTATTTTTCATTTTACTTATTCAACTAATCATAAGAAGTACTTTAATTTTTGTCTTTCAGCTTATTTATGCCAAGAAGATCGGGATGAGTAGATTCCCGGACAACGCCGGGTAAACAGCGCGGGATATCTAAAAATATTACGATATAACTTTTTCCCTTGGCTTATTTAACTAAACATAAAACACATTAATTTTCGTATTTCAGCTCATTTATGTCAAAAAGATCGGGATAAGTAGACTCCCGGGCAACGCCGCGCCGGGTAATCAGCACGAGGTATCTAAAAAATATAAATTTATAATAATTTTTCCATTCACTTATTCAACTAAACATAAAAGCACATTAATTTTCATTTATTTAGGCGTAGCAGCGCACGCCGGATATTAGCTAGTATATTTATACATGTGAACATATATTTATTTTGATTGATGATTACTTTCATTCCCAATATCTTAGTGTTATTCAATCTGTTGGAGCTTGCGAGCTCCGTGCTGGCCCACAACAGCAGCAGAAGGCGTCCCTGGGGGCACACCAGGGCTCGGCTCGGACCAGTGCAGAGGGGAGCAACTCTACTGGTTCCTGGCTCAGCCTACGGGCTCGTGGACAAAGTGTGGGGTCGCCAGGAGATGAGCACCTGGATGTACTGAAGTCTCACACTGTGGGGCTTGTGGACTCAAGCCCTAGCCGGTCTCACAACGGCTGCAGGATACGTCCCTGGAGGCAGAACAGGGGAACGGTCGGTGGATGTGCGAAAGCAGTCCTCCCGGCTAGGCTCATGGAACCCGTGGACCAACTGTGGGGTCACCAGGAGATGAGCACCTGGATGTACTAAAGTCTCACACTGTGGGCTTCTGGACTCAAGCCCTAGCCAGTCTCACAACGGCTGCAGGATACGTCCCTGGAGGCAGAACAGGGGAACGGTCGGTGGATCTGCGAAAGCAGTCCTCCCGGCTAGGCTCATGGAGCCCGTGGACCAACTGTGGGGTCGTCAGAAATGAGCGACCTGGCGACTACGAACCTCAGCAATTCCCAGAAGTTGCAACTCCAACACCCTCTCCCTATGGGTGTTGGTTTCATAGCCGAGAACTTGAACGTGGACGCGAACATAGGATAGGGAGGACAAGAAATCTAGGACTTGGGAGTATGGTTATGATGACCGAGGTATCCCAAGGGGTGGGGGAAGGGCCTAGATGTTATTGAATAGAGTGTGTGTGTTGGCCCTTGATAACTCCTCACCATCGCCTACGTAATAGTACATCATCATCACAACTAGAGGATGAAGAAGGCGTACAACACGACGGCATTAATAAACTATCTTATTAATATCGTCGAGTTGAAGTCCTTCTTCATCCTGTAACGATTTATTGGCACTCTCTAGTACAAAACAGAATAATAGAGGATATAAAACATCTCCTAGCTTTAATATTATGAATTTCAAAAGTATCCGAAAACTGTTTGCCTACCCGCATCCTACCTACTGGATCTATTTTAAAATTAATATAAAATTATGGAATATTCACCTGAAAGGTCCGTCTCCTCAACTTAATTGTTGAGGAGACGGACCTTTTAGGTGAATATTCCATAATTTTATATTAATTTTGAATAATACCTCAACCGAACACATCATGAATCTTATAAAAGTGGATGTATTTTTTTAACAACTTTTTTTAATGACCATTGCATTACTTCTCTGACCCTATTATTTGCTATTGCATATGGAAAAGGTAGAGCAGATTTCATTAGATAGTATGACATATAACAAGTACCTTGACATCCATGTTATTATTTACAATACACGAATATGAATTTATATTGCTATATCTAGGCTAACAACCTTCAAGGGTAGAGAACTGAAGCCCGATAGTTACTTTCGTGATGATGTCCCTGAGTTAACATGTTTCTAGTTATGCGATTATTTTAACCACTGAAAATCATTACTCTCATTAACGTGATCTTCTAATATATAAAAATGAATGTTTGTTTGTTTGTACTTTATGCGCGGCCATACCGTTGATCCGATTGTGATGGGGCTTTTTGTAAAATGTTCAGGAGATTCCCGGGATGAACATAGGCTATAAGAGAGTTGTGATACTCAACTCATACACCCTTAACCCTTAAATTCGTAATGTATCCTTTTGGATACATCACTTGGTTTAATTAATTTAATATTTTTAATAAATCAGAAGAAAACGAACAAAAAGAAACCACTTAAATGTGTGTCTAATTATACAATATACCAAATAACACAGTTATACAAGATTCTATTTTCACTGCTGTCCGCCATATTCAAATATCTAACAGAAGAAATTTGTGTTTTGCCAATATAAGGGTTAAAAACACATTTTGTAGTGAAAAACGTGAAAAGTCCCTTCTTTACCATTAAATGGCTTACGCTGCCTAAACTGTAACAAGTATACAAAGTTAATGTACACAGAATTGAATATCTCAAAAAACTCTACAAAAATGCTCGCGACAGCATATGTTTATCTTTTACAGATAATACGCAAGAGCCATTTTTTTTTTTTGTTTTCATTGATGCCAAAGAGATCGGGATAAGTAGATTCCCGGACTATCATGTGCTGCCACACCATTCATCCGATTGTCATGGGGCTTTTTGCAAAATGTTCAGGATTTTCCCTGGACGGTTATAAGTTATAGGAGAGTTTTAAAGCTAATGCCCTTCACCCTTAGAAATCACCTTCTGTAGTGAAAAAAAAAAACGTGAAAAAATCGCTTTTTGCAAGCTTAAAATGGCTTATGTTGCCTAAACCATAACAAATACTCAAAATGATTGTAAATAGAATTGATTATCTCAAAAACTTTACAGAAAAGTCCGCGCAACAGCATATGTTTATCTTTTAAGGATAACTCACAATAACCATTTTTGTCTTTCATTACTGACAAAAAGATCGGGATAAGTAGATTCCCGGGCAAGCATAGCAGCGCACGGCGGGTATTCTTTTATGGATAACTCAAAATAACGAATTTTGCCTTTCTGCCCATGTATGCCAAGTACATCGGGATTCCCGGGCAATGCCGGGTAATCAGCACGGGGTATCTAAAAACAATAACGATATAAATTTATATTTACCTTTCCTTTTACATGTTCAACTTAATGCTAAAACACGTTATTATTTATTTAGGTGTAGCAGCGTACGCCGTGTATTAGCTAGTTATATTGTGCCGGTAGAATATGATCACTGAGGGATGTTTATATTATACACACTTTATTTCAATTTATTGTACAATTTTGTGTGTACAACGGTATTTACAATGTTTGATATTTTACTATCTCGGAGTGGAGTTGATGAATTACTTCCGCCCACGTGTTTTTAATATCACCTTCGCGAACGGTAACTGAAGAACTTGACTATTGCAGAACGTAGCAGCGTGAGAGTGTTTTCACATGCGTCCTTGCCTTATAAGGGTGATGACTCCTCCCATAAGTCGCCATCCCCTCTCCGAGTGTATATGTTATTCATTATAGCTTAGAAGGGTAGGTACCATTCGTTTGGGTTTCTATGTTGGTAATAGACTCGTGTGCACGTTTGTGCGCCTTCCAGTTATTACTATTAATGGTACGTTTTAATACTCACGAGTCTATTACTTCTTGCCACAATATATAAAAACGAGTGATAGTCTGTCTTTTTTGTTTCTTTGTAGACTCGAAAACTATTGACCGATCTGAATGTTTTTTTTTTATTTCGATAATTTTTCTGGGACAATTTACGTATACAACATATTATCCTATGTACTAAAGGGTTGCAGCTAAAATAAAGGGCATCGATGCACTAAAAAAAGGTCGCTTTTTGGGCGTTTAAATGGCTTACGCTGCCTAAACCATAACAAATAGACGAAATTAATGTACACAGAATTGAATATCTAAACAAAAAACTAAAATAAAGTCGTCGACAGCATATGTTTATATTTCAAGGAAAACTGACAATAACAATTTTTGTCTTTCAGCTCACTGATGCCACGAAGATCGGGATGAGCAGATTCCCGGGCAAGCGTAGCAGCGCACGGCGGATAATTCTTTCACGAATAACTCACAATAACAATTTTTGTCTTTCAGTTTATTTATGCCAAGAAGATCGGGATAAGCAGATTCTCGGACAATGCCGGGTAATCAGCACGGGGTATCTAAAAATAATTACTACATAAATTTACATTTTTTTTTCTTTTTAAATCACTAATAAATACGCGAGAGTAAGTCAATTCACATTGCTGCTGCACAATTTTCTCTTTACAATAATGCAGTTTCACAATGAACGTAAACAAATGAATGACTAATCATATAAATTCCTTAGAGACAATTCTTTTGTTTAATTTGATTTATTTGTAACACATTTATAGCCTACATAAATTGTATTTTTCTGCAGCTCCTTCTCTATATGAACTTAATTATGCCAAATATCACACTCCTCCGTGCACGCAATCTGCTTAAAAAGCGGTACAAAAGTTTTTCCTTCACGTATTAATATATATATATATATATATATATATATATATATATATGTCCACCGCTGTGGTCTCGAGGTAGCGTGCTGCCTTTTCACGCAGCGGGCCCGAGTTCGATTCCCGGTCGGGGCAGTTTTTCTGGGTGAGGTTTTTATCGGGGTTTTTCCTCACCTGTAAGACAAATGTCAGAAAAACGTTAAAGCCCAAACGGTCCCCGAAAATCATATGGCCATCATCATCATCATGATCATCCTTCACCGGTGTGAAAAACAACGGGAAGCTACCACACCTATAATTCCCTAGTTAAGCTGCAAGCATAGTATGAAAATGCTATGATTGCAGTGTGAAGAATTACTATGGATGTGTATATATATATATATATATATATATATATATATATATACTGAATATACAGGGTGCAGCGTAAGTCCGTTAACCGAAAATGCAAATGCATTATTTTCTGTAGCTTACAACATATATACAAAAAATAATACCTCAGACAGTAGTGTTTGAGATTATATTCTAACGTTCCTGTATTCAAACCTCCAGTTTCAACCAATCTGATTTGTTCCCCTTGCAACCATGTGCAGTGTTTAACTAACTTATGCCGCACCCTGTATACTGACCACGTTTAATGTCGGTGTCTACTAGAAAGGACCGGTGAAGATCTACAAACATTTTTCTAAATTATTTTCACAAAAACAACCTCAATAGAGAGTAGTAAGCACTTGTGTCTCTCAGCTAGACTTAGGTACTACTAGGATGGGAATATTTTGTACATTTTTGCACAGAATTATTTTCATTCAGGCTTGCCGTTCTTTTACGAGCCTGAAAATCTTCAGACACGGGACCCATGGCTTGAAATCCCTCTCGGAGAACTTGTCCCTTGGATTGTTCCATCCTAAAAAATCCATCAACCACGCCCGGGTTTGAACCCGCGACCCTCGGAACTAGAGGCAAGAAATGTAACCATATAACCACGAATGGAATGCGCTAAAGCTCTATATATAAGGCGTATAAAAAAATATAATGAATGTTTTGTGTGACATTTATCGTTATTATTGAACGTGTGTTGTATTTCTTAATTAACTGAGAATAACCTTCAGCATAAAAAGTTAATTTTAATGCAGTAGTTACGTGACAAAAAGCACGTTGACAAATTTTAATTATAATTTATTTAAAATTCAAAACATTTCATAATAATCTACATCCTAAAGCATTTTTATTAAATGTAAAAACTTATAGTAATTAACAACTATTTCCCTTTCGCTCCACATTTACACATGACTACATACTTATTGAGTCTGGGGAAAAGAATCGTATGTACTAAACCTAGGATTTAAGGAGAGATCAGGGCTTGCTTGGTTTAGGCTAGGGGCATGGAAATTTCTAAAAATTAGCGACGATCACGATATGCGAATATGTCCAATGTGCGGGAACTTTGAAGATGAGATACATATATTAGGAAAATGTAATGATTTAGAATATTGGAGACGTCAGTTATTACCGGAAAGATTTCTAAATTCAAATCGGGAAAGATTGGCATGCTACGAGTTATTGGTAAATCCAGAAAATTGGATAAACCTCGGTAAATTTCTGGACAAAACGCGGAAAATAAGGACAACACTCATTCATGAATAAATATATGTTATCAAAATGCAATACCATTAATTCTTAACAATTATATATAAATTAATTAGTGTATAATACTACTGTGTTATTATTTAATTGTAATATTATTGTGTTTTCTTTATGTAATTGTAATGTTAATGTTTTTTAGTGTATAATGCTATTGTGTTATTATTTAATTGTAATATTATTGTGTTTTCTTTATGTAATTGTAATGTTATTGCTTTTTTTGTTGTTTATTTTCTTTACACTAGTACCAATTATTACTTTATTGTAACGGACTGTCAAAAGCACGTACGGCTTACTGCCCGTGCGACCCATATTTGTAAATACTCGTAATATTGTAAATACTTTTTGTCTAATAAAGTCCTACTACTACTACTACTACTGATTATTGAGTCCCTTTAATTGCCAACCTTTTAATGACTTGTGTGCGTATTTTTTATCGAATTCTGAAGGAATGAAGATTTTTTTTATTTATTCTTTTTATTGAATCTCCAATAATACGAACCGTATTTCACCATCCGGTATGTTAGGGTTTTAGTTACAATACAATTAATTATTTACATTAATTCAGAGTATGGTTAGTTTATAGTGTTACATAATAACGTAATATGAACAAATTAACTAATTAACAAACCAAAAAACTAACTCAAAGTCTCTTATAAATATGATAAAGTCACACAGCTTTCTACAAAGTGAAAATTATTTAAACTGACAAACTCTGGGAGGTTGTAGGGGACACTAAAACAAATATTTTTCCCTAATGCCATTTTTTCCTATGAGGATTATTTAAACCGGTAGAGGGCGTATTAAGGCTCTTCAGTTCTCATGACTGCAACTGCTGTTGATGGTAGGAATTGTTTTGTTAACCAGCGCAGTAGTGGATTGTATCTGTTTAATAATGGAGTGATACACCTGGAGTGAGTACACTGATATGTGTGGGCCGGTGTTGTTGGGGACTGTTTAATTGGGACATATCTCCTACCTAGGCCATTAAATGGCAGGCACTATTACAATTTTCTCGCCAGAGCATTGCCAGAATTGATGGAAGACTTCCCGCTTCCTACAAGACAACGCATGTGGATTCAACATGACGGGGCGCCGGCACATTTCAGTCGTCGTGTGCGTCGATTCTTGAACCAACGATTTTCAGAAAAGTTGATTGGCAGAGGTGGTCCTGTACCATGGCCTGCTCGATCCCCAGATATGACCCCTTTGGATTTTTTTTTTTGTGTGGGGAGAGATGCGCAACCTTGTTTACACAACTCATGTTGCATCAGAAAAGGATCTGGTTGCCCGGATAGTAGCAGCAGCAGGAGCAATTAACGATACTCCTGGAGTTTTTGCACGTGTTAGAGAGAACATGATCCGCCGGTGTAACCTTTGTTTTCATGTCAATGGAGGCATTTTTGAACCTCTACTGTAATTTAAGTAATTGCGCTATGTTAATATGTTGTCTCTTGGTAATAAAAAATGCAAAAGTGTTTGTTGGTTTAATTAATTTGCCGCTAGAGAAATCTTCCTCTACCGGTTTAAATAATCCTCATAGGAAAAAATGACATTAGGGAAAAATATTTGTTTTGGTGTCTCCTACAACCTCCCAGAGTTGTCGGTTTAAATAATTTTAACCGTGTATAACAACACTTCTTACATAAAATATTTGACAAAGGCAGTTGAAATCTATTATGGCAGAATGAAGGTATTGATATAAGATTTAGAGAGAGTCTGATGTTTTAGGGTCCCCTTTCGAGGGTTATACTACAAAGAAACTTGCTTGAAACTGAGTGCGAATAATTATATGAAATAATAATGTAATGTAAGAATGAAGATATTTATGTTGTACTCATGAAGACATTTTTTAATAATTTTTAGAGATCTTCACCGATCCTATCTAATAGACAACGAAAATTGTCATAATGAACTCTATGTTTTTATCGGATCCAAACTTGTCATATAGCAATTAAATAAATTATATTTGACTTGGTCCATCGCTGTGGTCTCGAGGTAGCCATGTCACGCAGCAGGCCCGGGCTCGATTCCCGGTCGGGACAGGCTCTTGGGTGTGGTTTTTTACAGGGGTTTTTCCTCACCTGTAAGACAAATGTCAGGAAGCTTAGGGCCCAACGATCCCCGAAAATCATCCGGCCATCATCATCCTTATCATTACCATCATCAAT
>JASPKZ010010262.1:770000-1037500 GCA_030220185.1 Diploptera punctata | reverse complement strand
AACGTTTATACTCGAGTAGTAATCTGTCCCGACCGGGAATCAAACCCGGGCCCGCTGCGGGACAAGGCAGAATACTACCTCGAGACCACAGCGGTAGACAATTTCCAATATATAACATGTATATTTCTATGTGTGAACATCATCATCATCATCATCACTCCAGGGATTAGGCAATTGCCCGTTCCGACTTCATAATGCATCAGCCCAACGTCTTCTAGGTCTTCCAACATCACGTCTTCCTCTTGCTTGATAATTTCTTGCTAGCAATGGATATCTCTCCTTACTCATTCCATCCATGTGATCAATCCATTTCTGTCTGTAATTCGTGACTTTATCCAATAAAGGCTGTACTTTCAATTCTTCTCTTATATCCTCATTTCTTATTCTATCAAGTCTTGTACATCCTTTTACTTGTCTTAGGAACCTCATCTCCGCCGTCTGTATACTATCCTTCTGTTTTTTCACTGGAGCCCAAGTTTCACATCCATACAATATTGTGGGAACCGCCATAACATTATACATTTTTATCTTGGTTTCTTTTCTAATTTATGTGTGAACATATAATTAGTTTTATTGATGCTTACTTCCAGTCCCAATTTCTTAATGTTATTACTTTTGAAATAATGTATTTATTTATGTGTTTTACCTAGCTATCCACTTACGAATGTTTACAATAATAAAGTGGTGTCAGTGAAACTAAAGAAGCATGCTAATCTGAAGTGAATTAGAAAACATTTTGTTTTGTTGACATGTATGTTTATATTATAGCCAAGGACATGTATGATGTACCGACACGATAATGTGCTGCAACATGTAACACGAGTTGGTTAAGTGAAACTCTACGTTAGAAACCTGTGAATCATCATCCTCTTTACATCAGAACAGTTCTTCTCACGACACTTACTTCATGAAGGGGTCCAGAAATATGTGATATTCATTATTTTATATATCAGGAATCTAGTAATTATTTTACCTTGTATGTATGTATGTATGTATGTATGTATGTATGTATGTATGTATGTATGTATGTATGTATGTATGTATGTATGTATGTATGTATGTATGTATGTATGTATGTATGTATGTATGTATGTATGTATGTATGTATGTATGTATGTATGTATGTATGTATGTATGTATGTATGTATGTATGTGTATGTATGTATGTATGTATGTATGTATGTATGTATGTATGTATGTATGTATGTATGTATGTATGTATGTATGTATGTATGTATGTATGTATGTATGTATGTATGTATGTATGTATGTATGTATGTATGTATGTATGTATGTATGTATGTATGTATGTATGTATGTATGTATGTATGTATGTATGTATGGTATGTATGTATGTATGTATGTATGTATGTATGTATGTATGTATGTATGTATGTATCTATGTATATATATATATATATATATATATATATAGATATTACAAATATATTTTTGACATTTGGCAATGAAGGCAAATATGATATGAAAAGAAAAATGAATGCTTGAGTCGGGATTTGAACTCGAGTCTCTAAAGTCTGTACCTTTAGCGCTCTAACCAACTGAGCTACCCAAGAATTCCAACACAAACATACAATTTTCTTATACATGTACCTTTAGCGCTCTAACCAACTGAGCTACCCAAGAATTACAACACAACCATACAATTTTCTTATACATATACATGTATAAGAAAATTGTATGTTTGTGTTGGAATTCTTGGGTAGCTCAGTTGGTTAGAGCGCTAAAGGTACAGACTTTAGAGACTCGAGTTCAAATCTCGACTCAAGCATTCATTTTTCTTTTCATATCATATATATATTCCACCGCTGTGGTCTCGAGGTAGCGTGCTGCCTTGTCACGCAGCGGGCCCGGGTTCGATCCCCGGTCGGGGCAGTTTTTCTGGGTGAGGTGTTTATCGGGGTTTTTCCTCACCTGTAAGACAAATGTCAGGAAAACTTTAAGGCCCAAACGGTCCCCGAAATCATATGGCCATCATCCTTATCATTATCATCCTTACCATTATCATTATCATCATCATCCATCACTGGTGTGGAAAGCAACGGGAAGCTACCACACCTACACAATTCCCTAGTAAAGCTGCAAGCATAGCATGAAAATGCTATGATTGCAGTGAAGGACCCGCCTTCGGGCAGAATTACTATGGATGGATGGAGATATATATAGTCCACCGCTGTGGTCTCGAGGTAGCATGCTGCCTTGTCACGCAGCGGGCGATCCCCTGTTGGAGCAGTTTTTCTGGGTGAGGTGTTTATCGGGGTTTTTCCTCACCTGTAAGACAAATGTCAGGAAAACTTTAAGGCCCAAACGGTCCCCAAAATCATATGGCCATCTTCATCATCATCATTCTTCACTGGTGTGGAAAGCAACGGGAAGCTACCACACCTACAATTCCCTAGTAAAGCTGCAAACATAGCATGGAAATGCTATGATTGCAGTGAAGGACCTGCCTTCGGGCAGAATTACTATGGATGGATATATATATATATATATATATATATGAGTGTTATATTGCAGATTTTCGCGGATATAAGTATGAATATGAAAGGTTTCTTGGGTTTTCCGCGTCTTGGATTCAAGTTCGGCCTCTGGCCACTGATTCCGATGTTTCGGCATGATCCCACATGCCATTATCAAGGAATGATAAGTTCGAGCTGCTGCTGAGTGATGGCAATGACTGTACATCGCCCAGGGTGCTGCTCTGGAGCTACATTGGCCCTATGACAGCCAAGTTCCCTAGTGTTTATCAATATAGGGTTCACTCACTAGTTCAGCTCCATTGTTAGGACGTCGATATTTTGCTTATGTGTTGAAGTAGTATTGGATAGAGATGAGGTGTTCCACTATCCAAAGCGGGGCGTCAGAAACCGTGCCGCCAGACAAGCGGAGAGTCCGAAAGCCAGCGACACGGAGTGAGCCACGCCACTTTGGCTGTTTTACAGTACTCATCTCATATTCCTGGGTCCATCCCGAGGGAATATGCTTCGGTGAACAGCACGTCGCTGTAGCATAAGTCCTATATTACGAACAATTGGGTTGTCATGATTTGAAATAACATGATACATGTCATTTACTTTTTCTTCAATTGTAGTCGCAATATAGGGCATCTGTGCTAGGTTGTGAAGCTCTGCGATCCTCGTGTATAACGGAGCCGAAAAGATAATTTTGAGGCATTTATTCTGTATGATCTGAACTTTATTTTTGTTGTAAACAGCGAGGATGCTCCAGGCTTCACATCCATACAGCAACATGCTGAGGATCACAGCTTTGTACAGTGTAAGTTTGATCCGAGTAGATAGAGTGGTCGACTTGAATAATGGATATAAAAGTGCAATTGCAGCATTTGCTTTATGTTGTAGATTCTGAATATGAAGTTCGAGTCACAGGTTTAGGTCTTATATAATAAAATACGTAGGGTTTTCGCTGTGGTCCGTTTCCGAAGACGTACACCCATCCAAGGTTTAGTTATTACGTTGTTAAATACCTTCAGTTTTCAGTGTGGTCCCTGGAACAATTGTCATGGCTTCGTCTACAAGATCGTAGAACCATCCATTCCCTATGCCTTCTCTATAAAATATTACACACATCATTACCTTATTATTTATCACACCGCTTCACTAAACTCTCTGATACACATAACTTAGATACCCGATCCCTTGAGGACAGTTCCCTATATATCCCTCCTCATCACACTACCTATTATTCGAAATCTTTTACAGTTTCTCTTGCTAGAACATGGAATTCACTTCCACCCTATGTCAGAGACTGCCAAACTTTACCATCTTTCAGAAACAAATTGAAAATAAAATTACTAACAGAAAAAACTCACTAATATTACTTTTTAAGAATTAATAATGCGTTTTTGCATTATTTAATAAAAATAGACTTAGGATTTGTTAATATATTTACCTAATGCCTTGTATAAAAAGCGTAGATTAATTCATTGTAGTTTATTACTTTCTTTGTATTTTTTTCTTTTCTTTTTACGTATAGTAGATTCGAGCTGTTATTTATTTTTTTTATTCATTGTATCATTAATTTAATTTTAATTGTATTTAGTTTCATTGTATTATTAGACATTATTTTCATTATTATTCAATATGACAGATAATTAATTGTTCAATGTCTATTATTGTAATTTTTTGTATTCATATGTAACATATGTTTGTCCTGTTTAATATGACTATTATTGTAATTTTTTTGTATTTATATGTAACATATGTTTGTCCTATTTAATATGACTATTATTGTAATTTTTTTTTGTATTCATATGTAACATATGTTTGTTCTGGTGAGTGGAAGAGAAGGCCACATGGCCTTAACTCCACCAGGCTAAATAAATCTATTCAAATCTATTTCCGAAGCCGTACACCCATCCAAGGTTTAGTTCTTATGTAGTTAAACATCTTCAGTTTTCAGTGTGGTCCGTTTCGGAAGACGTACACCCATCCAAGCGTCGACCACACTCCATGTTGCCGAACCGTGGTTTTCTTCATATCTTCTTCGCTGTTCTGGAGATGACACGGTGGGCAGCGAGAGCAGTTTTCCATTTAGATGCTTTACAGAAACTCTTGTCATCCCAAGTTCTCTCAGAAAACATTAAACTGAAGATATATAAAACTGTGTATCTTCGAGTTGTATGACTGTGAAACATGGTCTCTCACTTTAAGGGAGAAGAAAATAATACGAATATCTGAGAATAAAGTTCTAAGGAATATTTTTGGACCAAAGAGAAATGAACAGACGAACGGAGAAGACTAAATAATAATGAGCTATATGATGTTTATGGAAAACCAGGTATAATTAAAATAGTTAAATATCGTAGACTGGGCACGACAAGTGGCAAGAATTGGGATGAGAGAGGGGCAAAGTAACTGCTTGTAGGAAAACCAGAGGGAAAGTGCCTAGTAGGTAGACTAAGAGTGAGGTGGAAGAATAACAATCATTATTTAAGGCAGGTGAATTATACTTTTAAAATTTTATAAAACAATGGCGATTCCAACATTACTATTTGGATCAGAACACAGGGTCTTAACCGAAAACCTCGATCGAAGAATAAAAACTTCAGAAATTATGTTTTTCAGGGGCGTGGCAAACTAATTAATTCTATCTCTACTCAAGTTTTATACAATCTAAATCCATCCATCCATAGTAATTCTGCCCGAAGGCAGGTCCTTCACTGCACTCATAGCATTTTCATGCTATGCATGCAGCTTTACTAGGGAATTGTAGGTGTGGTAGCTTCCCGTTGCTTTCCACACCGGTGAAGGATGATGATGATAATGATGATGATGATGATGATGATAATGATAAGGATGATGATGATGATGGCCATATAATTTCGGGGACCATTTGGGCCTTAAAGTTTTCCTGACATTTGTCTTATAGGTGAGGAAAAACCTCGATAAAAACATCACCCAGAAAAACTGCCCCGACCGGGGATCGAACCCGGGCCCGCTGCGTGACAAGGCAGCACGCTACCTCGAGACCAGAGTGGTGGACTACAATCTAAATAATAAATAAAATTTCATCTCCCAAAATTTAATATTCAAGCAATAGCTAAAATGTTCCTGTAGAGTAGATGATGAAGTTATAAAATTTGTTGTAGTTCCAGATATTTTCATTACTCTTGAAAAGTTTGTGGCTGTACAATAGCAGATTAGAAACGAAATTAAGATATATGAACAGAACTAAATACATTCATGGTTAGGATTGCACAATACAAAGACGAATGGATGGACCATATCGATAGAATGGATGAAGAACAGAATTCCTAACAAATGCTTCACTACAGATCTCTAGGACGAAGATATGTAGAAAGACCCAGTATTACATGGACAGACCAATTCTAACATGAGATGTGAATAGACTTCAAGATCTAAATCATTGATTATGATCATGATGATGATGTTTGGAAACCTTTAGCTCAGGATACAATGTTTGGAGAGCTTATGTCCGCGCTTCCATGAACCCCCGCGTTCGGTAGTGCCAGCAAGTTATTTAAACTTAGTACTTATCACTACTTTGAAATGTATACTCGAACCAACGGATCTGTGCCCCTACAGCGCTGACATCGTTCTTATAAAAGTACACGTCTATACTCACACCATTTCACCGCACTCCCCTCACACTACTTCAAACAGCAGTCACAGTAACGTACCGAGTAGGGATATTGCCAAAATTCTCCCCCCATGTGTCATGGCTTTTGAATATTGAATAATGCAAGGTTGGAGTCGATTTGACAACACTGGAGTGCAAGTGCAAGAGAGAGATAGGAATGCAGGGAGGGAAATAATTTGCCGAGGCAGAAAAGGAAGTAGGCGTTAGTTCACATATCTTATGGGGACACAGATCCGTTGGAGAGACAATACTATAACATGTATTCACGTAGACTTTCACGGCCGGAGTTGCTGTGATGATCTTGAAGATTTTCGGGCTGTAGACCGTGGTCGTGAGGCTTGTAGTTCCCCGACGTTTCGCCAGAGACTGCGTCTGGCATCCTCAAGGAACTACAAGCCTCACGACCACGGCCTACAGGCCGACAATATTCAAGATCATCACAATACTATAACATCTTGCAGAACAGTGTGTTGTTTCGCATTTATTCGACACGGAAGATGACTGTATTGGGTTTTAAATTCTCAATAACCAAAGACGTAATAAACTTCTTCTTCTTCACGGTTTAGGCCTATTTACTAGCCTGTTTCGGCTCCAAATTGCTGCTCTTTCCATATTTTCCTTGGTCTTCCCAAACTTCTTCTTCCTTGTGGTGAATAGCTGTATGCTACTTTTGATATTCTATTCTCAGTCATCCTTGCCAAATTTTCTTTCCAGTTTGTTCTGTATTTCTCTATGGTTGTGTTTAATTCCTCTACTTTCAGCTGTTGTCTTATTTCTGTGCTATTTTTTTTGTCTGTTATTTGATGTTCTGCTATTGATCTGAGGAATCTCATTTCAGCAGCGTGTATTCTGGCAGATTGCTGTGTTGTCACTGCCCATGTTTCGGATCCATAAGAAATAATAGGCACTGCCATTGTCTTGTATAATTTCATTAAAGAGCCTTTCCTGACTTTATTTTTCAAAGTTATTTTTAGTGTTCGTGTTATATAATTAAACTTATTTAGTTTGTTATATCTGATCCACCGCTGTGGTCTCGAGGTAGCGTGCTGCATTGTCACGCAGCGGGCCTGGCTTCGGTCCCCGGTCGGGACAGTTTTTCTGGGTGAGGTTTTTATCGGGGATTTTTCTCACCTGTAAAACAAATGTCAGGAAAACTTTAAGGCCCAAACGGTCCCCGAAATCATATGGCCATCATCATCATCCTTATCATCATCACCATCCTTCACCGGTGTAGAAAGCAACGTGAAGCTACCACACCTATAATTCCCTAGTAAAGCTGAAAATGCTATGACTGCAGTGAAAGACCTGCCCTCGGACAGAATTACTATGGATGGATTTATATCTGTTTCCGCTGTGTATGATATTTCGCAACCTAGGAAGTTATATCTTACCACTTATTCTATTGGTTTATTTTCTAATATTATCTTTGTCCGAACTGGAAGAGCGCCCTTGAACGCCATTGTTTTTTTTTCTGATGTTATTTCCATGTTGCATTTTTGTTGTTGTTTCATTTAGTTTATATAGTATTCTTTGTAGTCTATTATTCTACCAGTTATAGTATATGGGTGCGAAACATGGACTCTTACTTTAAGGGAGGAAAGGAGATTACAAGTATTTGAGAATAAAGTACTTAGGAAAATTTTTGGACCACAGAGAGATGAACAGACAGGTGAATGGAGAAGACTACCCAACAATGAATTGCATGGTCTTTATAGGAAGCCAGATATAATGAGAACAGTTAAATCTCGTAGACTGGGATGGGTAGGACATGTTGCACGTATGGTGAATGAAAGACTTGCATGGAGGCTTCTTGTAGGAAAGCCAGAGGAAAAACGCCCAGTTGGTAGACCAAGAATGAGGTGGGAGAATAACATTGACTATGATTTGAGGGAGGTGGTTTATACAGGGAATGATTGGAAAAAATTAGCTCGGGATAGGGATATATGGAGAGTTTATGTCTGAGCGGCTATGAACCTACGGGTTCGATAGTGCCAGTGAGTAAGTAAGTAAGCATTATTTGTAGTTCGTCCTCTGTTTTGCTATTAAAATCTGGACGTAATAAACACTTAGATTATACCACAGGGTGTGTTACAAAATAAATGATTCTTAAGAGTTCACAGAATTATATTTTAATGAACTGTTTTAAAAGATACTTTTACTAATGAAACAGATATCGACCTCGGCAGTTTTCTTGAACAGATCCGCCAAAAGAAATACTTGTGTCATAGCTAAAGTCCCTTCTCCGCTTGGCCATGAATAATACTTCCGGGATATCGCACATGACAATACTAACACTCGTATATATATATCCAACGCTAATGTATTCAAAATACATTATATAACCAAAGCTCGATCTCCAATGCATTACAATTATTCGCTCATAAAAATCTATTAATTTTTCTCAACTCAATAAAAAATGCATTCCAATGAAGTTGGCTTGAAATGTTGTTGGGTTCCAAGGGCAACCGAGAGGCACGCCCTGGTCTCCCGCCCCCGCCAACTTGTTCTTGACAATCGAATAAAAAAATATATCCCTTCTTTTATCCCCACCTTTTACGCAAAGCGATTTATTCTGAAAAAAAATCCAGCCTATATCTTTGTATCTAAATATTTTAAGGACAAGGACATGCGACCTTTATCTAGTTAACAATATCAGATATTAAATCTCTTCTTCGTGTAAATCAATAAGTACCATTCATATATAGGCAAGTACCATTTATATATAGCGTGTCCCACGATCCAATCAATACAATTGAAGGCATTGGAAAGTGTCTCCAGAATAAAATTTTAGAGAGACCTAATCATAAGTAATGCCACGAGTGATTTCCAATTTATCTACAGAATTTGGAAATCAAGAGTGGCATTTGTTAGGACTATTTAAGGAATAAAATTAAGCTGTTTACTCACAAATCATTGTTTAACTATAGTTATTTTAAAATATTTATATATTTAATGTAAACGGCGATGTTTGAAAAACAAATCAGATATGTGAGGTTATGTTTATTCACTGCAGCTTGATCATATTATTTATTGCCAAATAAGATCGCAATATTGTAAGAGTGCACCCAAGTGGACAAATAATGAAACACATCAAACTATATATCATGATCAACATTACGGGTTATTCATTTATTTTTTTAGTGAACAACTCAGTAAAATCAAGGAATCTTTTCATTATTTGCTGTATTCAATGTATTTGTTGGAGAAAAATAATGTTTTGACCTGTTCAGAACATTAAAAAGGAGGAACTTTCTTTATCACAAAAGCAGGAGCTGATAAAGAGAAATCGATAAAGAGCAAGGTGAAACACGACTGTCATTGGTTGTAAAACAAAATTCATTGAAACGTGATTGGTCATTGACTAGCATTTGTGGCATGAGTTAAATAGTAATTTTAAATATCTTGGACATTATCTCTCTATCTGGGATGAAAAGGATATCCCTAAAAAATTACTAGTTATAATAAAAGTTTGAGAATTATTGATCAAGTTAAGAAACCATCCCTTGTACAAAAAAAAACACCAGATTATGTTTATATAACACTTTGGCTAGACCAGTGTTGACCTATGGTAGTGAAGCATGGACACTAAAAAGACAACATGAAAGCAGAATAACGGCTTGTGAAATGAGATTCATGAGCAGAACAGCGGGTTAGAACAGATGGGATCGGAAAAGGAACACCGATATCTTAAAAGAATTGAAAACTACGCCAATTTTGGAATATATTAAACAGTACCAACTAAATTGGAAACACCATCTAGAAAGAATGAGTTCAAATCGGATCCCCAAAGCTGTTTATAATTATGTACCAAGAGGACGAAGATCACTGGGCCGTCCTATGAAACGATGGAGGGAAACTTTTCTATAGGATCGTAACAGGCCTTGCCTAATGCTTGGAAGGAAGAAGAAGAAGAAGGATGATGAAAGGAAACTGTAATAGACCATTAGGCCTACTACCTGACTTGAATTATCTTTTCATCATCATAATTAGACGATATTATGCATCAACCGGCTATGCGCCAGTATTTAAAAATTGGTATTTTGATGTCATCTGTTGCACTGACATATGTGTACGCACACATTTAGCGCCAAATCTTTAAATACAAGAACAAAGATTGGAGGCAATTGAGATGAGAATTTTAAAAAATATAGCGAGATATACTCTGCTGGATAAGAAAAGAAATGAGTATACATGAAAGTAAGTAAATATTTTCAAACTTACAGATCGAATAATTAAATATATAAACGCCCGGAAAGAACATGTTGATAGAATGTCAGAATAAATACTTCCAAAATCATTGCTAAATCATAAACCGCACGGAAGGAGAATTGTTGGACGCTCACACAGAAGATTTTCTGAATAATTCCAGCTTTCATGAAACCGGAACGAGCCTACAGGCTTATTCCCTGGATGATGATGAAGAACAAGAGAGAAGATCTTTAAATATGAGCCTTATTATTAAAGAAAAATATAAACGCCATCAGGCCTATCGGGTATTGATTTAGGCTTTCACGGCCGGAGTTACTCTGATGATCTTGTAGAAGATTTCCGGGCTGTTGGCCGTGGTCTTGAAGTTTGTAGTTCCCCGACGTTTCGCCAGAGACTGCGTCTCAACACAACCCTTGAGGATGCCGGACGCAGTCTCTGGCGAAACGTCGGTGAACTACAAGCCTCAAGACCACGGCCAACATCCCGGAAATCTTCTATAAGATCATCATAGTCCTATCAGAGATTCTACGTTTTTCAGCAAACGGCTATGAAATCAGATCTTCATAAAAGCTAATCTAAATTTTGCACCATGCAGCTAGGCGCCAAATGTTCCCGCTCTTATATTGTTGATGCACAACTGTCAAACAAGGAAAATAACTTACAATATCCAGTATTGTAAGTTTGGCGCTACAATTAATAGTGAAGATTGACTTAAACTTTAAACGTATTTTTATCGAAACGTACATAATGGCGCATAGCTGGTTGATGCATAACATCGTCCAATTATTATTATTATTATTATTATTATTATTATTATTATTATTATATTATTATTATTATTATTATTATTATTATTATTATTATTATCAACATCAGCATCACGGTATGGGCCATAGGACCATTCCGCTTCTCAAAGGTGATACCTGTTTCTTTCAATTTAAGACGTGGTAATCTGATATCCCCAAAAATGTTCATAGCCCTAATGGAGGATATTTTGAGCAGGATGAAAGAAGACTATGGAATAAATATAGACGGAAGGAAATTATTCAATCTCCGCTTTGCAGACGACAACGCCTTCATAACAGACTCATACGAGGAAGCAGAAGAAATGCCAAGAGAGCTCTGCAAATACAGTAAACAATCAGGACTTCAAATAAATGTCTCAAAAACAAAGATAATAACTAACGATACAAAAAAGATAATCCAGATCGAAAATCACAAAATCGACTACATCAATGAATATGTTTACTTAGGCCAAGCCGTGTCATTCAGCAACCAAACTCTAAACTAAATAGAAAGGAGAATCGCACAAGCATGGAAAAAATTCTTGGCTCTAAAGTTTATATTACTAGAAAAGCCATCAGCCTAAAAATGAAAAAAAACAGTCATGGATATGTGCATACTATCTGTACTAACTTACGGCTCGTAGACATGGTCAATAACAAAAAAGGAACATCCATGCTTGAGATTTGCCAGAGAAAAATGGAGCGGAAGCTACTAAACATCACAAGGAGGGACCGATTCAGGAACGAGGACATCCGCAAGATAACGACGAGGCTGAAAGATGTAGCAACATCAGCAATGGGTTTGAAATGGAAATGGGGGGGGTTATGTGTTCCGAATGATCCTAAAAAGTAAACTTATTCAGTGACTATGTGGGAACCCAGACTAGGGAAAAGGAAAGTAGGAAGACAAAAAAAAAGTTGGAGTGAAGTGTTTAAGTGTCGTCTAGGAACATTGTGGACTAGAACAGCACAAGACAGACAAAGATGAAAAGCAATTCATAAAAAGTGATAGTCCCAAGGTATTGGCATCTTATGTTTAATCCTCCTGCAGTGTGATTATTTATTCGTCAAATGCCAAATAATATGATATTTGCAATTACTGACCAAGAGAAAGACATGAATGATCATTCCATCATCGTCATCACTACAGAGCGGAATTTTTTCCACGATGCCGATAACTTACGTGTACTGGTATTGACTGTACTAGAGCAATCGGGAGGGGGTGAGATGGGGTGTTATACATGTCTACATACCTGTAATATAATCATTAGGAAGCAATATAATGTGCATGATCATAACCAGAGAGCGGGGTTCTAGTAAGTATACAGTGAAGTTAAGAATGCACGGACTGTAAGGAGGGAGGATGCACCTGTGTCCGTGCAGTGTTCAGTATAAACAAAATGATGTTCGGTGGGAGGCATTGCAGCCTGCTTCAAAAACAATTACGCCAGGATAAGGAATTATAGAAGGAAGCAAACAATCGTATGTTTAGTTATTTGTAGTGTGCAATAAAACTACATAATTTTGAATAAGGGTTTAATGTACAGAAATATTTTCTCATACATCATGATTATAGTTATTGTAATGTACAATAATATACTTCCGAAATGTATAATTCTTTACTACTCTGTATGATAAGATGTTAATTATATAATATTTACCTGGTAAGTCAGTCGCAACATGGCTAACATTTTGGAACCAAATTGACGAAGATTAGGGTGTTTTGAGATTGGAAGTATTTCAAAAATGCTTGACCCATATGAACCTTCACGCCTACTTTTAAGAAGTATGTCATTTTTCATTTGTATAACTTTCATCTGAAAATGCGAATGCACACTTCGCACGTCGACAGTCATTGGATTAACAAACAATAAACAATCATTTTCCATTTGTTGGAAATCTCTAAATCGCTGACAATTAAATTCTATGTGTAGGTTTTCTAATACACTGCTGTAATTTTGTAGTTTTTGTTCTGTCACATTTGGAAGACAGTTGAGAGAAGGAAAGTGGTACAGATTTTTTTTTAATTTGAGATTTCCACAGATCTAATTTTTAAGTGAATGCTTTTACGACTCCATATGCATCTACTAAATTGCTTTGTCTTCCCTGCAAATGGGTATTTAATTGGTTCACATGTTCACAAATATCGGTCATAAATGCAAGGTCATTTAACCAGCCTTCGTCTTCTAACTCGGGAATAGACAATCCCTGTGTTCGCATGTATTCAGCAATTACCGCACGAAGTTGGAAATATCTGAGTAGCATCCGACCCCGACTCAGCCACCTGACTTCAGTGTAGTAAATTAAATCTTCATCATTTTCACCCATATCTTTAAAAAATTTTCGGAACTGACGATGTTTCAGAGCTTTGGATTTTATTTTATTGATTGTTTTTACGACAGTATTCATGACGCAATTCATATTCAGAACTTTCGTACACAAAGCCTCCTGATGGATAATGCAATGAAAATAATACACCTTCTCATTTATACCAATCTCTTGTAAATATGCCCTTAATCTACCGACAAAACCCCTGGTTTCAGCAATCATAGCTGGAGCGCCATCTGTTGCAACGGATATTAATTTTTTTCCAGTCCAATTTCTTATTTGTAATCAAAGTATTAACAGCGGTAAAAATATCCTCTCCTGTTGTATGTCCGGCAAGTGGTATTAAACCCAGAAAACACTCAGAGACTGTTAACTCCTGATTGACACCACGAACAAACACGGCTAATTGTGCGGTATCACTTATATCGCAACTTTCGTCCAAAGCTATTGAAAAATGTTCAAATTATTTTAATTGCACTCACAATTTTTGATCGATATATTTTGATATATCCCCTACTCTTCTTACAATAGTGCGCTTGGACAAAAACACACTTTCTCAAAATGTATTTTTTCATGGGGACATATAACATCAGCCAACTTTAACACACACTTTTTCACAAATTCACTGTCAGAAAAAGGTTTCATAGCTTTACAAATCTCCCATGGTACACAATAACTGGCTATCAACACCTTTTTTGCCATTTCATCTTCGTCTGGTACGGCCTCTTCTTAACTTTGTTTATAATAAGTGTCTTTTAATTTTTGTAATAATACCGTCCTTTCCATCCCCGCAAACTTGTGATAATCTTTGTGATTCAACTGATAATGGCGTCTAACGTTTCCCTTAAAAATGCCTGATAGCGTTTTGAAACACAGGAGACAGGTGACATTTTCTCCACTTGCAACACAGAAAAACTCTTCTTCCCATTCTACTTTAAATTTACGCTTGTTTGAAGAGGTCGAAGGTTTTGAGAAAGACATTGTAAATCCGCCACAGCTCGTTTACAGTTTTGAAATACAGGTCTGCTTAGTTACGTCCGCACGGCACTATAACCTGGTCGAGACTGCGATTCAAATTCAGTCGCGACACAGCGATTGCCCTTCTACGTCTTATAGTCTATACCAAACATGTCATAGTTCAGAGCTCCAAGTTCCGTGCGAAGCGCGGTACTAACTCTGGAGCATGCATTCTACTTCCTACTTCTCCAGCGGGACCTGTACGAAAGACTACCATTGTCACGAACGCTTATAACAGGAGGAATCGAAATATAGAACAACGCACAAACAGGAGTGAAGCATTTATTAATGAATAGTATTAACTGGTTTACGTGATTAAATAATACCTCAAAAGGTTTAATCTGCAATATTTAATATTTGCTTGAAAAAAAACCATTAAGAACCAACAGGCCTCTATGTACAAGCAAAACAAAATATGAGAATACGTTTAAAATGTCCATGTGTTTTTACGCCATTGTAACAAATATAATTTAATATTTCTTGGTACAGGAAAAAAATAGTGGGTATATTTATTGCTCCTACTGTAGGAAAATAAATCAACTCTTCTCAAGGTATTTCTTCTCGAGAATTCTTACTTGACATTTGACATTATTTTACTTTACATGTTTCATATAAAACTTTCCTCATTAGAGGATTGCCACAAGGACAAAGTTATACAGACAATTGATTTTCGAAATTGATGAAATACATTTAAAAATTTCAAATTGTAATTGAAGTATTTTCTACAAAGTAGAAATTCTGTAAACATGGTTTCTTAAAATTGAAATTGATCCTCTAATGGCAGCGATGGCAATATTATAAAGATACACTCTGCCCAAATATAAGAAATTCCAAAATTCAGCTAAGAATCCTGGTATAGTACCTCTTGCCCCGATCATCAATCCTGTGACAGTTATACCATCTAATTGGTTTTTATCATAAGTAATGCCACGAGTGATTTCCAAATTATCGATAAATTCACGACTCACGAAGTGAGGAGTGAATTTATCTAGAGAATTTGGAAATCAAGAGTGGCATTTGTTAGGACTATTTAACGAATAAAATTAAGCTGTTTACTCACAAATCATTATTTAACTACCATCATCATCATGAACAAATTCGTTTTAGGCCATGTGGCCTGTACGGTAAACCTAGCGAAGATGGTCTTGATCTTTCCACCGATGTTTTGGTCTTCCTTGGTCCCTATGTCCAGTTGGGGTATATTGGAATGCCAATTTTGGAAGTCTATTTCTTGCCATTCTTCTCAGATGATTTTTCCATTCTTGTTGGTATCTTTGGATATCTTTATTTAACTATAGTTATTTAAAAATATTTATATATTTAATGTAAACGGCGATGTTTGCAAACAAATGAGAAACGATAGGTACGCTTCATCTGCTTCTTTTGTTTATCACTGCAACCAGATCATACTATTTATTGCCAAAGGAACGCAATATTGTAAGAATGCTCTCTAGTGGAGAAAACATGAAACATCAAACTGTATATTAATTAATTTCTGATGTCGTATGATGTAAATATGACAATTATATTTTTCTGGATTATTACCTGGGAAAAAATACATTTAAGAAAGTGCAAACAGTGGTTTCTTTTTTTGGTGGTATAATTAATTGCTACAAATGTTTTTATATTAACTCCCGCATGCGGCATGTGTTGACATTCATGCACTATATATACAATCTGGTAGCCGTATTTCTCACAGGCTCTGTCACTGCAAAATAATGGTCAGAGCTGTTCAGAATATTAAAAAGGAGGAGCTTTCTTTGATATGGTAATTATAACACTGATAAATATTTCGTGAAACACGACTCTGATTGGTTGTAAAACACAAATCATTGAAACGTGATTGGTCATTGACTCCCATTTGGGGCATGAGTTAAATAGTATTTGTAATAGTCAACTGTTGGCTCATATATGGCTTTGTTTTCAGAGTAACTTCTTCAGGTTGGCCACTGTGAGTCTCAAAACGAGTTGTGGGATCTAATATCATACCAATTTTAGAAGATGGTCCAAATGCAATAATATATATTAGTCTATTACTCCCATTTACTAATTCATCATCATCATAGTACATTCACGAATTTAGGCCATTTGTTGACCTGTTTCGGCCTCAAGAGAAACACCATCCAGAAGTCTTTTGAGTGGACGTCCTGGTCTTCTTCTTCCTGCAGGTTGATATCTTAACATTAGTTTGGGTATTCTGTGATCTTCCATTCGATGAACATGTTGTATCCATCTTGACTTATAATCAGAAATTTTGTTTTCTAAAGATTCCATGTGTAATTCTTCTAAGATGTCTTCATTTTTTTTGTGATCTAGTAGTGTGTATCCTGCAGTCCTCCGAAGATATCTCATTTCAGCAGATCTAAGTCTCTATATCCTTCTGTTTCAAAGTCCATACTTCGCTACCATACAAAAGAGTTGGAAGAGCCAGTGTTTTATACACTTTCAGTCTTGAATGCTTTTGGACTAACTGTGGCTTGAAGATAGAATTTATTAACCCTAAAATTCTTAAAAATTTAGATATTTTTGCATTTACATCCTTTTCTTCTTCATATGAGATATTGCATCCTAGATATGTGAAATTATTCACCTGCTCCAAAATTTTATTGTCCAGTACAATTTTACTTCTGACTAATTTAATATTAAAAATATAAAATTAGTACCTGATAAACCTGTCGTCCTCATCTAAAATAAAGTTCTATTTGAAAACTTCGTCAAGTAATTAAAAATATAATGGCCTTTCAAAACAATGTTTCATCTTCTGCATTCCAACAGGTATTATCGCCTCACAATGATGGTTATCCGTTTACATAAAAGAGGGTGACGCGACAATGCTTGACAATGATTAACATGCGGAATTATTATAGTGTCGGTAGTCGGCATCTTTGTATTTAATTACACATAACAGCTACAATACTAATGTTCTTGTATAAGTTGTACAACGGGTTCAGGTCTGCGGGCGTGTTCTTGTTGAGCATGTGTTCATTCTCAGCTTCTTTTAAAATTTCTATGTCTTCTAGGATGCTAAACTGGTTGTTGTTTTTCTTTCTGTGTAATTTTGACATAGTATTATCGATTTTGTCAAACTGATGACCCGTTTCCAGTATATGTTTGGCAAAACTTGATTTTTCTTCGTTATTAATATATTTTTTAATGTTCATAATATCTTGTGTTAAAATTTCCTGTTCTTCTACCGATGTAAAACGTATCGCAATTTTGTACTTTAGTTTATAAACGCCTTTATTTTCTTATTTATTTTTTACTTCAATTTTGTTTGATGCGATGTTGTTGAGTTTGTTATTAGCTTTAAAGGCGATTTTTATGTTTTTGTCTTTTTTTTTCATCGAATTAGCTAATTTAACCGTTTCAAAATTGGGAGAGAGATTCTGTGCCAAAAAATATCTTACAAGATCTCCATGCTGAACGTAGTCATGCTCATCATTGTGTTTGACGAGTGAAACTAAACCAAGCCATCAGATAGCGTTACCTGTCCAGAGGAGCGCTCCGGGTGCATATCGGAGCGCACCGTCTCATTGAGCTCGTGTTTTACATCGCTGCGCTGATCTGTACCATTACAAGTAAGCATTCGACATTGTGAACAAATTCCGCTCTCTGGTCATCACCATCATCAGCTTCACGGTATGAGTCATGGGGTCGTTCCGCTTCTCAAAAGTGATACCTGAATGAGGATTCAGATAATTATATGTTCCAACAAGATGGAGCGCCGCCTTACTATCATTGTCAGACTCGCAAATATCTTAATAGGATGCTTTCAGAATGTCGGGTAGAACCTCTTGACACTGAATGCTCTTATGAAATGGCCTCCGCGATCTCCAGATTTAACACCAAGTGATTTTTATGAAGTTAAATAATGGACAGTCTGTACGTATATTTTACAACACATGACCTACGTGAACATTAAATGAAGACTGAAGAAGTCGCAGCTGACGTCTTGTTCATAGTCTTATAAGAGCGCCCACATCGAGGCTCTGTAATTCAATGCCTACAATATGTTCTTAATACCGTTTACCATTAGAGACATCTATCGTCAGCTTAAATAGACTATATTTTATGATAAATTTATCAATATATGAATTTCTTTAGAGATACTGTGTATATTGTATAACGCAGATAGGATATTGTTTGCGTCAAATGCTATTAACGTTTATTTAATATGAAGAAATAACTTCACTGGATCACGGTTTAATTTCCTGGAAGATCGTTCCTATGATTAACACCTGTCTCGGAGGAATACATTATTTTAATTATACTTGTTTCATGTAGAATTTATTATTAGCTGCTTATAAAGTGCTAAGTCATATTACTTTGGCTCCTCTCCGAGTATTTACGTCATAGAAAAACAAAACTGATGTCAGAGATTCGATAAAACTGAGCAAAGGCGTCATTTAGATGTAACAGGAGAGGAGGCAGGCGCATCCCCTGATTTAAAAAGTATGAGAAATAATTACGTCCATCATTATTATCTCGGGATGACGTTGTTGCCTTGTACGCAGTGGGACCAGATTCGATATCCGGTGGGACAACTTTCCAATGAGGCTATTCTTTTTTTCATGGTTTTTCCTCAATTATAAGATAAAAATAATGAAAATTTAAGTCCCAAACAGTAAGGTCCCCAAATATAATTTGGCCACCATAACCATACACCATTTTAAATAAACGAATGAGTGTGCTGACTTAGGTTTTCACGGCCGGAGTTACTATGATGATCTTGTAGAATATTTCCGTGCTGTTGGCCGTGGTCTTGAGGCTTGTAGTTCCTCGACGTTTCGCCAGAGACTGCGTGCAGCATCCTCAAGGGTTGTCTTGAGACTCAAGACAACCCTTGAGGATGCCGGACGCAGTCTCTGGCGAAGTCTCAAGACAACCCTTAAGGATGCCGCACGCAGTCTCTGGCGAAACGTCGGGGAACCTCAAGATAACCCTTGAGGGTGCCGGACGCAGTCTCTGGTGAAACGTTGGGGAAAACTACAAGACTCAAGACAACCCTTGAGGATGCCGGACCTAGTCTCTGGCGAAACGTCGGGGAACCTCAAGATAACCCTTCAGGATGCCGCACGCAGTCTCTGGCGAAACGTCGGGGAACCTCAAGATAACCCTTGAGGATGCCGCACGCAGTCTCTGGTGAAACGTTGGGGAAAACTACAAGCCTCAAGACAACCCTTGAGGATGCCGGACGCAGTCTCTGGCGAAACGTCGGGAAACTACAAACCTCAAGACCACGGCCAACAGCCCGGAAATCTTCTACAAGATCATCAGAATGAGTGTGTGTTTGTGCGGTCGCCAGGAGATGAGCACCTGGATGTACTAAAAGTGTCACACTGTTGGGCTTGTAGCCCTAGCTGGTCTCACAACGGCTGCAGGACACGTCCCTAGAGGCAGAACAGGGGAATAGTCGGCGGATCTGCGACAGCAGTCCTCCCGGCTAGGCTCATGGAGCCCGTGGACCAACTGTGGGTCGTCAGGAATGAGCGACCTGATGTACTATGTAGCTCAGCAGTTCCCAGAACTGCAAACTCCAACACCCTCTCCCTGGGGTGTTGGTTTAAGGACCGTGAACTTGAACGTGGACGTGAACATGGGATAGGGAGGACAAGAACTCTAGGACTTGGGAGTATGGTCATGACGACCGAGGTATCCCAAGGGGTGGGGGAAGGGCCTAGATGTGTGAATGACTTTCTTTCTTTTTTTTTGTCTCGGGGGAAACTATGGAATTTAGATGATCACTCATTCGCGAAGGTCCTTCATGTCCTGGTGTGGTCAAAAATTATTGCGTGATTCAAAGATTAAAATTCCTCTTCCGACAGGCCGTGCCACTGTAAGGTCCAGCCGACGTATGGCATATTGAAGTACCTATGAGATGAGAGATTAAACTAAAGTCGAGAAGAATAAGAAGAAGAAGAGAAATAATTAAGATACTAATCATTATTGCACTATAAAAATCACTGTTCTTTGCTAACTGAAATTTAAAATAATTTGCATGATACATAAAATCAGTTTGGAAATTTATAGAAAATAGTTAATTTCAGATTTGTGAATGAACATGCCACAAAATTTCAGAAAGGCTATTTCTAAAAAAAATGTTTCCCCCATGCAAAAAAATTTAAATTATGCCTCTAAAACTGCTATTCCATTCAACATGTAACAAATTTTGACAATTTTATCTGTACTGGTTTTGGAGAAAACTATACATAATCATTTATGCATTACTTCGTTCACTGTAATAAGATACCAATATTTTGGTGATATATTGAAACATAATAATATAATATCCTCATCTCGTGTCCAACCCAGGGTCGGGTCGAGGGATGAGATGTGTTGAAGCCCCTTATATACAGGTCTGTGAATGGCAAGAGTGAGGCAGATGAAAGAAATGTTTGAGATGAGTGTTGAGAAAGGATGGAATGAAATTGTGGTAGCGGAAACGGGAGAAAACCACGAAAAAAGCTTGCCCAAGCTCCGTTTCGTCCACAACGAACCCACATGGATTCACCGAGACTCGATCTCGGGACCCTAGCGGTGAGAGACGAGTGTCTAACCGCTTGTGCCACAGAGCCGCCTATATTGAAACATGATTTGTTATAATATTTGTTTCTGCAAAGGAGCAATATTTGATAGTGATCTATACAAAATTTTAAAAAAATGTATATTTAAAATGTACATTTTTTTAAAATGAATCTTCGGAGAATGAGGAAGGCGTACAACTCAATGGCATTGATAAGCTGTTTATGCTGATGATGTAGTACTACTGGCCGATAGCGAGGAGATACTAAAGGCCAACACGCACACACTATTGAGTAACACGAAGAAATTAGGACTGGAAGTAAATATCAATAAAACTAAATATATGGTCACACGTAGAAATACATTAATTATATAATGAAAATGGACAGCTAATGACAAATGAAGGAAATTTTGAGGAAGTGGCTGAATTCAAATACCTAGGAACAATAATCACAAATAGGAATGAGATGCACAATGAAATTAAACATATGCTCAATTCTGGAAATGCGTGCTATTATGCATTACAGAGACTCTTGATGTCCCAACTCCTTTCAAAAAACGTTAACATAAAAAAATATAAAACTATTATTCTACCCGTTATATTATATGGGTGCGAAACATGGACTCTTACTTTAAGGGAGGAAAGGAGATTAAAGTATTTGATAATAAAGTACTTGGAATTTTTTTTGGACCAAAGAGAGATGAACAGACAGGTGAATGGAGAAGACTACATAACAGTGAACTACATGGTCTTCATAGGAAGCCAGATATAATAAGAACAGTTAAGTCTCGTAGACTGCGATGGGCAGGACATGTTGCACGTATGGGGAATGAAAGACTTGCATGGAAGCTTCTTGTAGGAAAGCCAGAGGGAAAACGCCCAGTTTGTAGACCAAGAATGAGCTGGGAGAACAACATTAACTGTGATTTGAGGGAAGTAGATTATACAGGGAATGATTGGAAAGCAGTATCTCAGGATAGGGATGTATGGAAAGCTTATGTCCGCGCGGCCATGAACCTATGGGTTCGATAGTGCCAGTGAGTTGGTAAGTAAGTATATTTAAAAATGAGGTCATAGTAACTTTTTTGTAAAACGCTTTATTATGATTGGCATGTCCCCTTGAAGAATAGCTGAGAGTATTCTTAAATTGGGATGTTATTTACAGAGTGTGAAACAAAATAATTCAAAATATCCCTCAAGGTTAAGAGCCTCAGATGTTTTCATTAAGTACCGTAGAATCACTTGTGCAGTCTATTGTATGACGAGATAATGGATAGAGCGTGTTTAGTAATTTATAAAATAATGATTTGAAAATACTTGCGAGGAAATTAGAACTGAATGAGGTGGCGGAAATATTGGGAACCCCGGACTAATGACCATGATTGCGATTAGCGAGTCGCTGGCCAGCTGTTGGCTGTGTGTACACTTCAACACTTCCTCATTCATTTTCATTTTCATTAATTCTAAAGATATAATCCAAAAATATAAGAAACATTTATGACATATGTATGAACTTTTCTTACGATATCATGTCTTTTAATTTTAATAATAATAATAATAATAATAATAATAATAATAGCAATAATAATAACAATAATAATAACAATAATAATAATACTTACTCTTACTCACTGACACTATCGAACCCGTAGGTTCATGGCCGCGCGGACATAAGCTCTCCATACATCCCTATCCTGAGATAATGCTATCCAATCAATTCCTGTATAATCTACTTCCCTCAAATCATAGTTAATGTTATTCTCCAACCAATAATAACAATAATAATAATAATAATAATAATAATAATCAAAGCCCGAATTTTATGGAATTACATACTCATTGGGGCACGCCGTTGCGCAGTGGTTAAGGCACTGAGCTACAAGCCGGAGGGTCGAGGGTTCAAGTCCCGTTGGGGTCAGGATTTTTAAACTGACCCAAACCCTCTGGCGGCACTATGGCCCTGGGGTCGACTCAGCCTCTAACGGAAATGAATACCAGACGCTTGTTCTGGGGGTAAAGGCGGCCGTCACGCAGGGCTGACAACCCGGCTGACATAAAGTGCCGATTGTCTAGAAAATGTGGGAGCCTTAACCTCCTACTCCCCCAAGGGCCTCCTGAGGCCTGTTGTGGGATCACTTTTACTTTACTTTTTTACATACTCATTCCTGTACATGTAATTACAAAAAAAATTAATATTTCGACGAATTACACTTGAAATGACCCTTATTCCGAAGTTTTATATGATATATGAAGTCGATACAAATTAAAGAGTGCTACAAAATGATTCAACAACTCCAAAAACTACAGAAAAGAATTCAATTGCAATGGATACCTGCACATTGTGGAATTGCTGGAAATGACACTGCTGATTTTCTTGCCAAAAAAGGCAATCTAATTCAGAATACTACTAAAAGCTTACCTTTCACATCCATAAAAAGAATAATTAAAAACAAATATAAAATCAAGCAAAACCAAGACATATGTAATAAAGCCAAAGACAAAAAATGGGATATTTTAGTAAAGAAGCCAGATATTATTCCAGAAATTCCAGGTAAAACTTACTTACTTACTCACTGGCACTATCGAACCCATTGATTCATTGCCGTGAGGACATAAGTTCTCCATACATCCCTATCCTGAGCTAATGCTTTCCAATCATTCCCTGTATAATCTACTTCTTTCAAATCACAGTTAATGTTATTCTCCCAACTCATTCTTGTTCTACCAACTGGGCTTTTTCCCTCTGGCTTTTCTACAAGAAGCTTCCATGCAATTCTTTCACTCCCCATACGTGCAACATGTCCTGCCCATCGCAGTCTACGAGACTTAACTGTTGTTATTATATCTGGCTTCCTATAAAGACCATGTAATTCATTGTTATGTAGTCTTCTCCATTCTCCTGTCTGTTCATCTCTCTTTGGTCCAAAAATGTTCCTAAGAACTTTATTCTCAAATACTCGTAATCTCCTTTCCTCCCTTAGAGTTAGATATTTTGTTTATTATAATTTAGATGTATCGGCCGCGGTGGACTAGTGGTTATGCTCCTTGCCTCTGGCCCCGAGGATCGCGGGTTCAAACCCGACCGGGGTCGATGGATTTTTTTAGGATGGAAATATCCAAGGAGCAAGTCCTCCGGGAGGGACTTTAAGCCGTGGGTCCCGGGTCTGAAGATTTTCAGGTTCGTAAAAGATCCTTAAGCATCAATGAAGAGGCCTCTAAGCAAAATTTACCGAATTTTCCCGTCCTAGTACTACCTTGGTTTCCTAGATGCCAGTATGAGGCGGAACGCTGACCACGGACCACTCAAATGACATCTATACGAAAACAAGAGTAACTAAATTAGTATGGTTCAAATTCTTCCCTGTAGGGGGAGAGCGCCTAAATCTCTGTTAAGTTAAACATGGGCTTGCAAAATACAAGAAGATAATTTAGACATAAGAGTAATTATTGTATTTTTTCTAACCTGGTTGAGTTGTAAACAAGGTCTTAAAGCTTTAACTCTGCCACATAAAATAAAAGTTTTTTTAAATTCCACAGGTTGTCATTTCTTCGTTTCTGATTTTCTCTCCTGGCATGACGTATTGTACCCACTTCTGAGGTTGGGGCGCCTGGAAGGCTGTGTTACATGCCCCATTTATATGTGGGTTGATGATGATGGTAATGATGCGCCAGGAGAGGCCTTAAACTAAATTTAATCTAATCAGGTGAATATGATATTCCATCCATTCATAGTAATTCTGCCCGAAGGCAGGTCCTCCACTGCAATCATAGCATTTTCATGCTATGCTTGCAGCTTTACTAGGGAATTGTAGGTGTGGTAACTTCCCGTTGCTTTCCACACCGGTGAAGGTTGATGATTGTGAGATGATAATGATAAGGATGATGATGATGATGATGATGATGGCCATATGATTTCGGGGACCGTTTGGGCCTTAAAGTTTTCCTGACATTTGTCTTACAGGTGAGGAAAAACCCCGAGAAAAACCTCACCCAGAAAAACTGCCCCGAGCGGGGATCGAACCCGGGCCCGTTGCGTGACAAGGCAGCACGCTACCTCGAGACCACAGCGGTGGACAATATGATATTGATGATAATGATAACCGGATGATATTCGGGGACCGTTTGGTCCCTAAACGTTCCTGACATCTATCTTACAGGTGAGGAAAAATCCCGAAAAAACCTCACCCAGGAAACTTGTCCCGACTGGGGATCGAACCCGAGTCCACTGCATGACAAGGCAGCACACTACCTCGAGAACACAGCGGTGGACATCATCATCGTCGCCGTCGTCATCATCTTCATCATCATCACCATCATTATAATTATCATCATTATTATTATTATTATTATTATTATTATTATTATTATTATTACCACTATTATTGTTGATATTATTATTACTATTATTTTTATTACTACTATTATTATTTTTATTGTTATTGTTAGAAGCTATAAAAGCATTATACAAAGGATCTATTTAGAAAATAAAAATTGGAAACCATATAACAGAGGAATTTACTATTAGAAATGGTTTAAGACAGGGTTGCAATTTATCTCTAACTCTATTCAAAATTTATCTTGAAAGAGTACTAAGAGACTGGAGGAAAAAAGTAAAAAAATGGGCATACCAATCCAAAATACACATGTATATTCACTAAATTTTGCAGATGACCAGGTATTAACAGCATAAGACCACGATGACATAGAATATATGGCAAAAAACTAAAAAAAATACGAAAAATGGGGACTTTATATAAATATTGGGAAAACTAAATGTCAGTGTATAGGAGAAGAAATGGAAAATATAAATTTCAATAATGCAGAAGAACTAAATCGTAGTATTGAGTGCACTTTCTTAGGCACAAAATTAGACCATTCAAGCGATAACACAGTGAAAATTAAAAAATAGAATCGCACAAACAAAACAAGCAATAAATGCTTTAAACTCTGTTTGATGGAGTATAAATATTACAAAAAAATAGAAAATTACAAATATATCAAACCATAATTCAGAGCATTTTAACATATGGTGCTGACGTTCGGCAAATTCCTACCAGGGAAATGAAAAGAATTTTAAGTATAAAAATGGATGTTTTAAGAAAATCAGCTGGAAAATCTAGAATGGATAGAATACGAAATAAAGAAATAAGGGATATTATGGGTGTACAAGAGGAGCCGGATATCATAGACATTATAGAAAAGAAAATATTACAGTGGTATGGCCATGTCAAAAGAATGCCAGAGCAAAGATTGCCTAAAATTGTTATGGAATGGATCTCAATGGAAAGGAGGAAGAGAGGAAGACTGAAGAAAACTTGGATAGAAGGAGTACAAGCTAACTAACTCACTGGCACTATTGAACCCCTAGGTTCATGGCCGCGCGGACATAAGCTCTCCATATATCCCTATCCTGAGCCAATGTTTTCCAATCATCCCCTGTATAATCTACTTCCCTCAAATCATAGTTAATGTTATTCTCCCACCTCATTCTTGCGGCTATGAATATCAGAGGATTGGAGGAAGATCAATGGATGGACAGAGAGGAATGGCATTTGATTTCCGGAAGACGGCCGCAGCTCCCATGATACCGGATGATGATGGTAACTATTATCTTTATTTTTGTTATTTTCACTATTATTTTTTTTATTTTATTAGTATTGTTTGTATTATTATTATTATTATTATTATTATTATTATTATTATTATTATTATTATTATTATTATTATTATTATTATTATATTATATTAAAACTCAGCAATTAAGATGGTACGGACATGTCCAGCGAATGGTAGAGGATCGACTACCAAAATCTGTTTTGGAATGGAAACCTGAGGGAAGACGAAGCAGAGGAAGGTCTAAAACCTCCTGGAGTCAGGGAATATGGTTATATATGAAGGAGAAACATCTACAACCAGGAGATTGGATGGACCGACAAAACTGGCTATTAGGAATCGGACGATGTCAAAGACATTAATCAACCGATGATCTATCTATCTATCTATTATTATTATTATTACTATTACTATTATTATTATTATTATTATTATTATTATTATTATTATTATTATTATTATTATTATTACCATTACGTCCACCGCTGTGGTCTCGAGGTAGCGTGCTCCCTTGTCACGCAGCGGGCCCGGGTTCGTTCCCTGGTCGGAGCAGTTTTTCTGGTTGAGATTTTTAGGTTTTTATCGGGGTTTTTCTTCACCTGTAAGACAAATGTCAGGAAAATGTTAAGGCCCAAACGGTCCCCGAAATCATATAGCCATCATCATCGCCATCCTTATCATTATCATCATCATCATCATCCTTCACCGGTGTGGAAAGTAACGGGAAGCTAGGACACCTACAATTCCCTAGTAAAGCTGCAAGCATTGCATGGAAATGCTATGATTACAGTGAAGGGCCTGCCCTCGGGCAGAATTACTATTGATGGATTACCATTATTATTATGGCTTATTATTAGATTATTATTCGGAGGACGAGGCGGGAGGACGAGGTAGGAGGGGAGGAGACGAGAAGAGGGGTGAGGAAGTATGAGGACGAGGGGGGTAGGGGGGGGGAGCAGGAGGGAGGAGGAGGAGGAGGAGGAGGGGAGGAGGAAGGTGCAAGGAGAAGAGGAGGAGGAGGACGAGGATAAGAGGTGAGAAGGAGTAGGAGGCCGATGAGGGGGAGGGGGAGGAGGGGGTCATGATGAGGAGGTTGATGAGGAAGGGGCAGGATGAGTAGGGTAGGATGAGGATGAGGAGGAGGAGTAGATTAGTATTATTATTATTATTATTATTATTATTATATTATTATTATTATTATTATTATTATTACTAATATTTTCTGGGGACAGTAATAAAATAAAATAATAAAGAATAAAAGAAATGTTAAAAGTACATATACTTGAACACCCTATAGATGGAAGTCGCAGCTTATCAACATTTGACAGAATTCAGTAATTTGTCATTGACTAAAATTTAAACGGTAAACTTGTACAAGTACTACATAAATATGTTAATCTACTACCCGCGCACACGTGATTCTGAGAATCATATTCGCAATCTTGAACCCGGATAAATAATTACAAGGTTTTATTTGAATTGCCTGTAAGAGGTTTACATCAAATAGTTTAAATTGCTTTAACTTGGGGTCATGTAATATCAACAGAACAACTTGTCAGTCGTGACGGGGATTCCCTGACACCAGGTGGGAAATCCCAAGCTGCTGGGTCAAAGCAGAACTGGACCTGACGAAGTACATACTAAGAAAGTAATACACCTTGCAGCTGTGAGCCCGTGAGTAATCACATAGGGGATTCCATCAAACATACCGGTCTATAATTAGAATAGAAAGTTAAATAGACAATTATTCACTGTGACGCACTTATATTCACAAACATTTTTTTGGCACATTTTATAAACGGGAAATATATATTCTCACTCTGAAAAATGTTAGTAGAAACACTTGCAATGCCCTATTTTGATTATTGTGACACTCTTTTACAGATTTTACGTCGACATTTCGGTTTTTAAATTAGGATTGTTTTTTTGGAATATGGTTACCTTTTCATTCTAAAGACATGTCCCAACCATTCAAATCTTCCTGAGAAGCCCAAGTAAATAATAATAATAATAATATTATTATTATTATTATTATCATCATCATCTGCATTCATGGATTAGGTCTGTTGACCCGTTCCGACTTCAGCCCATCTCTTTCTAGGTCTGCCCACATCTCGGATGCCTTTAGGTTTGTATTTTGTTATTTGTTTTGGATATCTATCTTCATTCATTCTGTCTATGTGTTGATTCCATTTTTGTCTATATGTATCTATTTTATCAGTTATTGCAAATATTTCAAGTTCCTGTCTTATTTCTGTGTTCTTGATTCTGTCTTCCTTAGTGCACCCTTTAACAGATCTCAAAAATTTCATTTCTGCCGCCGTTATCTTACTTTTATTATGGACTGTCAACAGCACGTACGGCGTATTGCCCGTGCGACCCATATTTGTAAATAATATTGTAAATATCTTACTTTTTGTCTAATAAAGTCCTACTACTACTACTACCACTTTTATTATTATTATTATTATTATTATTATTATTATTATTATCATCATCACATCATCATTCATTATAGTACATTCACGAATTTAGGCCATTTGTTGACCTGTTTCGGCCTCAAGAGAAACACCATCCAAAGTCTTTTGAGTGGACGTCCTGGTCTTCTTCTTCCTGCAGGTTGATATCTTAACATTGTTTGGGTATTCTGTGATCTTCCATTCGATGAACATGTTGCATCCATCTTGACTTATAATCAGAAATTTTGTTTTCTAAAGGTTCCATGTGTAATTCTTCTAAAATATCTTCATTTTTTTTGTGATCTAGTAGTGTGTATCCTGCAGTCCTCCGAAGGTATCTCATTTCAGCAGATCTAAGTCTCTGTATATCCTTCTGTTTCAACGTCTATACTTCGCTACCATACAAAAGAGTTGGAAGAGCCAGTGTTTTATACACTTTCAGTCTTGAATGCTTTTGGACTAACTGTGGCTTGAAGATAGAATTTATTAACCCCAAAATTCTTAAAAATTTAGATATTTTTGCATTTACATCATTTTCTTCTTCATATGAGATATTGCATATTATTATTATTATTACTATAAAGTTTATAGTAATCAAATCGATGATAATAATAGGCTTAAGTGAAGGGGGAGAGAGAGTTATTGAGTGAATGACTGATAGAGTGACTGAGAAAGTGACAGAGTAATTGAGTAACAGAGAGTGACTGAGTGACATAGAGTGAGTTAGGGATTGAATAAGAGTGAGAGAGAGAGAGTGATTGAGCGAGAGAATGATCGAATGAGAGAGTAAGTGTGAGAGAGTCAGTTGTGAGTTTGAGAGAGAGTGACTGAAAATGCGTGAGAGTGAGAAATAGAGTGATTGACTGAGAGAAAGTGAATGAGTGACTGAGAAAGTGAAAGACTGGTTGAGTGAGAGGTTGACTAAGAGTGAGGGAGTGAGTGAGTGAGATAATCGTGAGAGGGCGATTGAGTGACAGAGAATAGAGAATGTCTGAGTGAGCTAGTTTCTAGAAATAAGAGTAGTAAATAAATGTCTGCATAAATCAGTCAACCTTGCATAGAGAGACGATGCAGGTACATTGTTTCTTCCAAGAAATCACGAGAGAAGCTAAGATGACGTATTAGCATTGTTACTAGTTTTTTTAGTTCACATCTGATCAGGTTCTCTTGGATCATATTCTACGAAATCTGTCAAAATTATATATATACCGGGCTTCCAATATAAACCCGGACCGGCCTCACGGCGTTTCACCCGTCAGGCAGCGCTCTCTCCTCGTCCGCATTTCACTCTGCCAGCCGCTCGTCCTTGAACTAGTCAGTTTACTATCGTTCGACAAGATGAGACGTCAGCTGACATTAGAGCAGCGCATTTATGTGTGTAAATGTTATTATAAATACGAATCAGCTCGTCGCGTTCGCGAGGAATTTATTCGGAACTTCCCTGGACAATTACCTCCTTCCAGATCGACAATCCACGATCTTGTGACTAAATTTGAGACTACTGGTTCAGTACAAAATAAGAAAGACACGCGAAGGCGTACGGTTCTCACCGAAGAAAAATTAGACGAAATTGGCGAAAATTTGGAACGTTCACCACAAAAATCATTACCGAAATTAGCACAACAAGTTGGGATTTCAGTATCTTCTGCACATACAGCAACAAAATTGTTAAAACTCAAACCTTACAAGTGTACACGTGTTCACTGTCTAAACCAAGGTGATCCCATAGCACGTGTGCGGGAGGACAACATTTCCAGCATTTTCTATAAGGTAAGAAACAGTTCAAAGACGGATGGCAGGCAGGGTGAATTGCGGGAGGAAGAGACAGCACTGCGTGCCGGGTGAAACTCCGTGAGGCCGGTCCGGTTTTATATTGGAAGCCCGTTATATCAATTTATATCTTAAATTGTTAGGAGCCAGTTTTATTACCAACAAATCAGCTGTTGACTCTTAAAACAGGATCTGCCCAAATAACACAAATAACGCTGGTAAGGGATGATAATGGGTTTTCTGTAAAATATGTCTCACTAGCTAATTCCCTCCGTGCGCTGCTACGCCTAAATAAACAAAATATCTGTTTTAATTTTTAGTTACTTACTTACTTACTTACTGGCACTATCGAACCCGAAGGTTCATGGCCGCACGGACATAAGCTCTCCATACATCCCTATCCTGAGCTAATGTTTTCCAATCATTCCCTGTATAATCTACTTCCCTCAAATCATACTCATTCTTGGTCTACCAACTGGGCGTTTTCCCTCTGGCTTTCCTACAAGAAGCTTCCATGCACGTCTTTCATTCCCCATACGCGCAACATGTCCTGCCCATCGCAGTCTACGAGACTTAACTGTTCTTATTATATCTGGCTTCCTATAAAGACCATGTAGTTCATTGTTATGTAGTCTTCTCCATTCACCTGTCTGTTCATCTCTCTTTGGTCCAAAAATTTTCCTAAGAACTTTATTCTCAAATACTCGTAATCTCCTTTCCTCCCTTAAAGTAAGAGTCCATGTTTCGCACCCATATAATATAACTGGTAGAATAATAGTTTTATATATTTTCAGCTTAACTTTTTTGAAAGGAGTTGGGACATTAAAAGTCTCTGCAATGCATAATAGCATGCATTTCCAGAATTGAGCCTATGTTTAATTTCTTTTTGTATCTCATTCCTATTTGTGATTATTGTTCCTAGGTATTTGAATTCAGCCACTTCCTCAAAATTTCCCTCATTTGTCATTAGCTATCCATTTCCATTATATACTGAATTTCTACGTGTGACCATATATTTAGTTTTACTGATATTTACTTCCAGTCCTAATTCCTTAGTGTTACTCAATAGTGTGTGCGTGTTGGCCTTTAGTATCTCCTCGCTATCGGCCAGTAGTACTACATCATCAGCATAAACTAACATCTTATTAATACCATTGAGTTGTAAGCCTTCCTCATTCTCTAAAGATTTAATGGCATGCTCTAGTACAAAATTAAATAGTAGAGGAGATAGTGCATCTCCTTGCTTCAACCCATTCTGGATTTCAAAAGTGTCTGAAAACTGTTTGCCTACACGCACCCTACTCTTTGAGCCATTTAGACACATTCGTATAAGTCTAACTAACTTTTTAGGAATTCCGAACTCCAGCAAGTTACATAACTAAAAAGAAAAATTACTATAAATGTATACCGTAATTCGGCTCAACTGCACTTCTACTAGCGCTTGATTTTTCAGTTATATTGTTGTAAACTATAGCTCTTCTTCTGTATTTACTAACATCATCTAATATTTTACACTTTTTCAAACAATTTTTATAACATTTATAGATAATTTTGCGATGAACACCGAAGAATGGAAGGAACCAAACTTCTCCCTAAGACACGTGTTCACGAGGACCGCCACACATGGATTCCATTACAGAGTATGTACCATAAAAGGGTTCCACCTCGCATCGAACCAGTGCCTCTGCAAGCTATGTGACCAAAAATGGCAACACTACTACCTTATTGACTGCTTAGCAAGAAGAAAGCCTCTAAAATTCTACGCAGACGATAATAATTTTCAGTAATTATATTATAATGTACACAGTGTTTAATAAATCTTTATATTATATACCTTAATTTTGAAGTATTTATTTAAATATGCAAATCACAATATTGTGACACTGTTAGACAATATTGTGATGCTAACTGCTATTTTCTCCACAGAATATATTACTTAGTCTATGATTTTTCTATCGCTGTTTTGGGTTATCGCTGGTTGGATCAGCGTTAGGGAGTGATAAGTAAGTGTACACCAATTTTTAATAATTTGGTAATTTTAATAATATTAATATATTTTTTTAATATAGATTTGGGGATTTATTGCAAATATTGTTCATTTAAATTTCATAGCGACGATAGTAATCGAGGATGATAATCGATATGTGGTTCGATTGTGGATTATCGCTGGCTCTATGCGCATGCGCACTGTTGTTCTATAGGACTTTGAAAATATTTCACGCTAGTTTAAGTGCAGTTTTTCCCAAACTGGGAGCCACTTGTATTGTAGGATAAAATTACATTGATAAAATCGAGGTGAAAAAGACTGTGGTTGGTTGTAATTAAAAAATCGTTGAAGTGTGATTGTTCATTGGCTCACATTTGAGGCATGAGTTAAATAGGTAATATAAATATACAAGTTCATTGGCACTACAGCTATCGATCATGTTATAATTACTGCCATATGGGTAGGACTGATCTGCATATACAAGTTCAGGCTTAAATTATTTTTAAATGTCAACAATCTACATGACATCCTTACCTAAGGTTACACATGTACATCCAGTCACTTCCTTTAGCCTTCGTCGATTACTGGTCAACATGATTTTTGTCTCATGAGTACCAATAGTTGTACTTAATGCAGTTTTTATCGTGTTTTCAAATATGTATTCGGAATTTCTCCATCACCCACAGCTTTTTTATTTCAATTCCAATCAATGGTTTAAATAATTATTTTTTATAAATGTTTTTTCGTCCATTTACCCATTGTAAAATAAAACCAAATCAGCTAACTCAAATGGTTTCAGCGGCTCAACTGCACTTCTACTAGCGCTTGATTTTTCAGTTATATTTTTGTAAACTATTGCTCTTCTTCTGTATTTACTAACATTATTTAATATTTTAAACATTTTTAAACATCTTTTATAACATTATTAGACAATTTTGAAGTATTTATTTAAATATGCAAATCACAATATTATGACACCGTTAGACAATATTATGATACTGCTATTTTCTCCACAGAGTATATTATTTAGTCTATGATTTTTCTATCGCTGTTTTGGGTTATCGCTGGTTGAATCAGCGTTAGGGAGTGATAAGTAAGTGTACATCCATTTTTAATAAACGTTTGGTAATTTTAGTATTATTAATATATATTTTAACAAAGATTTGGAGATTTATTGCAAATATTGGTCATTTAAATTTCATAGCGACGGATAGTAATCGAGGATGATAATCGATATGTGGTTAAATTGTGGGTTATCGCTGGCTCTATAAAACCTGGCGCATGCGCTTGAAAAAATTTAAAATATTAAATAATGTTAGTAAATACAGAAGAAAAGCTCGAGTTTACAAAAATATAACTGAGAAATCAAGCGCTAGTAGAAATGTAGTTGAGCCTAAATGTTTTTTCGTCCTTTTATCCATTGTAAAATAAAACCAAATAAGCTAACTCAAATGGTTTCAGCTATAGAAAAGAGATATCAAGGCAAATGGAATCCTAATATTTAGGCCGATTATTGTTGGACCATCCAGAGGGATGCTCCACAGGCGAAATATAGCAGAAAATCGTCATTTCTTACTTTCTAGGTGAGTCCGAATGTTCGAATATTGTGTAGTTACGAATGTCGAAAATATTAAAGTGTTTGAAATTATAAATGCCTGTCTGTCGGAAACCTTGCGTGATGGAGAAAAAACCGATATCATATTTGAATTCAGGAGAAAAAAATACTATCAAAATCACATATTTTTTCTTTTTGAGACAAAAAAAAGTTTATTTTTTTGTTGCTCAGTGTTATTTTTAAATGTCAACAATCTGTATGACATCCTTACTTAAGGTTAAACATGTACATCCAGTCACTTCCTTCAGCCTTCATCGATAATATACAAGATTCTGGGTGGTCGATATAATACCAACACAGCCATGACCCTCACAAGCGTGCAGTATGTAAGTGAAAACTTTACGTTCTAATTATTGTTTTTGCTTCAATCAGAGCAATTTCTTCAAAAGGGCGTGTTCAGAAAATATCCGGCATATATTTACAATAGTAAAAGTAACAGTACATTATATCCGGAAATTGTTCTAAACATTCTCTTTCATTATTCCTTGTTAGCGAATTCCGAAAGAATGTAGCTATTAGGATTTACTTTTGAAAATATTTTTGAAGATTTGTTCTCATGAATATATTTTTGAGGCCGAAACAGGTCAACAAATGGCCTAAATTCGTGAATTTACTATGATGATGATGATGAATATATTTTTGAAAAAAATGTTCTCAAGAATTGTTTTTGAAAAATTATCCTCAAGAAAAGATTTTTTTAAATTGTTCTCATGAAAATGTTTTGAAAAATTGTCCTCAAGGAAAGATTTTTAAAAAATTGTTCTCAAGAAGAGATTTTTGAAAAATTGTTATCGTCAAAAGACTTGAAAAATTCTTCTCAAGAAAAGACTTTTGAAAAATTCTTCTCAAGAAAAGACTTTTGAAAAATAATTGTTCTCAAGAAAAGACTGTTGAAAAATAATTGTTCTCAAGAAAATACTTTTGAAAAATTGTTCTCGTGAAAATATTTTTAAAAAATTGTTCTCATGAAAATATTTTTTTAAATTGTTCTCATAAAAACATTTTTTTAAAACTGTTCACAAGAAAACACCTTTGCAAAACTGTTCTCACGAAAATATTTTTTAAAAATTGTTCTCATGAAAATATTTTTTAAATTGTTCTCATGAAAATATTTTTAAAAATTGTTCTCATGAAAATATATTTTTTAAATTGTTCTCATAAAAATATTTTTAAAAATTGTTCTCAAGAAGATACCTTTGAAAAACTGTTCTCATGAAAATATTTTTAAAAAATTGTTCCCAAGAAAATATTTTTTTAAATTGTTCTCATGAAAATATTTTTTAAAAATTGGTCTCATGAAAATATTTTTGAAAAATTGTTCTCATGAAGACTTTTGAAAAATTGTTCCCAGGAATTTTTTTTTAAATTGTTCGCATGAAAATATTTTTAAAAATTGTTCTCATGAAAATATTTTTAAAAAATTGTTCTCATGAAAATATTTTTAAAAAATTGTTCTCATGAAAATATTTTTAAAAAAATTGTTCTCATGAAAATATTTTTAAAAAATTGTCCCCATGAAAATATTTTTAAAAAATTGTTCTCATGAAAAAGACTTGAAAACTTGTTCCCAAGAAAATATTTTTTTTTAAATTTTTCTCATGAAAATATTTTTTTTAAATTGTTCTTATGAAAATATTTTTAAAAAATTGTTCTCATGGAAATATATTTAAAACATTGCTCTCATGAAAATATTTTTTAAAAAGTTGTTCGCATGAAAATATATTTAAAACATTGTTCTCATGAAAATATTTTTAAAAAATTGTTCTCATGAAAATATTTTTAAAAAATTGTTCGCATGAAAATATATTTAAAAAATTATTCCCATGAAAATATTTTTTTAAAAATTTGTCTCATGAAAATATTTTTAAAAAATTGTTCTCATGAAAATATTTTTAAAAAATTGTTCGCATGAAAATATTTTAAAAAAATTGTTCTCATGAAAATACTTTTGAAAAATTAACCATTATTTATTATTTTCAAAACACCATCGCGCAAAAAATAATGTGCAACGCACGTTTGTGAAGTGTTTTACAGAATCTCGGAAATTAAAAACCTCGGATACGAATATCTGGAGGAAGATGAGGTTTTTATATGTCTATAGGGCCACGTAAGCATAAGTATACGAACAAAATAGTCATGATGAATGTCACGAGTGATTTCCAAATAATCGATAAATTCACGAATACGAACTGAGTCTAGAGGATTTTGAAATCAAGAGTGGCATTTGTTAGGACTATTTAACGAATACAATTAAGCTGTTTACTCAAAAATCATTATTTCAATATAGTTACCGGTATTTTAAAATATTTATAAATCTAATGTAAAATGTTTGAAAACAAATCAGGAATGTGAGGTTATGTGTATTCACTGCAACTTGATCGTATTATTTATTGCCAAATAGGATCGTAAAATTGTAAGAATGCACCCAAGTGGAGAAAAAATGAAACACATCAAACTGTATATTATAATGAACATTATAGGTTATTCATTAATTTTTTTAGTAAACAACTCAGTAAAATCACGAAATCTATTCATTATTTTCTATATTCAATGTATTTGTTGGAGAAAAATAATGCTCTGACCTGTTCAGAATATTAAAAAGAGGAGCTTTCTTTATCACAAAAGCAGGAGCTGATAAAGAGAAATCGATAAAGAGCGAGGTGAAACACGACTGTCATTGGTTGTAAAACAAAATTCATTGAAACGTGATTGGTCAATGCCTACCATTTGGAGCATGAGTTAAATAGACATTATAAATTATCATGTTTCTATGAAGTATTTATTGTACGTATATTGACATCAATAAAAAAATGTCATGTTTCTTTGAAATATTCTACGTATATTGACATCATGAGACCGTTTTAAACCATAAAAATGTTGTGTGTTGCCTTGGGCATGTCTGCACGCAGGAGATGCTCTCTTTTAATGACTCTTGTAACCATTTCGTAATGGTTATTTCCAGAAAATCCCAGCCTTCATTACAACAGTTATCATGTCTCCTTTTCTTTTTGTGTTCACTGAAAAGATCTCGGTTTCTAATACAGGTTCTTTCCTTTGTAAGTTTGAAACTGCAGCCAACAACATCCACAGGAAATGCCTTTGGGTGGAAAAACCAACTTCTGAAATTACACGTTTGTTTATTTTTTTATGGAATCAAGGAAATATTTATATAAAAATATATCAACGTCGCTAACTGAGTTTTCAATGAAATATTTGGGAGTTGAAATAAATGAAGATCGAAACAATGATTTGCAAATAACAAAAGAATAGTCAAAGGTCGATCTGCAATAGGAATGTTGAATGGCATTTTGTGGGATAAACAGATATTCAATGAAACTAAACCCCTATATATATATATATATATATATATATACACATATATAGTGTTAATATCTCCTTTAATTGGTGCCGCCCTCGAACATTTTTTTTTAACTTCTTCCCCTCATCACCTTTGACGGGTTCAAGGCCAGTTTCTTTTATTCCTTTGTGCGAAGAAGGGTTTATTTGTGATATTTATGAAAATGACCACTTTAAAAGTTTTTCAAGCTAAGAATCTATTCTTAATTTCTGCTATTGAACATTGCAAATGTTGCAAAAACTCCTAAATATATTATATTATGTAGACGCTGTTTTAATATGCGTACCGACGGGATTGGTTTGATATTATGTGATACGGTGTCTGTATAAAATAATTAAACATAACAAAGGAATTCGGTTAATATGGATCCCCTGGGTGCACTTTACACGAATACGTATATTTTATCAATGAGGATGCTATCTGTAGAAACCATGCACTTAATTAATTTTATTTAATATCCTTGTAATTTTACTAAACCCAAAGATCATCGCTTTCTTTCAACAATAATTTTTCAAAACATTAAATAAATATCAATGCTTTTTAATTATGATCGTCATAAATATTTTCAGATTAATCTGTGCCTGTCGGTATAAACTAATAGAGAAAATAAACTTAAAAATAGACTACACTGGGGTCTACTTTAACAGAATATATAGGTTCAAGTGGATCTTTCTTGTAATGTAAAAAGTATATAAATTATGAAGATGTTTCCACATTTGAATAAAATAACAATGCTATTTCATAGTTACAACACTAATGATAATCACTGTAATTAAACAAAATTCAAATCCCTTAATTAGAAGAAGAAAAACAACAAATTCAAAACAGGAGTACAAATTATCCTAAGTTTATATATATATATATATATATATATATATATATATCCATTCATAGTAATTCTGCCCGAGGACAGGTCTTTCACTGCAATCATAGCATTCCCATGCTATTCTTTGCAGCTTTACTAGGGAATTATAGGCGTGGTAGCTTCCCGTTGCTTTCCACACCGGCGAAGGATGATAATGATAAGGATGATGATAGCCGGATAATTGCGGGGACGATTGGGCCCTACGCTTCCTGACATGTGTCTTACATATGAGGAAAAACGCGAACAAAACTCACCCAGTACCTTATCCCGACCAGGAATCGAACCCGGGCTCGCTGCATGACAAGGCAGAGCACGCTATCTCTAGACCACAGCGGTGGATATATATATATATATATATATATATATATATATATATCATCATAGAACATTCACGAATTTAGGTCATTTGTTGACCTGTTTCGGCCTCAAGAGAAACACCATCCAGAAGTCTTTTGAGTGGACGTCCTGGTCTTCTTCTTCCTGCAGGTTGATATCTTAACATTTGTTTGGGTATCCTGTGATCTTCCATTTGATGAACATGTTGCATCCATCTTGAGTTATAATCAGAAATTTTGTTTTCTAAAGATTCCATGTGCAATTCTTCTAAGATGTCTTCATTTTTTTTTGTGATCTAGTAGTGTGTATCCTGCAGTCCTCCGAAGATATCTCATTTCAGCAGATCTAAGTCTCTGTATATCCTTTTGTTTCAACGTCCATACTTCGCTACCATATAAAAAGTTGGAAGAGCCAGTGTTTTATACACTTTCAGTCTTGAATGCTTTTGGACTAACTGTGGCTTGAAGATATAATTTATTAACCCTAAAATTCTTTAAAATTTTGATATTTTTGCATTTTCATCCTTTTCTCCTTCATATGAGATATTGCGTCCTAGATATGTAAAATATGATCCATATTTTCATTAACTAACTAACTTACCGGCATTATCGAACCCATAGGTTCATGGCCTCGCGGACATAAGCTCTCAACATATCCTTATTCTGAACTAATGATTTCCAATCATTCTCTTATAATCTACTTCCCTGAAACCATGGTTAATATTATCCTCCCACGTCATTCCTGGCCTGCCTACTAGGCGCTTTCCTATATGGATTTTCCATGTCCCTTCTTCATTCCATATTAGTGCCACATGCCCTGTCCATCGCAGTATACCAGACTTAAATATTTTGTATCCGGTTTCCGATAAAGATCATCATGTAGTTCACTTGCTCTTTTTTTTTTTTTTTTTTTTGCAAATGCCCCAGATTGTCTTTCGACATTCCTGGTATTCTCTCCTAGATAGTTTTGCATTGATATATATATATATATATATATATATCAATAGTTAGATGTTTAATGCCCTATGAAGCATAAATGTGGACTACAAATGCAAAATTAAAGTCAAAATCGCAATTTATAAAAATTGAGTTTTAAGACCTGCACGATGCTTAAATTAGGATCAGACACAGTATTATGGAGAAAAAATTAACTTTAACGAAACAATTATGGAATTTGTGGAAAATAAACAATTATAATGCTTTGGAGTGGACACGTGAAGAGGATGAATGAAGATATATAGCCAGTTAGGAGTTCTGAGTGGATTCCAAATAAGATGAAAAGAAGAGGGAGACCTAGGAAGACATGGATAGAGGAAATGTTTAGTTCTATGAAGTTCAGGGGACTGCAGGATAGTAATTGGAAGGATAGATATGAAAGGAGGAAGAGAATCAAAACTTAATATTGGGCACAGGAAGATGTCGTATACATCTAAAAACCTGTTAAATAATAACTGAATTTTAGAAATAAAAAGTTCAATCTAAGAGAGAGTTACACCTGTTTCAGAATCATAAAATGTCTGATTATACCAACTGGGCCCTGAGGAGCCACTGAACCCCTCTTTCGTGACCAAACCAAATCTGGTCGATTTCTTAAGTCTGAAGAGATTCAATGACAACTTCCATTGTTATTAAACATTTTCCAATATTGTTATTTTAACACAGTTCCAATAATGGATCATGTTATAATATCATAATGATATTGTGAAAAGAAAAATGAATGTCCGAACAAGAAATAGTCTGGAGAACTAGAGGTCCACGGTTCGATTCCTGGTTCGGACGTTAATTTTTCTTTTCACAATATCATTATAATATTATAATATGATCCATTATTGGTACTGTGTTAAAATAACAGTATTGGATAATGTTAAATAACATCGTTTACTGCTTATAAAAGTGGTGGTGTAAAATTCTCAAATATAGATACTTCTAAACGAAGCTGGCCGTTGACGATGGTGGTGTCACCTACCTAACAGCGGAAGAAAGATTTGTATATGTGGAAAGAATTGTTAATGGTTGTGCCAAGTCTAGAATGGTGTAGTGGGCTGCACACTAGTCTGAAGAACTAGAAGTCCACGGTTCGATTCCTGGTTCGGACATTAATTTTTCTTTTCACAATATCATTATAATATTATAAGTTCCATTGTAACAAACAGGAGTTCAACTATTGTGGTCAAGCGAAGCTTGGAAACGAACAAAAACATAGTTTCCTTTTACTTGTGCATCTTTAGCATAACAAATGCATTTTTGCAGCTTGAAGAGTTTTGTACGAGGAAAATAAAATTAGGAACACTCGCTCTTTATGACGTCATCTAATATATTAAATTGAATGTTTGTTTGTGTGTTTTTTCGTACTTTATTCGCGGCCATACCGTTGATCCGATTGTGATGGGGCTTTTTGCAAAATGTTCAGGAGATTCCCGGGATGAACATAGGCTTTAAGATAGTTATGATACTCAACTTCTGTGCCCTTAAAAATCGCCCGTTGTAGTGGAAAACATGAAAAAAGTAGCTTTGAGGAAGCTTAAATTGCTTACGCTGCCTAAAACCTTAATAAATACACAACATTAATGTACATAGAATTGAATATCTCAAAACGCTCTACAAGAAAGTCCGCGACAGCATATGTTTATCTCTTACGAATAACTCACAATAACCATTTTTGTCTTTCATTGATGCCAAGAAGATCGAGACAAGCACGTAGATTCCTGTGCAAACATAGCAGCACATGGCAGGTATTCTTCTACGGATAAATCACAATAACGAATCCTGTCTTTTAGCTCATTTATGCCAGGAAGATCGAGATAAGTAGATTCCCGGGCAACACAGGGTAATCAGCACGGGGGTATTTAAGAAATATAATTTTATAATTATTTTTCCTTTCACCTATTCAACTAAACATTAAAGCACATTAATTTTCATTTATTTAGGCGTAGCAGCGCACGCCGGGTATTAGCTAGTAAAAATAAATTAAAATAGTTATTTATACAAGTTACAAAAGCAGTGGTTTAGTAACGAGATGCTCAAGTTAGAACACGACCGAAGGAAGTGCAGAGAATTACTAAACCAAATCTTGTAACGTGTTGTCTACAATATTTTATCTGCGTAAATAGTATTTTAGTAGGCCTATATGTTGTATGTTAATATGTTTCTATCCATCCGTAGTAATTCTGCCCGAGAGCAGGTCTCTCACTGCAATCATAGCATTTTCATGCTATGCTTTGCAGTTTTACTATGGAATTATAGGTGTGGTAGCTTCCCTTTTTTTTACACCAGTGAAGGATGATGCTGATGATAATGGTAATGCTGATGATGATGCCGGATGATTTTCTGGGACCGTTGGGCCCTAAGCTTCATGACATTTATCTTACAGGCGAGGAAAACCCCCGAAAAAAACCTCACCCAGGGGCCTGTCCCGACCGGGAATCGAACCCGGGCCCGCTGCGTGACAAGGCAACACGCTATTACTGTCATATTAATGTCTAAAACATCAAATGCATCCTCACCAGACATGTGTTGATTCCAATTACTTGCTGTTGGCCATCCTTTACTTCTGAGCACTGGTCGGGGGTCAGTGTCATTTCCTAGAATCCTCCGACACCCCTAGGCTCTTATGCTTATTTGTACCTCAAGTGTTCTATTTTTTAATCGTTTTGGTCTCTCAGAACTCGATTCGAATTAACTCTTCGGGCGACCACATGTTTTTTTATAGTGGATGAATTTAATTGAAGCATATAGCCAACTTTCATTTAATTTTTTTCAAATCTTTCGTTTATTCTGTGTGCCTTTCACCACCCAGAAGTTTACTGACACTTAAAATGAGATAATGTGTATTTCAAATCACTAAAACTTTTCTATATTGTCATCATCATCATCCAGGGATTAAGCCTGTTGGCTCGTTCCGGTTTCATGAAGCTACAATTGTTAAAATTGTTCAGACCATTTTCTGTGTAGGCGTCCAACATTTCTCCTTCCGTGTGGTATATAATTTTGCAATAATTTTGGAAATCATTCTTCTGGCATTCTATTAATATGTTCTTTCCAGTCGTTCCTATATTTAATTATTCGGTCTGTAAGTTTGAAAATATTTAGTTCCTTTCTTATATCTTCATTCCTTTTCTTATCGTTTTCAATATTGTATTTTGTGTGTTTCTTGAGTTTTTCGATAAAGATGTGACATTTAACGTCGATATCTTAGCTGTCAGATCTCCCCAAAAGCCTGTATCAAAGAGATTTTGGTAAAAATTGAGTTGGAGCTCATCGCCTGTAATAAAAATGCTGAAGTCGTACAACCTGATTTGACTTTATATGTTCTAATGTTTTAAAACCCCCCTGGACTATCACCTCGACGTGGTGGGGGCGCCGAGTACACAATGAACCAGACGACCAAATCGGGGAAGTTTAGCTTTGCTAACTTGCCGATTGGTTAGAGGTGAGAGGAAACTAAGAATAGTCCGCAACGTGGGAGACGTCTGCCAGAAGGTTGACATCGACCAAGAAGTCTGCAACGGTCTACGAGGCGACGTGATATCAGGCGATCATCACAACGGCTCAAGGGGCGGAAGCAGCAACCCTCTCTAAAGGGGTTAATACTTTGTGTGTGTGTTTTTTTTTTGTAATTAGTTTTCTAGCATTTTTTTTAATATTAATGTACGGAATGTGGATGAATGTAGATATGTATTATTGTGATTTAGTGTAGACATAGATTTTACTTATATGTAGCCTGTTATTGTTTTTTGATACAGGTGTATTTGTAGGTATTTGTTTATATTATTAGTTTTATTTTTTTATTCATGGAAAAATAATGCACGTATGGCCAAGCAGGCCCGTGCGCAATGTAAGTGCATATGTATTTTCTTTATTCTGAAAAAAATGGCAATAAATTCGATTATCTACTACTACTAGAGGAGCATGGATAGATGCTCTAAGACAGCAGTCCTGTCATTATCCTTACCCTGCACAGCGCTCGTAACGCGGTCAGGGGACATTTATTACTACTGATTCATCTCAAATCAAAGGCCGGATTGGATCGTTGGGAAGACCATTGAAGAGATGGAAGGACCAATTCGACCTATAATGAGATCGGAACAGGTCATTGGGCTTAATCCTTGTTGTTGGTGATGATGATGATGATGATGTTTTTAAAATACATTACGAAACTCCGTTGAGGTTACTGTGTTGAAGTTTTAATGATTGAATAAAACAGTACCTGATATCTCAGTCGTCCTCAATAACTTGCATGTTGTTTTATAGGAGGCCTTTCGATAACTTGTGTATCATCTTCTGCTTTCATTTTGGTACTCGAAAGGCCTCCTACAAAACAACACTGCAAGTTATTAAGGACGACTGAGATATCAGGTACTGTTATACAATCAATAAAACTTTCTATTTTCTTTAAGCATATACGATCACATTTCTCCATTATTCCATGAATTGTCATGGCTACATCTAAAAGAGAGAAGAAAATCGCACTGTCTAATTCTCCTATTTAAGATCCTATTACCTTGATTCCCAATTATTTATCATCCCGTTTCCAGTATCTATCCTCAAACCATAACTTAAACACAAGATCACAACATAGTCTCTTGCTTAATATACCGCAACATAGGACATCACATCACTCCATGTCATATACCATCTCCACTTCTCGCAACTGGAATTCCCTACCACAAGAAATAAGGGGCTGCCGGACATTGGCATCTTTTAAAAGAAATATAAATCTATATTTGCTCTAACTCGACTTCATTATTATCCAGTGTAAGATATATATATATATATATATATATATTAATTGGTGTTTCCCGTATAATGTATCATATTTATATTTATTATATTATCATTATTATTATTATTATTATTATCGTATCATTATTGTTATTACCCTATAAAATGTTGTTTGTACATGACATTTACATTGCTACATTTATTGTATCTTTAACTGTTTATAATTAGTATAGTGTATATCTATATTTGTCGAATATTTATTTGTATTTGTGCTGGTTGAGTGGAAGAGAGGGCCTTATGGCCTTAACTCTGCCAGAATAAATAAAGTATTATTATTATTATTATTATTATTATTATTATTATTATCATTATTATTATTATTATTAAGGATCAACACGCACACTGAAAAAAGTGGTTGAATTCAAATACCTAAGAACAGTTATTACAAACGTGAATGAGGTGCACAAGGAAATTAAACATAGACTCAATTCTGGAAATACATGTTATTATGTATTACAGGGACTCTTGTCGTTCCAAAGTCTCTAAAAAATAACCCTTAAACTGAAAACATATAAAACATATTGTCTTAGTTACTCGTTTACGGATGCGAAACATAGACTCTTACTTTAAGGAGGAGAAAATATTACAAGTATTTGAGAATTAACTTCTCTGGAAAACTTTTGGACTGAAGACAGATGAACAGAGGTGAATGGAGAAGACTTCACAACAGTGAACTGCATTATCTACATGAGAAACCGGATATAATAATAGCAATTAAGTATGAGAACAGTTAATTCTCGTAGACTTAACATGAGGAATCAAAGAAAGACATATAAACACCTTGTATGAAAACCAATTGGAAAGCGCCTAATAGGTAGGCCAAGAATAAAACATAACTTAAGAGAAATATTTAACATTTTCCAATACTGTTATTTTAACACAGTTCCAATAATGGATCATATTATAATATTATAATGATATTGTGATAAGAAAAATTAATGTTGAACCAGGAACAAAACCGTGAACCTCTAGTTCTCCAGACTAGTGTGCAGCCCATTACACCATTCTAGACCTGGCACAAACATTAACAATTCTTTCCACATATACAAATCTATAATTCTCGTTTCGTCCGCTGTCAGGTAGATGTCACTACCAACAAAACGGCCGGCTTCGTTTAGAAGTATATATATTTTTTTTTTGAGAATTTTACACCAGAATGGTGTAGTGGGCTGCACAATAGTCTGGACAACTATAGGTCCACGGTTCGGTTCCTGGTTCAGACATTAATTTTTCTTTTCACAATATCATTATAATACTTACTTACTTACTCACTCACAGGCACTATCGAACCCGTAGGTTCATGGCCGCACGGACATAAGCTCTCCATACATCCCTATCCTGAGCTAATGCTTTCCAATCATTCCCTGTATAATCTACTTCCCTCAAATCATAGTTAATGTTGTTCTCCCACCTCATTCTTGGTCTACCAACTGGGCGTTTTCCTTCTGGCTTTCCTACAAGAAGTTTCCATGCACGTCTTTCATTCCCCATACGCGCAACATGTCCTGCCCATCGCAGTCTACGGGACTTAACTGTTCTTATTATATCTGGCTTCCTATAAAGACCATGTAGTTCATTGTTATGTAGTCTTCTCCATTCACCTGTCTGTTCATCTCTCTTTGGTCCAAAAATTTTCCTAAGAACTTTATTCTCAAATACTCGTAATCTCCTTTCCTCCCTTAAAGTAAGAGTCCATGTTTCGCACCCATATAATATAACTGGTAGAATAATAGTTTTATATATTTTCAGCTTAACATTTTTTGAAAGGAGTTGGGACATCAAAAGTCTCTGCAATGCATAATAGCATGCATTTCCAGAATTGAGCCTATGTTTAATTTCTTTGTGCATCTCATTCCTATTTGTGATTATTGTTCCTAGGTATTTGAATTCAGCCAATTCCTCAAAATTTCCCTCATTTGTCATTACCTGTCCATTTCCATTATATAATGTATTTCTACGTGTGACCATATATTTAGTTTTACTGATATTTACTTCCAGTCCTAATTTCTTAGTGTTACTCAATAGTGTGTGCGTGTTGGCCTTTAGTATCTCCTCGCTATCGGCCAGTAGTACTACATCATCAGCATAAACTAACAGCTTATTAATACCATTCAGTTGTAGGCCTTCCTCATTCTCTAAAGATTTAATGGCATGCTCTAGTACAAAATTAAATAGTAGAGGAGATAGTGCATCTCCTTGCTTCAACCCATTCTGGATTTCAAAAGTGTCTGAAAACTGTTTGCCTACACGCACCCTACTCGTTGAGCCATTTAGACACATTCGTATAAGTCTAACCAACTTTTTAGGAATTCCGAACTCCAGCAGGATACTATATAACTTCTCCGTCTTAATTGAATCATATGCTTTTTTGAAGTCTACATATAGTTGATGTACAGTACCATTATATTCCCATTTCTTTTCTAAAATCTGTCTTATACTAAAAATCTGATCTGTTGTAGACCTGTTTCTTCTAAATGCACATTGATGATCTCCTAGAATGTCATCAATATAGGGAGTAAGTCTGCTTACTAATATATTTGTTAGAATGTTGTACGAAGTTGAAAGTAATGAGATGCCCCTATAGTTGTTGCAATCAGTTTTATCTCCTTTCTTATAAATTGGTACGATAATTGATTCCTTCCATTCATCTGGAAGAGCTTCTTTTTCCCAAATCATAGTAAGCAACCAGCGTATCTTGTCCATCAATTTTTCTCCCCCTGATTTTATCAGTTCTGCTGGGATCTCATCTGAACCTGATGCTTTATTCATCTTCAATTTTTCAATTGCCATTTCAACCTCTAATGCACTTGGCTCTGCGACTAGCATTTCTGCTGTCTGTAACTTATCCTCCTCAATGTCCTGTTCTGTATGTACATTTAATAGCTGATTAAAATAACTTTTCCATCTATTTAATATACTCTTGGAATCTGCAATCATATCCCCATTTTCATTCCGAATTATGTTTGTTCTAGCCTGAAACCCTTTCTTCTCTATACTAATTCCCTGATATAATTCTCTAATGTTCCTATTTTTTGCATTCATTTCAAGATCATTAATCTTCTCTCTCAAATATTCCCTCTTCTTACTCTTTAGTAACTTGGTGGTTTCCCGTCTAACACTACCCAATTGCTCTAAATTTACCTCATTTGGCTCGTGTAACCATTTCATTTTTGCTAGCTTTCTTTTCTTTACGATGTCGGCACATTCCTCATCAAACCATTTCTTGTTTTGCCTCTTTTTTAAACAACCAATGCTATAATATTAAGAGAAATAGATTACACAGGGTATGATTAGAAAACATTGGTTCAGGATAGGGATGTTTGAATAGCTTATGTTCACGCGGCCATATATGTTTAAGTGGTTGAAATAAGCACTAATCTAATATATAAAAATGAATGTTTGTTTGTTTGTTTGTTTGTTTGTACTTTATGCGCGGCCATACCGTTGATCCGATTGTGATTGGGCTTTTTGCAAAATGTTCAGGAGATTCCCGTGAAGAACATAGGCTATAAGAGAGTTGTGATACTCAACTCCTACACCCTTAAAAATCGCCCTTTGTACTGGAAAACTTGAAAAAAAGTAGTTCTTTGGACGCTTAAATTGCTTACGCTACCTAAACCATAACAAATACACAAAATTAATGTATACAGAATTGAATATCTCAAAAAGCTCTACAACAAAATCCGCGACAGCATATGTTTATCTCTTACGGATAACTCACAATAACCATTTTTGTCTTTCATAGATGCCAAGAAGATCGAGACAGGTACGTAGATTCTTGTGCAAGCATAGTAACACATGGCGGGTATTATTTTACAGATAACTGACAATAACAAATTTTGTCTTTTAGCTCATTTATGCCAAGAATATCGAGATAAGTAGATTCCCGGGCAACACCTGGTAATCAGCACGGGGAATCTTAAAATAATTACGATACCAGTATACATTTTTTTTTTTCAGTTTACTTATTCAACTAATCATAAGAAGTACATTAATTTTTGTCTTTCAGCTCATTTATGCCAAGAAGATCGTGAGAGTAGATTCCCGGACAACGCCGGGTAAACAGCACGGGGTATCTAAAAATAATTACGATATAAATTGTTCCCTTCGCTTATCTAACTAAACATAAAACACATTAATTTTCGTATTTCAGTTCATTTATGCCAAGAAGGTTGGGATAAGTAGATTTCCGGGCAACGCCGGGTAATCTGCAAGAGGTATCTAAAAAATATAAATGTATAATTATTTTTATACTTATTCAACCAAACATAAAAGCACATTAATCGGGTATTAGCTAGTGTGCTATAAAATCCATAACAAATGTAATATCCCCAAAAAATACAAATAATGCAACCACAAAGTTGCCTGTTTAAGGTCCTTTTCTGTCAGAAGGCAATTATAACTGAGCATTGTATAGGCTTCATAAAAAAGATGCAAATGCTTCAGAATCCTTGCCTTTGGCCAACGGTCGGCAACTGGCGGACCGCGATCCGCACGGAGGTCAAAGGTCCGGATGTCAGAAGGTCAAATACTGATCGCCAAAAATGACCTCATACTCAACTCATAAAAATATATGAAATTAATGAACTAAAACATAAAAAGAAATTTTCCCATTAGGTTAATACAAAAAATAATTATTTAAAACGTTATATTCTTTCAACATTTCAAAACATGAGAATAATTTTGTTACACATTGTACTTGCTAAGCTGTGCAGCGCAGGAGAGTGCGCTGGAGAGCGGGGGCGGAAGGGGAAGCTAACCGGACAGCACAGCATAGTATGTTATGTCGGTCCACATAAAAGCTCTGTACACCCGAATGCAATACAAGAATTTTATTTAATGAAATAGTTAATTTAATAAATCGATCTCTGAATTTGGCAATATCTGAAGCCTCTTTTAATCGCAGCAGCCATATTCATTTAAAGACACGTTGAAGACACTTATCACATAAGCTGCTCCCCGCATAAACCTAACTTTAAAAACAAAACTGGCTCAAGACCGTAAATGAAATTTCGCGAATTGATTTTTTAACACACATACGCCTATCTATTGTATTTCATACAATTGTGTGAGTGGAAATGAAAATGGAGAACTTCAATTAAGGGAAATTTGTGAATGTTTGTCACAAACTGATAGACTATAAGTCCATAGTAATTTATATATATATGCCACCGCTGTGGCCTCGAGGTAGCGTGCTGCCTCGCTACGCAGTGGGCCCGGGTTCGATCCCCGGTCGGAACAAGCTTCCTGGGTGAGGTTTTTTCGGGGTTTTCCTCATCTGTAAGACTAATGTCAGGAAGCTTAGGGCCCAAGGTCCCCGAAAATCATCCGGCCATCATCATCATTATCATTATCATCCTTCACGGTGTGGAAAACAACGGGAAGCTACCACACATATAATTCACTAGTAAAATTGCAAAGCATAGCATGAAAATGCTATGATAGCAGTGGAAGACCTGCTCTCCTATGGATGCATGGAAGGATATATATATAATATATAACTTTCCTCATTAGAGGATTGCCTCAAGGACAAAGTGATACAGACAATTAATTTTTGAAATTGATGAAATACATTTAAAAATTTCAAATTGTAATTAAAGTATAGATACTATAAAGTAGAAATTTTGTAAATACTTATATGGTTTCTTAAAATTGAAATTGATCCTCGAATGGCAGCGATGGCTATTTCAGAAAGATACACCATGTACAAATCTAAGGAATTCCAAAATTTGGCTAAGAATCCTGGTATAGTACCTCTTGCCCCGATCATCAATGCTGTGACAGTTATACTATCTAATTGGTATTTATCTTTGTAATAATCAATTGTTGGCTCATATATGGCTTTCTTTTCACAGTCAACTTCCTCAGGTTGGCCACTATGAGTCTCAAAACGGATTGTGGGATCTAATATCATACCAGTTTTAGAAGATGATCTAAAAGCAATAATATCTATTCGTTTGTTGCTTCCATTAATAAATGCATGTTAATTATTAAAGATTGGTTGGGGAAAACCCTCAATTATGAAGAAAATTCTCAGAATTAATGATGAAAATTAAAATAAAAAATTAGTACCTCGATAACAATTTTTCAGAAGTATCCGGACCATACCTAAAATTACTTGCCGACCCCTGCCCTAATCATTAGGATATGTTTATATTTCTTATTGGTACTGACTCTGTCAGGGTTTAAGTATGTATAAATCTTAGTTGATATTAAAATTATGCAAAACAGTTATTCATTAAGAATTATAACCTGTATAGATCAAGCTAAGAAGTTGTCAATTTAAAAAACATGAACTCTTTGCTTGTAAAACAAGTCCTTGACAACAATCTCTCATTTAATGAGATGAGTTTTCAAAATATCAACCAATGTAGTCCAGGGTCATCGTCTACTTTATTTGTAAGTCACGATTTACGTATATCTGTTGGTTAGGACGAGCTGTCATATAAATAGCCCTTATTCTCCTTCTGCACTTGATCTTGAACCCAAATTAAATCTGGAATGCACAAATTAAATACATCTGTAAAAGAATTTGGCTGTTTTATGTCAAGCATATTGTAACTCACTGTTATGAAGTCTTCTCCTGTCTGTCTCTTTGGGCTAAAAATGTACATATAATTTTTCAAATACTCTGATTCCATTCATGAATCTTCTTCGGTAATTATGGTGTGGCCACTAATGGGAGTAACAGACGAATAAATATTATTGCATTTAAACCATCTTCTAAAATTGGTATGATATTAGATCCCACAATTCGTTTTGAGACTCATAGTGGCCAACCTGAGGATGTTGACTATAAAAAGGAAGTCATATATGAGCCAAGAATTGATTATTACAAAGATAAATACCAACTAGATAGTATAACTGTCACAGGATTGATGATCGGGGCAAGAGGTACTATACCAGGATTCTTAGCTAAATTTTGGAATTCCTTAGATTTGGACAGGGTGTATCTTTCTAAAATTGCCATCGCTGCCATTAGAGGATCGATTTCAATTTTAAGAAACCATTTTTACAAAATTTCTACTTTATAGTATGTATACTTCAATTAGGCCTACAATTTGATTTTTTTTAAATGTATTTACAAAATATATTTCATCAATTCCAAAAATTAATTGTCTGTATCACTTTGTCCTGGAGGCAATCCTCTAATGAGGAAAGTTGTATATAATAAAAAAAAACAATCCGTCATCCTTTTCGTATGTCCCAACATCTGAATTGTGCTGTTTTGATAGATTCTAGAAGAAATCCTTTCCTTTCCATCATTTCTCTTAAACGCCTGCGCCCCGAAGAAAAGTTTATCAAGCTACATACTCATTTTTCGTACTTAACGGTTTTCTAGGAATAGAATAGAATAGATTTATTTAGCCTGGTGGAGTAACGATACCAGTAAAATGCATGGTAAGTTTCCGCTGGGGTATTAATTCACGTAATATAATGTATGATTAAAAACTATAAAATAGCCACCTTGTAGGTCCGTCTCCTCAACTTAAGTTGTTTTAAAACTCTGTTGGTCTTTCGGGACTAGTCCAATCATCAGCAGAATGCATTAGGTCCTTACTTGTTGACCCTTTTTGAAGCACTGACTTGGTTGTGAAGATTTTGTATAGAGGATTGTGTGGACTGGGTGTGTTCTCATTAAGAATCAGGTTGTTGTCGATTTCTCTTAGGATTACGATTTCCTCCAGTATATTTGTCCTCGTTGGAATGTTTTCTTCTTCTTCCTTCCTTCCTTCCTTCCTTCCTTCCTAGTATTAGGCCAAGGCCTGTTACGATCCTATAGAAAATTTTCCCTCATATGTTTGAGCCTTCTGAGAAATTCTCGTATAAGTCTTGAAAGCATAATAATAGTACCTTCGATTGGTTGCTGGCCAAAGAAAGGCAAGACCAGTGATGGGGCTGCCATCTTATAGCCTCCTGTCAGGCTTTTCTGGAGAAGAAAAGAAAATAAAGGAAAGAAGAAATGGAAGAAACGAAAGAATCCCTAGGCCTTAGATGCCCTAATAGCGACAGGGTCGAAAAACCAAGAGTTAACCAATAGAGGTTAGATAGTAAAGTTAAAAGAGTCTGGTATAAGTAAGTGGAAGAAAGGAAGAAATACCAGATCGGTTAAAGATAAAAGTAAGGAGCAAAACACAAGAAAGTGGAAGCAATTTTTTGCTCAGCTTGGGCACCTTGTGGTCGCCATCCACATATCCCCTAGAGGGGGGAATGTTTTTTCTATGTAATATTGTGAGGGTGTTATCGATGTTATGCATGTGCTGTCCAGCCTGAATTACATGTTTTGCGTAACTTGATTTTTAAATGTTTAAACCATTATAATTACTATACTGTATACACAATCTAAACCGTAAATACAAATTAACATGTACAGACTGTAATAAATAAATTCCACAATAAATGGATGGACAGAGAGGAATGGAGTTTGGTTTCCGGAATACGGCGGCAGCTGCCATGATACCGGATGATGATGATGATGATTATTATTATTATTATTATTATTATTATTATTATTATTATTATTATTATTATTATTATTATTATTATTAATCGCCCGCGGTGGACTAATGGTTATGCTCCTTGCCTCTGGTCCCCAGGGTCGCGGGTTCAAACCCGACCGGGGTCGATGGATTTTTTAGGACGGAAAAACCCAAGGAGCAAGTCCTCCGGGAGGGACTTTAAGCCGTGGGTCCCGAGTCTGAAGACTTTCAGGTTCGTAAAAGGTCCTTAAGCCTGAATAAAAAGGCCTCTAAGCAAAATTTACCGAATTTTTCCCGACGTAGTATATCTTGGTTTCCTAGATGTCAGTATGAGGCGGAACGCTGACCACGGACTACTCCAACGGCATCTACACGAAAACAAGTGTAACTAAAATTAGTATGGTTCAATTTCTTCCCAGTAGGGGGAGAGCGCCTAAATCTCGTTAAGGTAAACAAGGGCCTACAAGATTATTATTATTATTATCATTATTATTATTATTATTATTATTATTATTATTATTATTATTATTATTATTATTATTATTATATTTTCAATATTAATTATTTTGTATTTGCTCCTATTGTCATACATTTTGAACACATTAATTTTCATACCCCATAATAATAATAATAATAATAATACTTCAATTTTGTATTTCATAATAAAATACTAACAATTAAAATGGTATGGTCATGTAAAAAGAATGATAGAAAACAGATTCCCAAGAATATTACTATAATGGATGCCACTTGATAGAAGAAGAAGAAGAAGAAGAAGAGGAGGACGACCAAAAATAACGTGATTGATGGTATTTTGAGCAGCGTGAGGGTAAAACAATCTCCATCATGCAATCCTTTTCCCTTAGATAGATGGAAAGCTCTGCGGCCATCACTTAAGTGTTGGCGGTGAGCGATCCATTTTGGTCCTCCTTAATAGGTAGAACCCCGGATTCCTGTAAAATACATTAGCTCCGTTTAAATTTTGAATTCAAATTTGAAGTTAATTAGCAGAGCGAAGTCGGAGTTGGACCTTTTGGAGTTCTATTCCAGCAATGAATTCAAAATTTAAACCGGGGCTAATGTATTTTACAGGAACCCGGGGTTCTACCTATTAAGGAGGACCAAAATGGATTGCTCACCGCCAACACTTACGTGATGGCCGCAGAGCTTTCCATCTATCTAAGGGAAAAGGATTGCATGATGGAGGTTGGAATGACAGAGGGTGTGGAGGAGAATGGCAATAGATTAATTGGGCACAGGGAGATATTGTGTAACATTGTAAAACTGCTAAATAAATAAAATAAGAAGAATAAGCTTACAATGAAAGAAGTAATTTATATCAAACGTAGTCTCCAGTGTGTAACTAATGTGCATTACCACCAACGTTAATGCATTTCTCCTAGTTTCATCCCTCATAAAGTGCAATTTGTTATTCTAGTAACGTAATGCATCAGAACACAGTAATGGTGGGTTTCCCCTTTTTCTACATTCAAGTCAAGTACATTCACTGAAGAAATAAAGTTGTTTTAAAATTATTGGTCTTTTTAATGACAACAGATTTATTGCGGATCTTAGAGACTAGTTCTCCGCAAGAGTTCACATTCCTCAGCAGGGAATATCCCATGACACAACAAAAAGCGAACTAGTAACAATAAAATTATTGTAAGTTCAAAACAACAAACAAAAACTCTCGTGCAATTAGATTTATTGGCATTGCGATGATCTGTCTTCTGTAAGTTACGTTAAAAAATCTAAATAATTTCAGCGTTATCATTAGAGTAGGTAGAAATATGAAATGTCGGATTCTAAACTTCTTCTTCTTCTATATATTTTTGTTTTAGATCCATGATCTGTTGCATCCAGAATTATGAGTCCTCCATCACTTTGTTTTTTGGTCTTCCAAGTATTCTTTTCTCATCCACTACGGAACATTTTTTAAAATAATTACTTACTTACTTACTTACTCACTGGCACTATCGAACCCGTAGGTTCATGGCCGCACGGACATAAGCTCTCCATACATCCCTATCCTGAGCTAATGCTTTCCAATCATTCCCTGTATAATCTACTTCCCTCAAATCATAGTTAATTTTGTTCTCCCACCTCATTCTTGGTCTACCAACTGGGAGTTTTCCCTCTGGCTTTCCTACAAGAAGTTTCCATGCAAGTCTTTCATTCCCCATACGTGCAACATGTCCTGCATCGCAGTCTATGAGACTTAACTGTTCTTATTATATCTGGCTTCGTACAAAGACCATGCAGTTCATTGTTATGTAGTCTTCTCCATTCACCTGTCTGTTCATCTCTCTTTGGTCCAAAAATTTTCCTAAGAACTTTATTCTCAAATACTCGTAATCTCCTTTCCTCCCTTAAAGTAAGAGTCCATGTTTCGCACCCATATAATATAACTGGTAGAATAATAGTTTTATATATTTTCAGTTTTTACGTTTTTTGAAAGGAGTTGGGACATCAAAAGTCTCTGCAATGCATAATAGCACGCATTTCCAGAATTGAGCCTATGTTTAATTTCTTTGTGCATCTCATTCCTATTTGTGATTATTGTTCCTAGGTATTTGAATTCAGCCAATTCCTCAAAATTTCCCTCATTTGTCATTATCTGTTCATTTCCATTATATAATTATTTCTACGTGTGACCATATATTTAGTTTTTAAAATTATTATAAGAATAAATTGAATTTGATTATTTTATAAGAAGCCTCCAAAAAACAAGACAGGATAAAATAAGAAATGAATTCCTTTGGAGAGAAATGAATGTCACCACATCTGTTGTTAATAACCTGAGCTAATGTTTTTCAATCATCCCCTGAATTATCTGCTTCCCTCAAATCATGGATGTTATTCTCCCACCTCATTCTTGGTCTACCATCTGGGCGATTTCCCTCTGGTTTTCCTGCAAGAAGCTTTCATGCGCCTCTTTCATTCCCCATTACAACATGTGATATGGCTTTTTTAATTAATTCATAAACCCCTGTCAAATTTTATTCTTAGCGTTTAATTTTTCAAATTATTTCCTACCATTTACAAATGATTTTTAGATTTTTCTAACGATTATTTGAATATTGGACTGCATGCATATGTGGCAGCCATATTGATTTTAACGAATAGTCTGCGTTACAGTGCTGCCAACGTAGAATCTGTACTAATTAACTTAAACTAAATAAATCAGAGAACATTATTTCACAGGTTAGAGTACTTAAATTGTGTTAGGTTAGCTTTTAGGTTGGTTTTTTCATATATTGGAGTACTCAAATTGCAGTAGGTTAGATTTTAGGTTGGTTTTTCACATATTAGAGTAATTAAATTGCGTTATGTTAGCTTTAGGTTGGTTTTTCATATATTAGAGTACTTAAATTGTGTTAGGTTAGTTTTTAAGTTGGTTTTTCAAGCATTAGAGTACTTAAATTGCGTTAGATTAGCATTTAGGTTGGTTTTTCACGCATTAGAGTACTTAAATTGCGTTAGGTTAGCTTTCAGGTTGGTTTTCCACATATTAGAGTACTTAAATTGCGTTATGTTAGCTTTTAGATTGTTTTTTCACATATTGGAGTACTTAAATTGTGTTAGGTTAGCTTTTAGGTTGGTTTTTCACGCATTAGAAAACTTAAATTGCGTTAGGTTAGCTTTTAGGTTGGTTTTTCATATATTGGAGTACTCAAATTGCAGTAGGTTAGATTTTAGGTTGGCTTTTCACATATTAGAGTAATTAAATTGCGTTATGTTAGCTTTAGGTTGGTTTTTCATATATTAGAGTACTTAAATTGTGTTAGGTTAGTTTTTAAGTTGGTTTTTCAAGCATTAGAGTACTTAAATTGCGTTAGATTAGCATTTAGGTTGGTTTTTCACGCATTAGAGTACTTAAATTGCGTTAGGTTAGCTTTCAGGTTGGTTTTCCACATATTAGAGTACTTAAATTGCGTTATGTTAGCTTTTAGATTGTTTTTTCACATATTGGAGTACTTATATTGTGTTAGGTTAGCTTTTAGGTTGGTTTTTCACGCATTAGAAAACTTAAATTGCGTTAGGTTAGCTTTTAGGTTGGTTTTTCACATATTAGAGTATTTAAATTGCGTTAGGTTAGCTTTTAGATTGGGTTTTCACGCATTAAAGTACTTAAGTTGCGTTAGGTTAGCATTTAGGTTGGTTTTTCACATATTAGAGTATTTAAATTGCGTTAGGTTAGCTTTTAGGTTGGGTTTTCACGCATTAAAGTACTTAAATTCCGTTAGGTTAGCTTTTAGGTTGAGTTTTCACATATTAGATTACTTAAATTGCGTTGGGTTAGCTTTCAGGTTTGTTAAATATTGTGTATATATGTTGGCTGCATAGTGTAAACCGCTTCGTGTTTGTTTGCCCATGCGCATGGTGTATGACTGCAACCAACGTCACATTCGAATACGCGCGTGTTCAAGTTCAACCGACTTCAATTTCCAATCCGCATTGCGTTCGCTATGACTAACAATAATGCACAAGGGCAATCTTTGCAAGTGTGCGATGTGACATTCCCGGAGTTTCTCCTTTAAGTGGTATTGCTTTGCAAATACGTAGCTCCTTTAATAGGTCATAATCCATGAAAAGTATTAGGCCATGTGGCCTGTTGTGGTCTCAAAGAGGAATGTTCCATCCAGCGCTTTTTCGGACGTCTCAGCGATCTTTTGCCTTGGGGGCAGTAGCGGAGCGCGGCTTATGGAATTCTATGAGATGGAATTCTTTGAAGATGGGCTTTCTAGTTGTTCTGGTAGTTTTGTATGTGGTGGAGAATGGGTTCTACATCAAACTCTTCCACAATTTCCTCATATATTTTTTTATGGTCCCACTTTGTGTAGCCTGATGTACGGCGCATAAATCGCATCTCATTTGCTATTATTCGGCTTTCATCTATTCTTCGTATTGTCCATGCTTCACTACCATATCTTAATACTGGTCTTGCGAGAACATTATAAAGCCGTAATCTTGTGTTATTTTGTACTAAGTATGGTTTAATTATACTGTTGATTATCCCCGTTGTTTTTGTGAAATTTGTGATTTTCTTTGGTATACATCAGCTTTATCTTGAAATGTTAAATTATAACCCAAATAATTAAATTCATTTACTCGTTCTAAAATGTCTTCGTCCAAAACAATTTTGCTAGGTATAGGATATTTCCCACAAAAGGACATTACTTTCGGTTTCTTTGTATTGATTTCCATGTTATACCCTTTAGCAATTATATTAAAAGTGTGTATAGAATAGTGTAAATCTGTTTATGTTGGAGCTGTTAATACCAAAGCATCTGCAAAAAGCAGCTACCTGAAGGAAATTTGTTATAAAGAATTGCTAATATTTCGCAAACGAGGTGTCATTAGTCCCTTAAATCAGAAACGATTTTAAACAATATGTCTTGTTCTATAATCTCGCAGAATTTTATTCATGTTCGTGATAGAGAGAACGTGTTCTCTCCGTGTGAAAGTAAGAAAGAAGAAATAATTACAATTTTAATCACGAAGATAAAAAGTCCAGTCATTAGTCTACAAAATACTTACTTAGTAATGAAACCTTGATTTTGAATTTATAGCGGCAATGAACTATTCTTTGTTAGTTGAATGGATGATTGACTACTCAATTAATTGCAATACTTGCTATTTATCATTATATTCCAGGAATTTTCATGATCAAAATCTCAATTAAACGTTAATAATATAAACATGAGGCTAAACTTTACAACTTGTGCCGTGGCTTTTTTAATTCCTTCATAAACACCTGTCAACTGTTATTCTCAAGTGTTTCATTTTTCAAATTATTTCTCAACATTTACAATGATTTTTACATTTTTCTAACTATTATTTCAATATAATTTTATTCTATGATATTTAACTACATATGTAGCCTGAAGACATGGCAGCCATATTGATTTCAACGAATATGCTATGCAACAACAAAGACTGTTCCAATGCAGCCAACATAATGTATGTACACACATACTTTAGAATTTAAAACTTACCGGTACTGTTTATTTTTGGGCGTTGCATTCTTTCACAGATTAGAGTGCTTAAATTGCGTTAGATTAGCTTTTAGATTGGTCTCTCAGAAGTTACAGTACTTAAATTGCGTTATGTTAGCTTTTAGATTGGTCTCTCAGAATTTAGAATGCTTAAATTGCGTTAAGTTAGCTTTTAGATTGGTCTCTCAGAAGTTATAAAACAATTATATATAAATTAATTAGTGTATAATGCTGTTGTGTTATTATTTAATTGTAATATTAATGTGTTTTCGTTATGTAATTGTAATGTTAATGTTTTTTTAGTGTATAATGCTATTGTGTTATTACTTAATTGTAATATTATTGTGTTTTCTTTATGTAATTGTAATGTTAATGTTTTTAGTGTATAATGCTATAGTGTTATTATTTAATTGTAATATTATTATTGTGTTTCCTTTATGTAATTGTAATGTTACTGCTATTGTGTTATTACTTAATTGTAATATTATTGTCTTTTCTTTATGTAATTGTAATGTTAATGTTTTAGTGTATAATGCTATTGTGTTATTATTTAATTGTAATATTTTTATTGTGTTTTCTTTATGTAATTGTAATGTTATTGCTGTTTTTGTTTATTTTTCTTTACACTAGTACCAATTATTACTTTATTGTAACGGACTGTCAACAGCACGTACGGCTTACTGCCCGTGCGACCCATATTTGTAAATAATATTGTAAATATCTTACTTTTTGTCTAATAAAGTCCTACTACTACTACTACTTAAATTGCGTTAGGTTAGCTTTTCAATTGGCCTCTCAGAAGTTAGAGTACTTAAAGTTCGTTAGATTAGCTTTTAGATTGGTCTCTTAGAAGTTAGAATGCTTACATTACGTTAATTTAGCTTTTGGCTTGGTCTCTCAGAAGTTAGAGTACTTAAATTGCGTTAGGTTAGCTTTTGGATTGGTCTCTGAGATGTTAGAGAACTTCAATTGCGTTAGGTTAGCTTTTAGATTGGACTCTGAGAAGTTAGATTGTGATGTTAGAGTACTTAAATTGCGTTAAGTTAGCTTTTCAATTGGCCTCTCAGAAGTTAGAGTACTTAAATTGCGTTAGGTTAGCTTTTCAATTGGCCTCTCAGAAGTTAGAGTACTTAAAGTTCGTTAGATTAGCTTTTAGATTGGTCTCTTAGAAGTTAGAATGCTTATATTACGTTAATTTAGCTTTTGGATTGGTCTCTCAGAAGTTAGAGTACTTAAATTGCGTTAGGTTAGCTTTTGGATTGGTCTCTGAGATGTTAGAGAACTTCAATTGCGTTAGGTTAGCTTTTAGATTGGACTCTGAGAAGTTAGATTGTGATGTTAGAGTACTTAAATTGCGTTAAGTTAGCTTTTCAATTGGCCTCTCAGAAGTTAGAGTACTTAAATTGCGTTAGGTTAGCTTTTCAATTGGCCTCTCAGAAGTTAGAGTACTTAAAGTTCGTTAGATTAGCTTTTAGATTGGTCTCTTAGAAGTTAGAATGCTTATATTACGTTAATTTAGCTTTTGGATTGGTCTCTCAGAAGTTAGAGTACTTAAATTGCGTTAGGTTAGCTTTTGGATTGGTCTCTGAGATGTTAGAGAACTTCAATTGCGTTAGGTTAGCTTTTAGATTGGACTCTGAGAAGTTAGATTGTGATGTTAGAGTACTTAAATTGCGTTAAGTTAGCTTTTCAATTGGCCTCTCAGAAGTTAGAGTACTTAAATTGCGTTAGGTTAGCTTTTCAATTGGCCTCTCAGAAGTTAGAGTACTTAAAGTTCGTTAGATTAGCTTTTAGATTGGTCTCTTAGAAGTTAGAATGCTTATATTACGTTAATTTAGCTTTTGGATTGGTCTCTCAGAAGTTAGAGTACTTAAATTGCGTTAGGTTAGCTTTTGGATTGGTCTCTGAGATGTTAGAGAACTTCAATTGCGTTAGGTTAGCTTTTAGATTGGACTCTGAGAAGTTAGATTGTGATGTTAGAGTACTTAAATTGCGTTAAGTTAGCTTTTCAATTGGCCTCTCAGAAGTTAGAGTACTTAAATTGCGTTAGGTTAGCTTTTCAATTGGCCTCTCAGAAGTTAGAGTACTTAAAGTTCGTTAGATTAGCTTTTAGATTGGTCTCTTAGAAGTTAGAATGCTTATATTACGTTAATTTAGCTTTTGGATTGGTCTCTCAGAAGTTAGAGTACTTAAATTTCGTTAGGTTAGCTTTTGGATTGGTCTCTGAGATGTTAGAGAACTTCAATTGCGTTAGGTTAGCTTTTAGATTGGACTCTGAGAAGTTAGATTGTGATGTTAGAGTACTTAAATTGCGTTAAGTTAGCTTTTCAATTGGCCTCTCAGAAGTTAGAGTACTTAAATTGCGTTAGGTTAGCTTTTCAATTGGCCTCTCAGAAGTTAGAGTACTTAAAGTTCGTTAGATTAGCTTTTAGATTGGTCTCTTAGAAGTTAGAATGCTTATATTACGTTAATTTAGCTTTTGGATTGGTCTCTCAGAAGTTAGAGTACTTAAATTGCGTTAGGTTAGCTTTTGGATTGGTCTCTGAGATGTTAGAGAACTTCAATTGCGTTAGGTTAGCTTTTAGATTGGACTCTGAGAAGTTAGATTGCGATGTTAGAGTACTTAAATTGCGTTAAGTTAGCTTTTAGATTGATCTCTCAGAAGTTAGAGTACTTAAATTGTGTTAGGTTAGCTTTTAGATTGGCCTCTCAGAAGTTAAATTGCGTTAGGTTAGTTTTTGGATTGGTCTCTGAGATGTTAGAGTACTTAAATTGCGTTAGGTTAGCTTTTAGATTGGTCTCTCAGAAGTCAGAATATTTAAATTGCGTTAGGTTAGCTTTTAGATTGGTCTCTCAGAAGTTAGAGTACTTAAATTGCGTTAGGTTTGCATTTAGGTTCGTTAAATATTGTGTATATGTTGGGTGTATACTGTAAACCGTTTCGCGATTTTTGGCCCATGCGCATGGTGTATGTCTGGAGTTTACAAAAATGGTTTGCGTCACACGTTGTAAAGTATTCCTTAAATCTGATTTCACTAAATAAAATCATGTAAATAAATATCTACATTAAATCATTATTATCATCACGATTTGATTGATCCTCGTTCGTCCCCTTCCCTAGTGAGAAGTTCCTTATCCTGACTAATTTAATTGTGCTTATTTCCCTACATATATTAGCAAGGGACACATGGTTAGCACAAAGCCTCGATTAGACACCTAGTAAGATAATGAAGTATTACTTAGATGGATGAACGTCGATTAAATTTTACTCAGAGGTCCTTTTATTCAGATGTCAGTTTCTTTTACGAGCCCGAAAATCTTCAAACTCGGTTTCCATACTTAAAATCCATCCCGGACGACTTGTCCCTTCGATTTTTCCACCCTAAAAATTCATCGACACCGCCCGGTTTATACCCGAGACCCTGGGGACTAGAAACAAGGAACTTAACCACTAGACCACCACGGGCGACAAGATAATATGTAATGTTGAAATTTTTAAATATATTTAGTTCAAGAAAATCACAAATTTCACAAAAACAACGACCATAATTAACTGTATAATGAAACCATATTCAGTAGAAAAGAACACAACATTACGGCTTTATAAGGTTCTCGCAAGACCAGTATTAAGATATGGTAGTGAAGCATGGACCATACGAAGGAGAGATGAAAGTCGAATAACAACAAATTAGATGCGATTTATGCGCCGTACAGCAGGCTATACAAAGTGGGACCATAAAATAGATGAGGAAATTATGGAAGAGTTGGATGTAGAACCCATTCTCCACCATATACAAAACTACTAGAACAACTGGAAAGCCTAACTTCAACGAATGCCATCTCATAGAATTCCAAAAGTCGTGCTTCGTTACTGGCCCCAAGGCAAAATATCGCTGGAACGTCCAAAAAGCGCTGGATGGAAAATTCCTCTTTGAGACCGAAACAGGCCACATGGCCTAATACTTGCATGGATGCTGATGGTGATGATAGTTCAAGATTTAGATCAAAATGGGGATACAATTGTATAATTTGAAAGAAGCATAATTGATGTAGAAGAATCATTGGAAAGTTGAATTCAGCACTCTAGAATTGAAATATATTATCCAGATCCAAGTAACTAATATGTCAGGCTTTGTTACCAACCATTTTATTATATGAATTCAAAACAAGGACAGTCATCAGACATTAAGCCAAGAAACTGTTAACAATAGAAATAGATTTCTGGTGGCTGATTTCAAGACGGGATGAAATCAAGAATATATATTTATTTATTTTACCTGATGGAGTTAAGACCATAAGGACTTCTCTTCCACTTCACCAGGGTTAGATTATACATACAATAAGAATTGTGATAAATTATACATGATAGATAACACTGGTCAACATGATTTTTGTCTCATGAGTACCAATAGTTGTACTTAATGCAGTTTTTTATCGTATTTTCAAATATGTATTCGGAATTTCTCCATCACCCACATTTTTTATTTCAATTTCAATTAATGGATTTAAATAATTATTTTTTAATAAACTTTTTTCGTCCATTTGTCCATTGTAAAATAAAACCAAATGAGCTAACACAAATGGTTTTCAGCTATGGAAAAGAGATATCAAGGCAAATGGAATCCTAATATGCTGGCCTGTTATTGTTGGACCATCAAGAGGGATGCTCCACAGGCGAAATATAGCAAAACAATTGTCTTTTGTTACTTTCTAGGTGAGGCCGAATGTTCGAATATTGTGTAATTACGAATGTAGAAAATATTAAAGTGTTTGAAATTATAAATGCCTGACTCTCGGAAACCTTGCGTGATGGAGAAAAACCGATATGATATTTGAATTCAGGAGAAAAAATACTATCAGAATCACATACGTTTCTTTCTGCAAGAAAAAAATATTTTTTGTTGCTCAGTGTAGTTATACAATAAGAGAAATTATGTAGGTCTAAAGGGACATATTGGGAGAAAAATGTGGAAGAAAAGTATTTGAGGTGGTATGAACACCTCATACGAATAGAAGAGCAAATAATACCAAATCGTCTTCATCATCAACAGCAGCATCATGAAGGATCTATTCCGATCTCATGTTAGAATTGGTCTTTTACTCGGTCTTCCTACATTTTTTCGTCCTAGTTGTCTCCAGTAAGAATCTGTTTCGGTATCCAGCTGTTATCCATTCTATTGATGTGGTCCATCCATTTGTTTCTGCATTTTGCAATCGTATCCAATAGCTTGAATATATTTAGTTCTGTTCGTGTATCTTCATTTCGATTCCGATCTGATATTGTATACATTAGTCAGTCACACTCCTCAACAACCTAATTTCTGAAGTTTCCATTCTTCTTTCCTGATTTTTTTATTAAGACCCAGTGTTCCGATCCATATATTCTTCTTCGTCAGGCTCTACGACTTCCAGTGGAATGTCTTGGCCTTCTCAACCAGTTTTCGCCACTTCTTCCTATCTTGTGCAGTAGATTTCAAATCAAAAATCCCCATCTCTCTCAAATCTTCAATTACGTCATCTTCCCATCGGTCCTTGGGTCTTCCCCTTGGTCTTGTTCCCTGTGGCTTACAATTTAAAATATCATTCGGCAATCTTCCCTTTGACATTCTTAGTGTATGTCCAAACCATTGTAATCTTTTGGATTTGATGAAACTAACTATATTTTCTTTATTATTCTTGAGGTATAATTCGTAATTCCTTCTTAACCTCCAAGTTCCATTTTCCTTTACTGGACCTAGCACTCTTCTAAATATTTTCCTCTCAAACGTTAATAGTCTTAATTTATCTGCTTCTTTTAGTACCCAGGTTTCAGCTCCATAACATATAATGTTTCGATCCATATAATAGTATTAAAATGATATTGAGAAAAGAAAAAATTAATGTCTGAACCAGGAATTGAACCGTGGATCTCTAGTTCTACGTACTAGTGTGCAGCCCACTACACTATTCTAGACCATACACAAACTTTAACAATTCTTTCCACGTATACAAATCTATAATTCTCGTTTCGTCCGCTGTCAGGTAGGTGTCACTACCATCGCCAACTGCCGGCTTCGTTTAGAAGTATCTATAATTTGATCCATTATTGGAACTGTGTTAAAATAGCAGTATTGGAAAAGGTTAAAAACCATATTTATAATAGTGTTGGAACCGCCATTGTTTTTTTTTTGTTTTAAAAGTATATCATTTCTAGTTCCTTAACACTTCGTTTTATGCTGCCACACATATAATTATATCTATTAATTTTGTTTTCAATGTCTTACCTTTGTCTATATGACACATTGTACCCCAGATAATTAAAACTGATCACCTGTTCTGTTGTTTTATTATCTAATGAGATTGTTACTGTTAATGGTTTATAACCTCGAATAGCTAAAAAATTTTGTTTTTGGAGTATATATTTTCAAGTTGTATGTTTTACATTTTCACTCAATTATAATATCATCATCATCATCATAGTATATTCACGAATTTAGGCCATTTGTTGGCCTGTTTCGGCCTCAAGAGAAACACCATCCAAAAGTATTTTGAGTGGACGTCCTGGTGTTCTTCTTCCTGCAGGTTGATATCTTAACATTTGTTTGGGTATTCTGTGATCTTCCATTTGATGAACATGTTGTATCCATCTTGACTTATAATCAGAAATTTTGTTTTCTAAAGATTCCATGTTTAATTCTTCTAAGATGTCTTCATTTTTTTTGTGATCTAGTAGTGTGTATCCTGAAGTCCTCCGAAGACATCTCATTTCAGCAGATCTAAGTCTCTGTATATCCTTCTGTTTCAACGTCCATACTTCGCTACCATACAAAAGAGTTGGAAGAGCCAGTGTTTTATACACTTTCAGTCTTGAATGCTTTTGGACTAACTATGGCTTGAAGATAGAATTTATTAACCCTAAAATTCTTAAAAATGTAGATATTTTTGCATTTACATCCTTTTCTTCTTCATATGAGATATTGCATCCTAGATATGTAAAATTATTCACCTGCTCCAAAATTTTATTGTCCAGTACAATTTTACTTCTGACAGGATCTACACCTTGAAATGCCATAATTTTTGTTTTTCCTGTAGATATCTTTAATCCATATTCTTCTCTAATTTTGTTAAGTTCATACAGACCTTTCTGTAGATTATCAATTATAATATAAAAAAATAAAGTTCTTAATTGAGGAGCTATAGGAAGGAAGGGAAGAGGTAGAGAAGAGAATGTTGGATGTATGGAGAAAGAAGAAGTATTGCAAGCAATGGAATCAGGTTTTAAGGAAGAAGATACATTATACAGAGAACTCTGGCGACAAATCACTCTGAGTTGAAGGCGAACCACTGCAGTGTGAGTTATTTCTAATAGAAAAAGAAACGCGTCATGCCATTTCAAAATATGTTCCGAGATTCAAGAAAATGTGTCATTTGAAACAAACCCATACATGCTATTGACGTTGTTTAACATTGGAATATTCCGCTTTTACATCCTTCTCTACCTGTACTTTTCATTACATCTTACTTCATCGCATAGAATTGACACTGGCTTAGGTGGTCCATGTCTTTATATCATCATTAAAACTTTTCAATGGTTTGGTCGTGTCATTTATGTAGTTTCCGCCATTGCCGGTCCCAAGCCCGGATGAGAAAGGAGGAGGGGGAGGAGTAACACCTCGTAAAAAAACCTTGGTTCAGCTGGCCCGACTGATAGTACCATGTGAGGGCCCCTTACCAGGGAACGGTGAAGACCTCAACGGCAATGAAGGCGGAGAGGGATACCCTTAATACGGCAGATTTGGCGGAAGAGGCACCCTACCCTCACTCAGGGAAAGAGAGAGGAACCGCTGCCTTGCGGAGAAGGAGAAACTTCAAAGGCTAAGGGAGCATCCCCTACAGAAAAGCATGCCTGTCCAAGAGGCATTGAGGTGGCAACCCCACCACTGGACTTATCCAACTATAGGCTGGTAACCTATAATGGGAAAAACTTTAAATACTCGAAAGACTACAATAAATAAGCAGGCGGATAATAAAACTATGACGACAGGCAAAGACCCTTCAACCGATGGAAAGATCAGTTTTTGTAGTCGCAGAACGGGCATCATCACCCAATACTGCATTCGGAAGAAGAAGAAGAAGTTGGTTTCGACCCTTTTGAGGTCATGACCCAGGCTTCATGTGCTTGTCTGTGTGTTATTGAAGTTTTATTGGAGCTAGGAGAATGGTCTTGTCCTAGCTTTTTCTTGTAGAATGTTCTTTAGATGACTATTCAACTCATGCCCCAAATGGGAGTCAATGTCCAATCACATTTCAATGATTTTTTATTTACAACCAATCACAGTCGTGTTTCGCCTCAAATGTATCAACGGACGTATATCATATTAAAGAAAGTTCCTCCTTTTTAACATTCTGAATAGGTCATAGCATTATTTTGCAGTGACTGACTCTCCAAGAAATACGGCTATCAGACTGTATGTATAGTGCATGAATGTCAGCAGATAGCGCATGCGGGAGATAATATAAAAACATTTGTAGCAATTGATCATACCACAAAAGAAAGAAACCACTGTTTGCACTTTCTTAAACGAATTATATTCCAGGAAATGACGTTACAGAAAAATACAATTGACGTATTTACATCATACGACATATGAAATTAATTAATACCTATAATGTTGGTTACAAATCCCTCCACTACGGTGCATTCTTACAATATTGCGATTCTTTGGCAATAACTAATATGATCTGGTTGCAGTGATGATCAAAAGAAGCAAATTAAGCGTACCAATCGTTTCTCATTTGTTTTCAAACAACACCGTTTACATTAAATATATAAATATTTTAAAATAACTATAGTTAAATAATGATTTGTGAGTAAACAGCTTGGTTTTATTCGTTAAATAGTCCTAACAAATGCCACTCTTTATTTCCAAATTATCAAGATAAATTCACTCCTCACTTCGTGAGTCGTGAATTTGGAAATCACTCGTGGCATTACTTATGAATATGATCATCTTCCAGCTCTGAAATGATGTCTGTATTCGATGAATTGCGCTTAAGCTTCTTGGCCTTAAAATTTGGTCCTGAGGTTCTTTCCTTGTGAAGTTTAGGGGCTTGAAGCTATTAAGTTAGTTAAGAGGGTAATAGTGGACTCTAAGTGTTGATGATTTTGTATGATTTTTGTTAGGAGTATTAGGAGCTGCTGGAATAGGTTTTCAGGATTTAGGCTTGAAAGTTCAGGAGCTGAGGGAAGTGATGGGAAGTTTTAGTTTTCTAGATTCGGTATAGAATTATTTGGTTTGTTTGGATCTTTTAGGTTTGTCAGTCTTGGGTGTTTGTTTGTTGTTCTTAGGTGTCGGTGTAGGTCTTGTTTTGTGTATTTCTTCAATATTGGACATTGTAGCTGGCAGCATGATTTTCATTGCAGTTAGTGCAAGTCGGATTTGTTTCTGTGCATTTTAAAACATGATGTTTGCCAAAGCATCGTACACAGTGCAAGGTCCTGTAGCAGTTTCTGGCGAAATGTCCAAAGCCTTGACAGTTGTAACACTGGATTCCACCTGAAGGTCTTCGGTAAGTCTCTAGTTTTATATTGATGTTAAATATGTCCGAATCGGAGCACAACATTTCAGCATAAGTGGAGAATGAAAGACATGCATGGAAGCTTCTTGTAGGAAAGCCAGAGGGAAAACGACCAGTTGGTAGACCAAGAATGAGATGGGAGAATAACATTAACTATATAATCAATTGAGTTGGTGTTTACTTGATGAAAATCCATATTTATTAATTAAATAAAAATAAAACGTAGTTTTATTTGATTTTCATATTTATTATATAATTCAGTGACAGCTGTTTCGGTACACTGTACCTTCTTCAGACATGTTAACAAATTATGTAAAGTAAAGTGATCCCACAACAGGCCCGGAGGCCCTTGGGGTAGTAGGAGGTCAAGGCTCCCACTTTTTCTAGACAATCGGCACTTTATGTCAGCCGGGTTGTCAGCCCTGCGTGACGGCCGCCTTTACTCCCAGAACAAGCGTCTGGTACTCATTTCCATTAGAGGCTGAGTCGACCCCAGAGCCATAGTGCCGCCAGAGGGTTTGGGTCAGTTTAAAAATCCTGACCCCAACGGGACTTGAACCCTCGACCCTCCGGCTTGTAGCTCAGTGCCTTAACCACTACGCTACGGCGTGCCCCTATGAAAATCAAATAAAACTACGTTTTATTTTTATTTAATTAATAAACATTAACTATGATTTGAGGGAAGTAGATTATATAGGGAATGATTGAAAAGCATTAGCTCAGGATCGGGATGCATGGAGAGCTTATGTCCGCATGGCCATGAACCTACGGGTTCGATAGTGCCAGTGAGTAAGTAAGTAAGTTGTTCTAATCAATTCTTGTTAGCAAACGTGTCCTTTTATATGATATTGATTTATTAGTTAATTCATTTGAAATAAATAATTAAGTTTAGTTTAACTCATAACTTTTCCAAGAAAGTGGGTGGACGATTTATGAAGAAATGCCATTATGGAACATATAATTATCACACAATTATTTAATAAATTTAGGGAGTTAACTCAATTATTGGAACAGCGGCTAGAAGAGGTATCACTGAACCAACCCATTTCAACGAAACTTATTTTGTCATGTACAGCCGTTGTCAAATAGTCATCATCATCATCATCATCTTCCAGGGATTAAGCCTGTTGGCTCGTTTCGTGAAAGCTAAAATTGTTAAAATTGTTCAGACCATCTTCTGTGTGGGCGACCAACATTTCCCCTTCCGCGCGGTTTATAATTTAGCAATAATTTTGGAAATCTTCCTTCTGGCATTCTATCAATATGTTCTTTCCAGTCGTTCCTATATTTAATTATTCGGCCTGTAAGTTTGAAAATATTCAGTTCCTTTCTTATATCTTCATTTCTTTTCTTATCCAGCAGAGTATATCCTGCTATATTTCTTAAAAATCACATCTCAGCTGCTTCCAATCTTTGTTCTTGTCTTTTACTGATCGTCCAACAATCTGATCCATACATCAACACAGGAGCAGCCATTACTTTATAAAATTTAATTTTTGTTTCTTTTCTTGTGTTTTTAAGGGTTATTTTAATAGTGCCACACATTAGATTAAATTTATTTATTTTGTCATTAATATCTTCAATTTTAACATATGATAAATTGAAACCTAGATATTTAAAACTGTTCACTGCTCTAAAATGTTATTATCAATTGCTATTTTTGCTCTTAAGGTATCATGTCCTTTAAATGCTAAAATTTTAGTTTTAGTCTTTGAATTTTTTTAATTGTAATTGTCAAATAGTGACGCAAATAATATTTGTTATGCAGTTAATATGTTCATTGTATAGAACTTAAGATAACAGTTAATTTGTATTTAAATAATGATGGTGATTGACAGTATCCGACATGACTGAGGAGCAAAGTTCCATGATCTATCATAGATATTGTGAAAGATTCAGAGTATAGACATGTTCTGTGCTGTGGTATAGAAAGTAAATATGTATATTGTGATCTTGTTCATAAATTGTGATGAGCAGAATAACGTTTGAAATGATACGAACACCTCATAAGAATGGAAGAAGATAGAATACCAAAGAAGATCCTTGATTGGAAAGCTAATGTAAGAAGTAGAAGAGGCAAACCTAGAGAATGTAGGATAGAAGAAGTGAGAAGCAGTATGGAAGCTAGATAACACTTTTCTTTAATATCGTTATTATTAATTAATTTTTAAGTCTAGTTTAATGTAAATGGGGATGAGCTTATTTATAAGTTTTAGAAGTGATTTATGTTGACTATTTAACTCATGCCACAAATGGTAGTCAGTGACCAATCACGTTTCAATGAATTTTGTTTTACAACCAATGACAGTCGTATTTCACCTCGCTCTTTATCAGCTCCTGCTTTTGTGATAAAGAAAGCACCTCCTTTTTAATGTTCTGAACAGGTCAAAGCATTATTTTTTTCCAACAAATACATTGAATATAGCAAATAATGAAAAGAGTCCTTGATTTTACTGAGTTGTTTACTAAAAAACAAATAAATAACCCGTAATGTTGATTATGATATATAGTTTGACGTGTTTCATTATTTCTCCACTTGGGTGCACTCTTACAATATTGCGATCTTATTTGGCAATAAATAATAAGATCAAGCAGCAGTGAATGAACATAACCCCACATTTCTGATTTGTTTTCAAACATCGCCGTTTACATTAAATATATAAATATTTTAAAATAACTATAGTTAAACAATGATTTGTGAGTAAACAGCTTAATTTTATTCGTTAAATAGTCCTAACAAATGCCACTCTTGATTTCCAAATTCTCTACATAAATTCTCTTCGTGAGTCGTGAATTTATCGATAATTTGGAAATCACTCGTGGCAATACTTATGAAAAATATTATGGGTTTAAAGCTTTGAGGGAAAAAGCTGTTTTAGACAGAAACCTCTGGTAACAAATCACTTAGGGGTGAAGTAGAACCCCTGTAGTGTGGAATATTCCTATTAAAAAAATAAATACATTTTGAAAACGTGTTGATAAATTACTTTGTAAATATATATGTGCTATGAAGCTCTGGATTCAATAGTGATAGTGAGTTAGTTAGTTAATAATAATAATAATAATAATAATAATAAATTTTTATTAACAAATAAATGTTATATACAGTATTGACATCCGGGGGCACGCCGTAGCGTAGTGGTTAAGGCACTGAGCTACAAGCCGGAGGGTCGAGGGTTCAAGTCCCGTTGGGGTCAGGATTTTTAAACTGACCCAAACCCTCTGGCGGCACTATGGCCCTGGGGTCGACTCAGCCTCTAACGGAAATGAGTACCAGACGCTTGTTCTGGGGGTAAAGGCGGCCGTCACGCAGGGCTGACAACCCGGCTGACATAAAGTGCCGATTGTCTAGAAAAAGTGGGAGCCTTAACCTCCTACTACCCCAAGGGCCTCCGGGTCTGTTGTGGGATCACTTTATTTTTACTTACTTACTTTAGTATTGACATCCGAATGAGCAATTTCTCGTGCTCGGGTGCAGTTCACAGTATCGTTTTTACACAAATTGTGACACATATAAATAAAAAATAATAATTTATTAGGAATAAGACTTATTCAAGCATAAGAATTAGTTCAATGGAGAATGATGTACAAAAAAAACATTATAAACCATATAATGTGATGGATTAAAACCAATAATACAGAAGAAAGTAACTAGTAACACATTGATTTATAATAATATAAGCAAAAATAGATGCTTCATATTTATATTTTAAAATGTTCAAACGATTAATTTTATTCAGTTAATTAATTGATTAATTAAATGTAAATAATTTAATTGCTTCTTTTTAAAACTAGCTATGTTTAGTTTACTTAGTTCTGGATAGGATATAATTAATTCATTTTATAATTTGGGTCCTAGATATCTACTATGTTTATATCCAGAAGTTGTATAAAATTTTGGAACATTTAGCAAAGAAGTAGTATTTTATCTGGTGTTGTATAAACTTAGATTGTGTTCTTTAAATTCGTATTTATATTTATGGAAATAAGTAAGCAATGTATGCTTGAAAATTTGTTTATTATTTGTCACGTTGAATTCTAAATAAATTAAATGTGTAATATTATTGGCCGATAGCGAGGAGATACTAAACGACAACACGCACACACTATTGAGTAACACTAAGAAATTAGGACTAGAAGTAATTATCAATAAAACTAAATATATGGTCACACGTAGAAATTCATTATATAATGGAAATGGACAGCTAATGACAAATGAGGGATATTTTGAGGAATTGGCTGAATTCAAATACCTAAGAACAATGATCACAAATAGGAATGAAATGCACAAAGAAATTAAACAGGCACAATTCTGGAAATGCGTGCTATTATGCATTGCAGAGACTCTTGATGTCCCAACTCCTTTCAAAAAACGTTAAACTGAAAATATATAAAACTATTATTCTACCAGTTATATTATATGGGTGCGAAACATGGACTCTTACTTTAAGGGAGGAAAGGAGATTACAAGTATTTGAGAATAAAGTACTTAGGAAAATTTTTGGACCAAGAGAGATGAACAAACAGGTGAATGGAGAAGACTACATAACAATGAACTACGTGGTCTTCATAAGAAGCCAGATATAATAACAATAGTTAAGTCTCGTAGACTGCGATGGGCAGGACATGTTGCACGTATGGGGAATGAAAGACTTGCATGGAAACTTCTTATAGGAAAGCCAGAAGGAAAACACCCAGTTGGTAGACCAAGAATGAGGGGGAGAATAACATTAATTACGATTTGAGGGAAATAGATTATACAGGGAATGATTGGAAAATATTAGCTCAGGATAGGGATGTATGGAGAGCTTACGTCCGCGCGGCCATGAACCTACGGGTTCGATAGTGCCAGTGAGTAAGTAAGATTTTTATGATTCGTTTTTGTAATAATGTTAAGGGAGAAGTGATAGAATTTGCGTTTCCACCCCAACCTAATATTCCGTATTGGATTAACGATTCAACCAGATTATTAGGTAGTTCAGAAATAAAGAGAAATTTAACTGAAACAAATCAGAAAATAATTTATTATTCATCTTTTTTTTATATATTTGAAGGACGCATAATTACTTAATTAGGACGCTGTCGCAACGTTGTTCATTGACTGACACAAGCCTATCGTTGTCTAAGATGACCCTCAAACAAAACTCAATAACATAGCAAATATTAAGTCAAGGTGTGATATATTTCTCTATTTCCCCGTTTTGATCTTGGACATGACCTTCTATATCCACCTTATTATCGAGAATTAGAACATGTGCCATTCTTCCAGATAGAATAAGATGGAGAGCCTTGATTCAAGCACCTCCTTCTTTTCTCAGTATTTATCTGCTTATTCAAGTTCTAGGGCAAATTCATATATAATCACTAGCTAATACCCGGCGTGTGTTGCTATGCCTAAATAAATGAAATGTTGAAGGTTAATTAAATTGTATGGTATACGCTAAGACGAAGCAAATATGGCGGTTGCTAATCAGTTTTTAATTTCGGATTTCAGGTAAACCTCCACTTCTAATTATAGGATTTCGCTTGTTTTTGGGCAATACCTACTTCCGTTTACTTTAATAGTATATACTGAGTTTCGTTGTGAAACTTCAAAATTTATGACCGCTAGAGCTATTTTTAAATTATCACCTCAGGTGAACTCTTACACCTAATGGTTTTAGAGGATCCAATTGTGAATATAAACCATCCAGGGATGCACTCTAATACACACACAAAATTTCATCAAAATCGGTCCAGACGTTTGGGCAGTTTTTAATTTCGGATTTTAGGTAAACCTTCACTTATAACTGTCGGATTTCGCTAAATTTTATACAATACTTACGTTGGTTTATTTTAATATTATATACTGAGTTTCTTTGTGAAAGATCGAAAAATGTGACCGTTAGAGCTATTTTTAAATTTTCATTTCACGTGAACTCCTACACCTAATGGTTTTAGAGGGTCCAATTGTGAATATAAACCATCCAGGGACGCACTCTAATACACACACAAAATTTCATCAAAATCGGTCCAGACGCTTAGGCAGTTTTTAATTTCGGATTTTAGGTAAACCTTCACTTATAACTGTCGGATTTCGCTAAATTTTATACAATACTTACGTTGGTTTATTTTAATATTATATACCGAGTTTCTTTGTGAAAGATCGTAAAATGTGACCGTTAGAGCTATTTTTAAATTTTCACTTCACGTGAACTCCTACACCTAATGGTTTTAGAGGGTCCAATTCTGAATCTAAACCATCCAGGAATGCACTCTAATATACTCACAAAATTTCATCAAAATCGGTCCAGACGTTTGGGCAGTTTTTAATTTCGGATTTCAGGTAAACCTCTACTTCTAATTGTAGGATTTCGCTAATTTTTGGACAATACCTACCTCGGTTTATTCCAATATTATATACTGAGTTTCGTTGTGAAACATCGAAAATTGTGACCGCTAGAGTGATTTGTAAATGTTTACTTCAGGTGAATCCCTACATGTAATGGTTTTAGAGGGCACAATTGTGGATCTAAACCATCGATGGATCCACTCAAACACACACACAAAAAAAAAGTCATCAAAATCAGCCCAGACTCTTAGGCAGTTTTTAATTTCGAATTTTAGATAAACCTCCTCTTCCAATTGTAGGATTCGCTAATTATCGGACATTACCTGCCTTGGTTTATTTTAATAATATATACTGAGTTTCGTTGTGAAAGATCGAAAATTGTGACCGCTAGAGCTATTTTTAAATTTTCACTTCACGTGAACTCCTACACCTAATGATTTTAAAGGGTCCAATTGTAAATCTAAATCATCCAAGGACCCACTCAAACACGCATATAAAAATTTCATCGAAACCAATCTAGTCGTTTAAGGAGGAGTTCAGTGACAAAAACACGTGCAGATGAATTATGTATATAAAGACTATTTCACTCATGCCCCAAATGGGATTCAGTGACCAATCACATTTCAATGATTTTTAATTACAACCCATCACAGTCGTGTTTCGCCTCGAATTTATCAAATAAGTTTGCCATATTAAAGGAAGCCCCTCCTCCTTTTTAACATTCTGAACAGGTCATAGCATTATTATGTAGTGACTGACTCTCTAAGAAATACGGCTACAAGATTGTATATATAGTGCATGAATGTCAGCTGATAGCGCTTGCGGGAGATAATATACAAACATTTGTAGCAATTGATTATACCACAAAAAACATTTGTTTACACTTTCTTAAATGAATTATTTCCCAGAAAATAACGTTGCTGAAAAATATAATTGACATATTGACATCATACTTACTTACTCTTACTCACTGGCACTATCGAACCCGTAGGTTCATGGCCGCGCGGACATAAGCTCTCCATACATCCCTATCCTGAGCTAATGCTTTCCAATCATTTCCTGTATAATCTACTTCCCTCAAATCATAGTTAATGTTGTTCTCCCACCTCATTCTTGGTCTACCAACTGGGCGTTTTCCTTCTGGCTTTCCTACAAGAAGTTTCCATGCACGTCTTTCATTCCCCATACGCGCAAACATGTCCTGCCCATCGCAGTCTACGGGACTTAACTGTTGGATATCAGAAATTAATTAATACCTATAATGTTGGTTATAAATTTCTCCACTAGGGTGCATTCTTACAATATTGCCATCCTTTGGCAATAAATAATATGATCTGGTTGCAGTGTTGAATAAGCGTAACAATCGTTTCTCATTTGTTTTCAAACATCGCTGTTTACATTAAATAAATAAATATTTTAAAATAACTATATTTAACTAATGATTTGTGAGTAAGCACCTTAATTTTATTCGTTAAATAGTCCTAACAAATGCCACTCTTGATTTTCAAATTCTCTAGATAAATCTGAAATCACTCGTGGCATTACTTATGACTATTTAACTCATGCCACAAATGCTAGTCAATGACCAACCACGTTTCAATGAATGTTATTTTACAACCAATGACAGTCGTGTTTCACCTCGCTCTTTATCGATTTCTCTTTATCAGCTCCTTCTTTTGTGATAAAGAAAGCTTCTCTTTTTTAATGTTCTGAACAGGTCAAAACATTATTTTTCTCCAACAAATATATTGAATATAGCAAATACTGAAAAGATTCCTTGATGTTACTGAGTTCTTTACTAAAAAAATAAATGAATAACCCGTAATGTTGATTATGATATATAGTTTGATGTGTTTCATTATTTCTCCACTTGGGTGCACTCTTACAATATTGCGATCTTATTTGGCAATAAATAATATGATCAAGCAGCAGTGAATGAACATAACCTCACATTTCTTATTTGTTTTCAAACATCGCCCTTTACATTAAATATATAAATGTTTTAAAATAACTATACTTCCCTTATTCTTCTTCAGTAATAGATCTTGGACTACATCTAGACGCAAATTTAACCTGGCAAACACAAGTGAAACACATATGTAAAAAGACTTTCTCCATCTTACATTATCTTAGACGTTTAAAGAATTTTCTCCCAGTTTCGTTAAAACAAATCCTTGTGCAGAATCTTGTGTTACCACACTTCGATTATTGTGACATTATATATAATGATCTAAACTATGACTTGTCGCAGAGACTGCAGCGTGTTCATAATGCTTGCGTTCGATTCATTTTCAATATCCGCCGTTATGACCATATTTCCGAACACTTTAATAACCTCTCTTGGCTCCGTCTTACTGACAGACGTAAATTGCACTCTCTTTCACTACTTTTCAAGCTTCTGAATTCCTACATCCCTACTTACCTGGCGTCTAGATTTGAGAAGTTATCCTCTTACCACAATATTGACACTAGATCACAAGATAGCAGTCTGCTAACAATTCCTCTTCATAGCACTTCCTCCTATTCTACTTCCTTCACAGTAGCCTCTGCCCGCTCCTGGAATCTCCTTCCTCAAGATATCAGGGGTTGCCGCACACTTGGTACCTTTAAGTCACGCTTATACAGTTACCTGTTGTCTAATAATTAATTTTTCTCTATTTATTTAATTTTATACTATGTCATTAATCTTTTCCTGTTTTTTATATATATTGTACATATTATATATTTAATTCGTTAAATTTAGAGTAAATCAAAATACATTATAAATATTAATTGTATTGTATTCATAACTTGTAATCGTTTATATATATATATATATATATATATATATATATATATATATATATGTAATTTAGATTTAAGACTATTTTTTGTTTGTATTTTTTTAAACCTGGTTGAGTGGTAGACAAGGCCTTAAGGCCTTAACTCTGCCAGGTAAAATAAAGCTATTATTATTATTATTATTATTATTATTATTATTATACTTAAATAATGATTTGTGAGTAAAGAACTTAATTTTATTCGTTAAATAGTCCTAACAAATGCCACTCTTGATTTCCAAATTCTCTAGACTCTTTAACTCATGCCCCAAATGGGACTCAATGGCCAATCACGTTTCAATGATTTCTGTTTTACAACCAATCAGAGTCGTGTTTCACAAAATATTTATCAGTGTTATAATTACCATATTAAAGAAGGAAGAAGGCTCCTCCTTTTTAATATTCTGAACAGGTCTGACCATTATTTTGCAGTGACTGAGCCTGTGAGAAATACGGCTACCGGATTGTATATATAGTGCATGAATGTCAACACATGCCGCATGCGGGAGTTAATATAAAAACATTTGTAGCAATTTATTATACCACCAAAAAAGAAACCACTGTTTGCACTTTCTTAAATGTATTTTTCCCAGGTAACAATCCAGAAAAATATAATTGTCATATTTACATCATACGACATCAGAAATGAATTAATATACAGTTTGATGTGTTTCATTTTTTCTCCACTAGAGAGCATTCTTACAATATTGCGTTCCTTTGGCAATAAATATTATGATCTGGTTGCAGTGATAAACAAAAGAAGCAGATGAAGCGTACCTATAGCTTCTCATTTGTTTTCAAACATCGCTGTTTACATTAAATATATAAATATTTTAAAATAACTAAATTTAAATAATGATTTGTGAGTAAACAGCTTAATTTTATTCGTTGGATAGTCCTAACAAATGCCACTCTTGATTTCCAAATTCTCTAGATAAATTGGAAATTACTCGTGGCATTACATATGATAAATACTAGCCCCGATTACATTAATGAATAAAAATCCTTCATAAGTAGACATAAGAACGTGCATGATTATGAAATTGGCTTAGATTAAATATTTGATATGCGAGTGATTGAGGACAGAGTTCGAGGGACTATCAAAGTGAAGGGCAAGTAATTTACACGAATAACGTGTATAAACTTGGGGGAAAAAAAAGAGAATGGGTAAAACTTGCAATGTTGATTTTATTTAAAGGCTAGATGACTTACGTGTCCATGGAACTAAATGTGACACACTTCACATCTCGCCGACCTTAACCATTTCTTCTCCATTCTCCAAAATCAAGTTCATTTTAATAATCACATTATATATTCAGTATCTTATTTTTAGACATTATTTACTGTTTTTATGACGAAATAACATTGAAAGTATAGGCAAAGAAACATAAAGCATAGAATTAAATTGAGTAGCAAAATAATAGCATCGTTATATTCCATATGGTAGAATAAACATATTTGGAAAGACACAAAAAAATATATTGGTAAAAAATTGATTGAATCTGTTGCAGTGTATGGAAGTGAGGTATGGACAATCAGTAAGTATTGCAAGAATAGACTAATAGCTCTAGAAATTGATATTTACGCAGAAGTGCCAGAATGTCAAATTAGAACATGTCACAAATAAGGAAATTAGAAACATAATGGAAGCAGAAGAAATCATAATTGAAAGAATTGAGGAGAAGGAATTAAAGAAGGACATGTTTTAAGAATGGAAGATGATCAATGGCCGAAACTACTATATCAATGGCAACCGACCAGAAAGAAGAAAAGAGGGAGACCAAAGTTAACATGAAAGGAAATCATGAAGATAGTAATGCAAGCAAGAGGGCAAAGCATTGAAGATGCCCAGGATCGTAGGCTTTGGAGGTTTGGCACGGGAAGACGGCAGCAGCTGTAAAATCCCGAAGATAGATAAAAAATAATACAGCATGTACTATTCTATTTTTTACTATTTTTATTATTTTTATAATGGAACACTGACATTTTTACAACATACCGGAAAACGGGGTTACTTTGACTCGAGGGACAACTTTGACAGAATTGGGGCTTCTTTGACATTTTAAATTTCTTGCGAGTTTTGGGCTATTTTGACAACAATTCAATGGTGTAGACATTTCCTTGAAGGCGCACGAATAATTAAGTTGTTTTAAAAGAGGATGTAAATTGTTGGAGACACATCTGTGTCACTTACAACAATAATGAATTCCCAGCAAGGATAAAATTGTGATTTACGGTTTTACAGGGGTAAGGACTGGATTTGTTGTGTAAGATGCAAGCTCTGGGTCTGTGGTATGTGTAACAGAGGACCGAACAATTCTGAATATGAATGTGAACTATGTGAAGATGAGACGTGAAAATCTGTTTTTTTTTTTCCCCCACTGTTGTTTCAAAAATTCATGTTTTCTAATTAATTCCTCATTGTCTAACTACAATAATTATATAATTTATGTGTTTTGTTGCGTGTCAGAATTGATAAAGAAGTTTATTTTGTCAAATTACAGTTATAAAAACATTTGTAGTAAGGTTGTTTACAATAAAATTATTTATAAAAAGATAAATTGGTGTCAAAATAGTACCTACAGTGGGCCTACTTTGAATTATAGTGAAAACAAATGTGATGTCAAAGTAGCCCCAGCACATGGTCAAAACAGACCTAAACAAAACTCATTGTTGTCCTTCTAAGTTTCTATTTGAGGAGAACAGTACCAAATGGGATTTGTAGTCTAAGGTTCAATTGTACAAGAAATCATACATTCAATTTTTTCGGCATAAATCATACGAGTTAAACCTTAAAAACTTTCAAAAATATGTCAAAGTAGCCGCGTTTTACGGTACATTAGGCCTATGTTATTTTTAGTCTATATTTACTATTTTTATGATGAAACATATAGCAGCGAATATTGTATACTAAATTCTAAAATCAAATCAAAACTGCAAGAGCCAAAGATGATATTTTTACGTGCACTCCTGGGTTTGACAAAAGTGGACAAGCAAAGAAATACGGATATACGCGACAAATTAAAAAGTTCAAAATATAGTTGAAGAAATTCAGAATTTTCAAAGAAATTTGTTACAACATGTCCAAAGAATGGGCCCATATCGCTTTCCTAAATTAGCATTGCAAGTATTAACCTAAAGAACTTCGAGATAGAGTAAGACCAAAATTAAGATAGACTGACCAACCGCATCTTGACATCTCATATGAACAGGGTCAAACGACCTAAACCTAAATAAATTGATGATGCAAACTAGACCAAAAATATTCCCAAGAACATTTCTCCCCCGTGTTGCACTACAATTTCATAATATTTCGCCAATTTCGAAGCTATGTATCTACTGAGTTTGTTTTCACGAAAATATTTTTTTTATTATTATTTTTACAGATATTCACCAATCCTATCTAATAGACACCAAAAATGGCCATGACCAGAGCACGTTACCTCAAGACCACAGCGGTGAACAATTTACACACACACACACACACACACACACACACACATATATATATATATATATATATATATATATATATATACTGTGTATGTGTGCCCGTTATCGCTCTGGCGGCCTAAACTCGTCATACAGTAATCAACTTTTAAAAAGTAATTTCAAGTTCATTAACTAGCAAAATCAGACTATTAGGTGTAGGAGTTCATCTAAAACAAATAAAACAAATATTAAAAAATCACTCTAGCAGTCGCATTTTCAATGTTTCGCAACGAAACTCAATATATAATATTAAAATAAAAAGAGGAAGACATTCCCAAAAAGTCAGCGAAATCCGACCATTAGAAATGGAGGTTTACCTCAAACCCGAAATTAAAGAATCACTCTAACAGCCGCCATGTTTGCTCTTTCCCAATGTATCAGATATATAACAATTTAATTAACCCTTAAATTGACAATATATCCTATAAGATATCCTATTTTAATTTATTCAATATTTTAATAATGTAATAGAACATTTAATTAGTAAAAATGATTTAAATTTGGGTTAAATTATGCAATATTCAAAAGTTAATAACGTACTGTTATGATAGGTTTGTTTTCTCTGCAGTCCGACACGTTTAAATAAATTAACTTGAGCAATTTATTTTCTCTAATTTTGAGAAAACAAAGATATATTCCATAAACCAGCGAAATCCGACCATAAAATTCCATATCTCGTTCCAGTTGTTCAGGGTAAACATCCGCATCGACTTCACGTCCGTTTGGAACAAACTCCCAGTGAATCACACCTTCAAAATTCCACCAGACACACAACATTACAATAAAAACTACATTAATAACACTGGTAAACATGTTTTTTTGTCTCATGAGTACCAATAGGTGTACTTAATGCAGTTTTTTATCGTGTTTTTAAATATGTATTCGGAATTTCTCCATCACCCACATGTTTTTTATTTCAATTTCAATTAATGGATTTAAATAATTATTCTTTTAATAAACCTAGATTTCTTCCCGGAAAATCTTGGCGCAGTGAGCGATGAGCACTGGGAATACTTTCATCAGGAGATTTCAGCTATGGAAAAGAGATCAAGGCAAATGGAATCCTAATATGCTGGCCGATTATTGTTGGACCATCAAGAGTGATGCTCCACAGGCGAAATATAGCAGAAAATCGTCATTTCTTACTTTCTAGGCGAGTCCGAATTTTCGAATATTGTGTAGTTACGAATGTAGAAAATATTAAAGTGTTTCAAATTATGAATGCCTGTCTCTCGAAAACCTTGCGTAATGGAGAAAACCCGAATTTGAATTCAGGAGAAAAAATACTATCGGAATCACATATTTTTCTTTCTGACACAAAAAAAAAGTTTATTTTTTGTTGCTCAGTGTTATGTGACCGGCTAATGAGAATTATTTATTTATTCAGCCTGGTCTAGTTAAGGTCATGTGGCCTTCTCTTCCATTCACCAGGACAAACATATGTTGCATTCAAATACATGAACCACAGTAATCCATCCATAGTAATTCTGGCCAAGAGCAGGTCTTTCACTGCAATCACAGCATTTTCATGCTATGCTTTTCAGCTTTACTAGGGAATTATAGTTGTGGTAGCTTCCCGTTGCTTTCCACACCGGTGAGGGATGATGATGATGATAATGATAAGGATGATGATGATGGCCGGATGATTTTTGGGGACCGTTGGGCCCTAAGCTTCCTGACATTTGTCTTGTAGGTGAGGAAAAAATCCGAAAAAAACCTCACCCAGGAGCCTGTCTCGACCGATAATCGAACCCGGGCCCACTGCGTGACAAGGCAGCACACTACCTCGAGACCACAGCGGTGGATCACCATAGTAATATTGGATACTAAACGATTATCACTGGTCAACATGATTTTTGTCTCATGAGTACCAATAGTTGTACATAATGCAGTTTTTATCGTGTTTTCAAACATGCAGTCGGAATTTCTCCATCACCCACAGTTCTTTATTTCAATTTCAATTAATGGATTTAAATAATTACTTTTTAATAAGCGTTTTTTCGTCCATTTGTCCATTGTAAATTAAAACCAAATGAGCTAACTCAGGAGATTTCAGCTATTGAAAACAGATATCAAGGCAAATAGAATTATAATATGCTGGCCGATTATTGTTGGACCATCAAGAAGGATGCTCCATAGGCGAAATATAGCAGAAAATCGTAACTTCTTACTTTCTAGGGTGAGTCCGAATATTCGAAAATTGTGTAGTTACGAATGTAGAAAATATTAAAGTGTTTTGAAATTATAAATTCCTGTCTCTTGGAAACCTTGCATGATGGAGAAAAAACAATTTCATATTTGAAATCAGGAGAAAAAGTACTATCAGAATCATATATTTTTCTTTCTGAGACAAAAAAAAAGTTTATTTTTTGTTGCTCGGTGTTATTTGCCCAAACTGAACAACAATAAATGTATTATGCAATAATACAAAAAAGTTAAAAATAATAAAAATAATAAAATAATATTTAATAATTCTAGAAGAGGAAAAATATGAATGTCAAACTTCAATTGTAGATATCATAAAAAAAACCATTCACCGCTGTGGTCTCGGGGTAGCGTGCTGCCTTGTCACGCAGCGGGCCCGGGTTCGATCCCCGGTCGGGACAGTTTTTCTGGGTGAGGTTTTTATCGGGGTTTTTCCTCACCTGTAAGACAAATGTAAGGAAAACTTTAAGGCCCAAACGGTCCCCGAAATCATATGGCCATCGCAATCATCATCATTCATTTTCATCTTAGGTTAAGCTTAGGATTAGAGACTCTCCTGGCGCACCATTATCATCACCCATCATATCATCGGGACAACGTAACCCCGCCTTCCAGGCGCCCCAACCTCAGAAGTGGGTTACAAGTACGCCATGCCAGGAGAGAAACCAGGAATGTTCAAAGACAAACCTGGGGCATTTAAAAAAATGTCATGTTTATGTAAAAAGAGTGACAGAAGACAGATTGCCAAGAAGAATACTAAAATGGGTGCCATTTGGTAGAAGAATAAGAGGATGTCCAAAAATAACATGGATTGATGGTGTTTTGAGCAGCATGAGTAAAAAAGGATTGGACGACGGAATTTGGAATGACATACACATGTGGACAGTACATTAATTGGGCTCAGGAAGATGTGAAACATGCTAAATAAATAAAGAATATATAAACAAAGGAAGATCAGCTTCTATCTACCATGCATTAAAAAAAATACAAGGAAAGCAATAAAATCTTATGAAATAATTGATCGCTTGTGTATATACACCATGTCCCATTCAAACCTCCCACATTTTAATTAATCATAACTCTCAAAGTATGCAAAATTATGAAATGAGGTTGGTATTAAAAGAAAGAGAAACTGAAAGAATTTTTATTTTCATTGCTGCAGTTAATTCATCTGTCACATGTTGGACAATAACGACCTAAAACAAAATGTCGACACCTCAGCAACGAGCACAAACTGTTCTCTGGTATGCAGAGACGAAGTCAATAATAACAGTGCAAAGGAATTACCAAAAGTAAATGTTTGGTGCGGCCTGATGAAGAACAGGATTATAGGTCCTTATTTCCATGAGAAGTCAATAACTGGCCCAGTATCCCAAGACATGTTGGAACAGTTCTTGTACCCCCAAATAGCTGATCTGCAACCACAAGTAATCTTTCAGCAAGATGGGGCCCCACCACACTGGAGCCTGGATGTTCGGAATTCACTCAAAGAATCCTTCCCAGATAGGGGGATTGGACGCGGCGGACCAATTTGCTGGCCACCACGTTTGCCAGACATCACTCCACTAGATTTCTTCCTCTGAGGGTATGTAAAACACCGTGTGTTTGCGACTCCAGTACAAGATCTTCATGATTTACGAACCCGTAGATAGATACATAGATAGACGGACGGACGGATTGACGGATTGACGGACGGACGGACGGATGGACGGATGGACGGATGGACGGACGGACGGACGGACGGGCGGACGGACGGACGGATGGACGGATGGACGGATGGACGGATGGACGGATGGACGGATGGACGGATGGACGGATGGACAGATAGATAGATAGATAGATAGATAGATAGATAGATAGATAGATAGATAGATAGATAGATAGATAGATAGATAGATAGATAGATAGATAGATAGATAGATAGATAGATAGATAGATAGATAGATAGATAGATAGATAGATAGATAGATAGATAGATAGATAGATAGATAGATAGATAGATAGATAGATAGATAGATAGATAGATAGATAGATAGATAGATAGATAGATAGATAGATAGATAGATAGATAGATAGATAGATAGATAGATAGATAGATAGATAGATAGATAGATGGGATGACATGAGTACATAAAGCTAGGCGTCAATTGTTTTAGTCGTAGTGTTAAACCTATTGGAATAGATTGTAGACAAAAACCTAAAAAATGAACACTTGTAACGAATGAAAAATTTGTCAAGGTAAATACCAACCACTCCAGTTAGGATTTAGGCGTGATTCAAAATCTTAAATCATTGTAATTAAAATGTATTATTGATTATGTTGTTGCACGGTAATAACAGTAATCTATACATTCTCCTTAATATAGAATTTTTAAGTTTTTCTTTTTTTACTCAGACTTCATGGCCAAAGTTTGTATACATTTTCCGGGATTGTTGGTCGTGGTCGTAAGGCTTAAAACTCCACGATGTTTGGTCAGACATCCCCAAGAGCTGGCTTGAGACTGGCTATTTCATCACCAGCAGATCATAATATATTTCATTTCTAAATTTAAATGAATTACGAAGGATAGGTTGTTCTCATCAAAATATATATATATATATATTTATTTATTTATTTATTTATTTATTTATTTATTTATTTATTTTAATTTTAAACATATCCTACATGATCCTATCCAGTAAACATCGAAATGAGCAAGATACAAAAGTTTATATGAGTGTGTGTCTCTGTGTGTGTGTATCTGTGTGTGTATCTGTGTGTGTGTGTGTGTGTGTGTGTGTGTGTGTGTGTGTGTGTGTGTGTGTGTGTGTGTGTGTGGTGTGTGTGGTGTGTGTGTGTGTGTGTGTGTGTGTGTGTGTTTATATACAGGATGCTGCATAAGTCAGTTAATCACTGCACATGGTTGCAAGGAAAACATCAGATTGGTTGAAACTGGGTTTGAATACGTGACCTTCAGAATATAATCTCAAATACTACTGCTTGATGTATTTTGGTAATTAGGGAACAATTTCGGTAGTTTTTTGTATAGATGTTGTAGGCCTAGGCTATAGAAAATAATATATTTGCAAATATATTATAAACCGCACGGAAGGAGAAATGTTGGACGTCCACACAGAAGATGGTCTGAACAATTTCAACAATTCTAGCTTTCATGAAACCGGAACGGGCCAGCAGGCTTAATCCTTGGATGAAGAAGAAGAAGAAGAAGATATATACTCTGTATATATATGTATGTGTGTATGTGCGTGCGTTTGAGTGTAGATACATGAAATGAAAAGTAGAATGAGAACAAGAGGACTGGAGGACATATTCCTCTACATGGATAGGGAAAAGTGTAAAATGAAAGGAAAATAATACTTCAGGCACAGAAAGGATGTGTAATCATTGAAAATATATGTGTGTGTGTGTGTGTGCGTGCGCGCGCGCGTGTGTGTGTATTGATGCTCTAGTGGCTATTTTTTTTCGAAACATAGCTTTCCATATAGCATACAATAAAAGAAAAATGTCAAGTTCGTTAACCAGAAAAATCGAACCATTATAAGTTATAGTTCACTTGAAACGAAATTTAAAAATTGCCCTAGCGGTCGTAATTTTCTATTCTTCGCAACGAAACGCAGTGCATGTTATTGAAATAAAACGAGGAAGGTGTTCTCCAAAATCAGCGAAATCCGATCATTAAAAATGGGAGTTAACTTGAAATCAGAAATTAAAAAATTAAATATAACTTATACCATACAATTTAATTAATCATTAAATAGACAATGTATTCTATAAGATATGTTTCTTTAATGAATTTAAAGTTTTTTTATAAAACAATGGAAAAATTAATAAGTAAAACATATTTAAATGTGTGTCAAATTATACAATATCCTAGAAGAAATAACTTACGATTACGCGTGGTATGTTTTCATTGCAGTCCGACATATTTAAATAAACTGGCAAAAGAAATTTATTTCATTTTCCATATTTTATTTTTAATTAATTTAATTGAATTCAAACTATTCTGCTATGGTTTTCAGTGATTTTTCTTAGCGCTAAGATAAATGTCGGAGTGGTCACCAAATTTCCACCAGTAAATAATAAATTCTTAAATTTTATTTACAAAATTCAAAATTTCGCAAACGATCAGTTTAACCTGAGAAGGGTCGTTTCTGTTAGGGTTTGCGGTGTCGGGCCTTCCGCTCTCACCTCCTCGGGGCTTCGACGCCGCCCGTGGCGTTCGGGGTCTTCCTCCTGGCGTTTTAGGATGACAACAACTGACGAAAAATGAAAACAGACTTGTTAATACTCAATGACTTGATCTTTGTCTCCTGATCTACGGCTGGTTATAACCGGCGGCTGAATCATCGCTGAACCATCAACTAGAAAACAATATCAATGGGCTGAAGAAGGCATTTAAGTCCTCAAAGCAGCCGGAAGAGACAGGCCACGGGCCCTGCTCGTTGATTCCTCCTGGCTGCCGAGTGTGCACCCGGGTCAAACTGAGTGTGCGCTCGGTGGGCCGGGGGACAATGTGTATGGATACATAAAGGGTGGCACTACTCTTTCAATTCTTAAATCTAGTCTCCATTTTATTGTTTAACATAATATTACGACGCAAGGTTGGGAAGTGTTTTGTACAGAATCGAGGAAAAATGTTTAAAAACCGAGCGATAGCGAGGTTTTTAATTTCCGAGATTCTGTAAAACACTTCACAAACGTGCGTTGTACATTATTTTTTTGCGCGATGGTGTTTTCATCATCATCATCACTCCAGGGATTAGGCAATTGCCCGTTCCGACTTCATAATGCATCAGCCCAACGTCTTCTAGGTCTTCCAACATCACGTCTTCCTCTTGCTTGATAATTTCTTGCTAACAATGGATATCTCTCCTTACTCATTCCATCCATGTGATCAATCCATTTCTGTCTGTAATTCGTGACTTTATCCAATAAAGGCTGCACTTTCAATTCTTCTCTTATATCCTCATTTCTTATTCTATCAAGTCTTGTACATCCTTTTACCTGTCTTAGGAACCTCGTCTCCGCCGTCTGTATTCTATCCTTCTGTTTTTTCATTGGAGCCCAAGTTTCAAAATAATAAATAATAGTAAAATAATAACATATTTGTTGGAAATATTTGCGTTCATTATAAACAGTTGACTAACGTTAACAGTGTGGGCAATGTTTATTAGTTGAAACAACAGGAGGCCTTGAGAACAATTATTGATAACATGGCCGCAAGTTACCGTATTTATTGTTTTATATTGTTTCAAATAAAGTTCAGTTCATTTAAAATGCAGTGATTTGTTTTGTATAAAGTATAACAACACTACCTTTCGGATATTTTCTGTATATACATTGTACGTTGTATACATAGAGGGCAGTGGTTTTACTTCCCGCACGTGGGTGTAAATGTAATATTGCAGTATAGTTATTTAGGTTGGCAACTCCGAAATGTAGGAAGTTGAACTTTCAATAATGGTCGTCATTGCTGGTAAGTACGACAAAACACACTATCGCGCAAAAATATATATATTTGGTAAGCCAGCAAAATCGGGCCATATATTCGACTTGCTAAACAATTCGCTTAGTTTTCCCAGTTCCTCCTGACAGACCTTGTTTATCATTGTATCTGTAACAGACGATAATGGCAGAAAGAAGGCCAAGTTTTAATAAGAAATAAGGGGAAGGCTATAGACTATATCCTGTTTAAGAGTAATTAAATTCTTAATTAAAAGAGATATTTGGTTCTGGAGGACGGAAGAACCTAGAATGCGTGCATGTGTGCGTGTTGTACACGCATTCAGTAACCCAGACATACAAATGCAGACATCGCAACGCGGTCAGGGACAAAAACATGAACCTGCAGATTTTTAACTTTCAACTGTCAGTGGGAATCAGATAGTTTCTCAGATATCCGCATATCATTTGCAACCTTTATGTGCAAATTATTTACAAAAACAACTAAAACCAATATATTAATTATTCAGTGTCCGATAGGTCGGTACTGCCATAGGCTGATGATGAACTATGTTAAGATATAGCGAGGACGCACATTCCAGTGAGTAACAGTAAGAAATTAAGGCTGGAAATTAACATCAATAAAATGAAATACAGTAAAAGTTTCTTATTCGCGGGGGATATGTTCAGTAAATATGCCGCTAATAAAGAAACCAGGAATATGGAATGGCAATTTGTATGGGTAAGAAATTCAACATAGGCTCAATTCTGGAAATGCGTGCTATTATGCATTGCAGAGACTCTTGATGTCCCCCAACTCCTTTCAAAAAACGTTAAACTGAAAATATATAAAAATATTATTCTACCAGTTATATTATATGGGTGCGAAACATGGACTCTTACTTTAAGGGAGGAAAGGAGATTACAAATATTTGAGAATAAAGTTCTTAGGAAAATTTTTGGACCAAAGAGAGATGAACAGACAGGTGAATGGAGAGGACTACTTAACAATGAACTACATGGTCTTTATAGGAAGCCAGATATAATAAGAACAGTTAAGTCTCATAGACTGCGATGGGCAGGACATGTTGCACGTATTGGGAATGAAAGACTTGCATGGAAGCTTTTTGTAGGAAAGCCAGAGGGAAAACGCCCAGTTGGTAGACCAAGAATGAGGTGGCAGAATAACATTAAATATGATTTGAGGGAAGTATATTATACAGGGAATGATTGGAAAGCATTATCTCAGGATAGGGATGTATGGAGAGCTTATTTCCGCGCGGCCATGAACCTATGAGTTCGATAGTGCCAGTGAGTAAGTAAGTAAGTAATTTGTATGGGTACATAGGGGATACGTTCCAAGATTACAGAATAAAATAAAAATTATCAAAATAAAATCAATTTAATGTGAGATTTTAAACAATTTCTATTATCATAGTCAGGATTAGGCAAGGGCTTAAATAACTTTTTCGTGTTTTGCCGCTTTTAAAAGGTCTTTCAATTCAGATTCATATTCTGCTGTAGCATTAACAATTTTCCTTTTAAAAATAAGACTTATTTCCGTAGACGGATCAGTTTTCATGAAGAAATCATAAAGCTAATTTGCCAACTCTAATCTTGTACTCAGGTTTTTTTTTCAAGTTAAAGGTCACATTTTCAGTGCTCGTAGAAGCCTCTTCTTCCGAACTTTTTTTTCATTTACTCAACAATATAAATTGGGAACAAAGCAGAAGAGACACTTGTTATACAATCAACATATTGCAACGAATGACGAGTTGAAACAATAAAACACCGATCGTGGCGAGGGCGGCGTTTTTCAAAGGATATAGCGGCACGTGAATTACGACGTAGGATTTTAATAACGAATTTTTGGCTTAGTGACAATAAGATTTGTAATACTTTGATATTGATTTGTCTATTTGGTTTGAATCGCTCTTTGTAAAAGTCGCCTTGGCACGTGCCTGCGGTAAAAAAGTTGCCGATGCGTTAATAAAGGACACTAATCCTTCTGATATACCGACTGGATCCGTGAATTAAGAAAATTTTAGCCGCGAATACAGGAACTGTGTCGCAATTTTTTAACCCGCGAATAATGAAAACGCCAATAACGGAACAGCGAATAAGGAGCTTTTATTGAATATGATCGCGCCTACATTATATAATAAAATGGTCAGTAAAGACAGATGAAGGAAATTTTCAAGAAGTGGCTGAAATCAGGTACCCAAGAACAATAATTACACACAAGAATGAGATACAACAAGAAATTAACAATTAGAGTCAAGAATCAGGGCCGACAACTTGAGAAAAATCAGTCTGTAATCGCTGAAGATGAGGCTCACAAGCCTTGAAACATATGTTAAACAAAAACAACCATAAGAGGTAAAAATACACAGACCAAATATCTTAACTAAGAAATTAACAATTTGCTAATTCTGGAAATGCATCCCATTAGGTATTACAAAAACAGTTGTCATTGCAACTTCTTTAAAAAATGGCTATTCTATGTCAGGATACCGCCTGTGTACATTCGAACGGATAAAAAGTGACTGCTGACGTCATGATGGCCAGTATGATGAAACACGTTTCCTCTAGATCCAATTTCGAACATCGTCATCATCCAGGGATTAAGCCTGTTGGCTCGCTCCGGTTTCATGAAAACTAGAATTGTTAAAATTGTTTAGACCATCTTCTGTGTAGGCGTCCAATATTTCTCCTTCCGTGCGATTTATAATTTAGCAATAATTTTGGAAATCTTCCTTCTGGCCTTCTATCAATATGTTCTTTCCAATCGTTCCTATATTTAATTATTCGGTGTGTAAGTTCGAAAATATTTAGTTCCTTTCTTATATCTTCATTTCATTTCTTATCCAGCAGAGTATATCCTGCTATATTTCTTAAAAATATCATCTCAGCTGCTTCCAATCTTCGTTCTTGTCTTTTAGTGATCGTCCAACATTCTGATCCATACATCAATACAAGAACAGCCATTAATTTATAAAATTTTATTTATATTTCTTTTCTTTTGTTTTTAAGGGTTCTTTTAATAGTGCTACACATTAGATTAAATTTATTTATTTTGTCATTAATATATTAAATTTTAACAAATGATAAATTGATATTTAAAACTGTTCACTTGCTCTAAAATTGTATTATTAATTACTATTTTTGCTCTTAAGGTATCATGTCATTCTTCGAAATTTCCGAATTTCGAACATGTTTACTCATATAAAAGGGGATTCTACCCTGGAGTCCGCGTATATTAGTAGGCAAGTTAGGATGAAAAAATGGCCATGTTAATGTTATTTTGGGCAAGTTAGGGTGGAGAAAATGGAAAAGTTAGTGTAAAGCAGAATAGTTTATCGTTCACTTGTTTTGTTAACTGGTTTTTGCGATAAGTTGGCTACACTCTCTGAACAATGGCTAATACATATTTTTCATGAGTAATGCCACGAGTGATTTCCAAATTATCGATAAATTCACGACTCACCAAGTGAGGAGTGAATTTATCTAGAATTTGGAAATCAAGAGTGACATTTGTTAGGAATATTTAACGAATAAAATTAAGCTGTTTACTCACAAATCATTGTTAACTATATATATTTTAAAATATTAATATATTTATTGTAAACCGCAATGTTTGAAAGCAAATCAGAAATGTGAGGTTATGTTCAATCACTGCTGCTTGATCATATTATTTATTGCCAAATAAGATCGCAATATTGTAAGAGTGCACCCAAGTGGAGAAATAATGAAACACATCAAACTATATATCATAATCAACATTACGGGTTATTCATTTTTTTTTTAGTAAACAACTCAGTAAAAGCAAGGAATCTTTTCATTATTTGCTATATTCAATGCATTTGTTGGAGAAAAATAATGCTTTGACCTGTTCAGAACATTAAAAAAGGAGGAGCTTTCTTTATCACAAAAGCAGGAGCTGATAAAGGGAAATCGGTAAAGAGCGAGATGAAACACGACTGCCATTGGTTGTAAAACAACATTCATTGAAACGTGATTGGTCATTGACTAGCATTTGTGGCATGAGTTAAATAGTAATTGTAAATATGGTGACTTTTAGGTTACTTTGACCTCAACTTCTCACTTTATTTTAAGGTATTTCTCACTTTTTGGAAAAAAAATCGACATATATACACTGCTCAAAACAATTAGAGGAACACTATGAAATATGCAAATATTTTTTCATTGGATAAAGGTACAAACATGAAATTAATTAAATACATTATTTGTGGTTATTTATTTATTTATTTCTTGCTCATCTCAGTAAAAACAAATGAATGACGCTGACAATTAACTTTTCAAATAATTCCGCTCTGTAAGCAATTGAATCTTGTGCATATTTTTCGAAGTTAAACACTCGTTATATAGAGTTAGTATCGTGTATGGCCTCCACGACATTCGATGACACTTTGGCACCTTCGTGGCATGCTCCCAATAAGGTTCTGGATTTCCTCTTGCGGGATATTCTCCCATTCCTCCTTCAGAGCATCTCCAAGTTGCTGCAGAGTTTGTGGAGCTTGATGTCGGTTCCTGACCTTCCTGTCTAGAAGATCCCACAAATGTTCAATAGGGTTGAGGTCTGGACTGACCGCTGGCCACTCCATTACCTCAATCTCATTCCTCCTCAGGAAATCCCTGGTGACAGCCGCAGAATGTGCCCTGGCATTATCCTGCATAAACAGAAATCCAGGGCCTACTCCAATGGCAGCAGGTACTACATGCTCTTCCAGAACGTGCTCGATATACCGGACAGCATTCAGTCGCTGGGGAACAAGTACAAGGTCCGTACGATTGTTGTACATAACTCCGGCCCACACCATTATGGAACCTCCTCCGAATCTATCAATTTCCTGTACAGCCTCTGCAGAAAATCATTCTCCTGGCCATCCCCACACCCTCAATCGACCATCACAACGTGTAAGACGATACCTGGATTCGTCCGAGAAGAGCACAGACTCCCACTGGTTCAGGTTCCAATTACCATGGTTTTCAGCATACGTACGTCTTGCTGCCTTACGCCCATTTGTTAAGCGTAAGTTTAGACAATGTTCTCTTTCTTTAATCTGTTCCTTATGGTTTAGTCTGAAACCCGGATTCCGGAAGCCATATGAAGGCCATTCTGCAGGTCTTTTGCAGTTTCTGTACGCTGCCGAAGAGCAGAGAGAACAACGTATCTGTCATCCTGGGGGCTTGTTTTAAATTTACGGCCCTGGCCACGTCTTCTACAATACTGACCTGTCTCTCTGTGCCTGTTGCGTAACCTGGACACCACGGAAGGAGAAACCCCAAGCTCTCTAGCCACTTGTCGCAGAGATTGACCTTATCGTAAAAGATGTAGAGCATGATACACTTCAAACTCATTTAAATGTCTCATTTTGTCAGAGACTTGAATAAACAAGGCAATAATTAACATTCGTCACTATATCAACATCAGGAAGCTTACCAATTAGAAGTGGCCAGTGCCTTCCAAAATAAAAAAATGTCTCTATATTTGTTATTTGAGGTAATTTCTCTGTATTTAGGCCATGGAGCTTTAAAATTTGTATCCAATGATAAAATTAATAATTCAATTTACATATTGTCCAACTTTCAGCATCACAGCTTTAAAAAACAATTACTTATTAAATTTATTACAAGTGTTCCTCTAATTGTTTTGAGCAGTGTATATTTCTCTTAACTAATTATTCAGATATCGGAACACTAAAACTGTGCGTTTTCTCCGTTTTTTTATGAATGTATGACATAGAATCCCCAAGATTTTAAAATTATTTTTGTTCCCAGAGACAGTAACTTTTGCTTTTTTGTGTATTTCAGCTTTTTCTATAGCTTTCAATAAGGTGATCGGAATTACCCAAGTGTCGGGGGAACTCCGATCATATCCAGGTACTAGAATACTTTTTTCTTTCAATTTAGTTGATAGTAGGGCCTATATTTGTATTTTTATGTATGAGTAAGTAAGTAATAAAATTGTAAACAATTCTCATTTTTTCAATTCCTTTTTACGAATAATATTACTGTTATTCGACTAACTGCTAAAGTGATCAATATTCCTCCACTTCATCCTGAATTTCCTGAGTGACGGATTTTCCTCTCTCATCTCGACCTCTGTTAACAGCAGCATGACCACGAAAACGTGAACAATACCAACTACATAATAGTGAGCTGCATAATATGTATAGGAAGCCAGATATAATAAGAAAAGTTAAGTCACATAGACTGCGACGGGCAGGACATGTGGCACGTGTTAGTTGAAAGAGGTGCATGGAAGCTCTTGTAGGAAAATCAGACGGAAAACGCAGTTGGTAGACCAACAATCAGGTGGAAGAATAACATTATCCATGATTTGAGGAAAGTAGATTATACAGGGGATGATTGGAAAATATTAGCTCAGGATAGATTTAAGATTTTAAGATTTAAGATTTATTTAGCCTGGTGGAGTTAAGGCCATGTGGCCTTCTCTTCCACTCACCAGGACAAACATATATTACATAAGAATATAACAATCTTAATTAACTCTAATATTAAACACTAAGTAAAAATTTGATCAAAAGGTAATATCTAATATATTACGATCTATAATACAACCAGTTAATATTAGTTAAAATTAAGACTAAAACTAATAATAAAATGTATACAAGCAAGACATATTAAATTGTCCCTGTCTAGTGTATATAAAAACAGGAAAATAATGAGATATAGAAAACTAATTTTACGATTATACAATATTTAAAACAAAACAAATAAAAATATTTGTTATTCTTAATATTATTTACATAAATAATTAAATATATTAATATTGCTAAAAGAATACTATCAGTGAGGTGTATAAGTTAGTTTGTTATTAAATAATTCTTTAGTTTGTTTTTGAAGGATGTTATAGTTTGACAGTCTCTGACAGGGTGGTAGGGAATTCCATGTTTTGGTAAGTGACACCGTAAAAGATAATGAATAATATACAGTGTGATGAGGCGGGATATAAAGGACAATGTGCTGATGGGATCGAGTGTCAAGATTATGTGTGTCGGATAGTCTGATGAAGCGGCGTGATAAATAATTAGGCGATGATGTGTGAAGTATTTTATAGAGAAGGGATAGGGAATGGACAGTTCTACGATCTCTTAGACGAAACCACGATAATTGTTCCAGGGACGGTGTAACATGGGATATGTGGAGAGCTTATGTCCGCGCGGACATGAACCTGCGGATTCGATAGTACCAGTGAGTTAGAGTTAGTTAGTTGTTTATTTGTTTATATGTAGTTATCTCGCATCAGCGGCATTCCTATATGATCTGAGTAATAGCATGTTTTTGTTTCCATTCCATTTCCCTTCTCTTGTTATTATAACATAATAGTTATTATTATGCATTTGATATTATTGCAGTTGAGGTTAAATTAATTATATATGAGTAACATAGGAGTAATTGCTCACATTAACTGAAGTGTAACTTGTATTTTTTTATCAAGAGTTAAATCGGAGAGCAATTGCAGAAATTCACCTGTTATATTCAAATATATTATAAAATATACTTATATTAAACATAACATTTAATGATACACATCAAACTGCCAATTAAACATAAATTCCCTTCACTTTAAGAATTTCATAGTTATTTATTTTACACATATATTATTTCCAGACTCTGGGTTTACACCAAAACTATTCCAAGGACAAATCTTTCTCTTTATTTTACTTTTTTATAACCTCTCCCTTTTTAGTTACTTTTAAGTGCCCGATCCCACACCCTAACTAACTAAATAACTAACAGTCTCACTGGCACTATGAACCCACAGGTTCATGGCAGCGCGAATAACACTGAGCAACAAAAAATAAACTTTTTGTTTTGTCTCAGAAAGAAAAATATATGATTCTGATAGTTTTTTTTTCTCCTGAATTCAAATATGATATCGTTTTTTCTCCATCACGCAAGGTTTCCGAGAGACAAGAATTTATAATTTCAAACACTTTAATATTTTCTACATTCGTAACTACACAATATTCGAACATTCGGACTCACCTAGAAAGTAACAAATGTCGACTTTCTGCTATATTTCGCCAGTGGAGCATCCCTCTTGATGGTCCAACAATAATCAGCCAGCATATTAGGATTTAACTACAAGCCAAGAGGTTCAAAGAATGCAGAAAGGCCAGTGAAAAGATGGACAAAACAACTGTGAGGCGGAACAGGCATTTTGCCTAGCCCGTGAAGTGAAGAAAAAGAAGCAACGTCGGTGCCCTGTGAGCGGCTGTTTTCAGAGGCTGGGGCTACGATTAACCAAGAAATAAACCGCTTACTGGGCACAAGATTGTCAAAATTGTTGTTTTTAAAATCTATTTTGCGAAATAAGTAATTAATAAACATTTTCAACAATATTTAGTGTTTCAATTTTTTTACAAAATATTGAAAAATAACATCAATATATCGTTCATAAATATCGATATATTCGACATCGATATTTTACTTTTGAAAACATCTTTATAGATTATAAGAAGGTATTTGATAAAGTGTCTAGACCAAGATTATGAAACATATTAAGTGAAGAAAGGAATTCCACTACTGATAGCAGTAATTAAGAAAATGTATGAGAAAACAAAAATAAAAATAAATCAAAGGGAACCAATACATATAACAGGAGGAGTTAGATAAGTTTGTCCATTATTAACCACTCTTTTTAACATTTATTTCGACGACATGATAAGCAAATGACGACTGGGGGAATTAACTTAGGAAATATAGTAATAAAAACAGTAGCATTTGCAGATGACCAGATTTTAATATCAAAAACAGAGGACGAACTACAAAGATTGCTATATAAATTAAATGAAATATCAAAATAATACAATATGGAAATATAATCAGAAAAATAAAAAACAATGGCCTTCAAGGGCGCTCATCCAGTTCGGATAAAGATAATACTAGAAAATAAACCAATAGAACAAGTAATAAGATATAACTTCCTAGGTTGCGAAATATCATACACAGCGGAAACAGATATAAATAACAAACCAAATAAGTTTAATTATATAACAGGAACACTAAAAAGAACTTTGAAAAATAAAACCACAAAAGAGTCTATAATGAAATTATACAAGACAATGGCAGTGCCTATTATTACTTATGGATCCGAAACATGGACAGTGACAACACAACAATCTGCCAGAATACAAGCTGATGAAATGAGATTCTTCAGATCGATAGCAGGATATCAAAGAACAGACTAAAAAACATAACACAGAAATAAGACAATAACTAAAAGTAGAGGAATTAAATACAACAATAGAGAAATACAGAACAAACTGGGAAGAACACTTAGCAAGGATGGCTGAGACCAGAATACCAAAAGCAGCATACAACTATTCATCACGAGGAAGAAGAAGTTTGGAAAGACCAAGAAAAAGATGGAAAGAGCAGCAATTTGGAGCCGGAACAGGCTAGTAAATAAGCCTAAACCGTGAAGAAGAAGAAGAAGAAGAAGAAGAAAACATCGAAGATTTTTTATGAGCGATGTTGCATCCCTACAAGCAACGTCTCTCGACCAGGGATCGAATCCGGGCCCACAGCTTTGGAGCCAGCGATGCTATACCGAGACCAAGGACAAATCACTTATCCAATTACCGCCAGAGTTACGCTAATTAGTCTTGTCTTCATGTACAGAAAGATCCACGTATTGTTGCATCAGCTGAACTGTGAAACATTAGGGAGGAAGGGACGGATATTGTTGTACCCAGGCAAGGTGACCTTAGCACGTACATCTGTGGTCAGCTACATTCTAACTCTATTATGTATATTTTTACAAAGAAAAATAATAAAAAAGATAAAAAGTCCTGATTATTTAAGAGCTAATTTAACCTCTACTTCAGGGTCATTCGTTTCCCTCTCCTCTACCTATTGTTTTACAAAAAAACTGCTTGTATACAAACTACTGTGCAATCCCACTCCTGCAACTGAAGGAGTGGCTGTGATGAGAAACAAGAAGAAAATTCGCATTGCTAAAAGATACGTATACTTTTTAAAGCAATTATGCCCCTAAATTATCACACAAACATTTAATATATAATATATAAAAATGATTGGCCACAGTGGACTAGTGGTTATGCTCCTTGCCTCTGGTCCCGTCAAACCCGGCCGGGGTGGATTTTTTAGGATGGAAAAATCCAAGGAGCAAGTCCTCCCGGAGGTACTTTAAGCCATGGGTCCCGAGTCTGAACATTTTCAGGCTTGTAAAAGATCCTTAAGCCTGAATGAAAGGCCTCTAAGCAAAATTTACCGAATTTTCCCGTCCTAGACCTTGGTTTCCTATATGTCACGGACTACGGACCACTCAAATGACATCTATACGAAAACAAGTGTAACTAAATTAGTATGGTTCAAATTCTTCCTTGTAGGGGGAGAGCACCTAAATCTCTGCTAAGGGAAACATGGGCTTACAAGATTACAAGAATATACAGGGCTTCCAATATAAAACCGGACACGCCTCACGGGGTTTCACCCGTCAGGCTGCGCTCTCTCCTCGTCCGCATTTCACTCTGCCAGCCGCAGAGTGTCCGGTTTTATACTGGAAACCCTATATATAAAAATGAATGTTTGATTGTTGGTTTGTTTGTTTGTTTGTACTTTATGCGCGGCCATACCGTTGATCCGATTGTGATGAGACTTTTTGCAAAATGTTCAGGAGATTCCTGGGATAAACATAGGCTATAAGAGAGTTGTAATACTCAACTCCTACACCCTTAAAAATTGCCCTTTGTAGTGGAAAAACGCGAAAAAGTAGCTCTTTGGACGCTTAAATGGCTTATGCTGCCTAAACCTTAACAAATACACATAATTAATGTACACAGAACTCAATATCTCAAAACGCTCTACAAAAAAGTCCACGACAGCATATGTTTATCTCTTATGGATAACTCACAATAACCATTTTTGTCTTTCATTAATGCCAAGAAGATAGAGACAAGTACGTAGATTCCTGTGCAAGCATAGCAGCACATGGCGGGTATTCTTTTACGGATAACTCACAATAACGAATTTTGTCTTTTAGCTCATTTATGCTAAGAAAATCAGATAAGTAGATTCCCGGGCAACACAAGGTAATCAGCACGGGAATCTTAAAATAATTACGATATACATATATAATTATGTTTTATTTTACTTATTCAACTAATCTTAAGAAGTACATTAATGTTTGCTTTTAGGTAATTTATGCCCAGAAGATCGGGATGAGTAGATTCCCGGACAATGCCGTGTAAACAGCACGGGGTATCTAAAAATAATTACGATATAAATTTTTCCTTTTACATATTTAACTAAGCATAAAACACATTAATTTTCGTATTTCAGCTCATTTATGTCAAAAAGATCGGGATAAGTAGATTCCCGGGCAACGCCGGGTAATCAGCATGGGTTATCTAAAAAATATAAATGTATAATAATTTTTTTCTTTTACTTATTCAACTAAACATAAAAGCACATTAATTTTCTTTTATTTAGGCATAGCAGCGCACGTCGGATATTGGCTAGTTATTAATAAATTACAATAGTATCATTATAAAGTTCTTCTTAATAAACGAGGTGGATTCGGAAACATCATAACTCATAAATTGCCGTGTTCTATTTGAACATATTTAGGTATGCAATCTATACTATCATCAGGTTTCCCAGACTCTGAATTTCATGTTGTCGGCCCTAGATGTCGACTCGCACTCCATCTTTAGAAAGTGCAAACAGTGGTTTCTTTTTTTGGTGATATTATCAATTGCTGCAAATGTTTTATATTATCTCCCGCATGCGTTATGTGTTGAAATTCATGCACTATATATATATATATATATATATATATATATATATCTCAATCAACAAAACCACTTCCACATAAACCACCACCCATATTTATACCGGGTGTAGTTAACGTACCAGAACTAAAAAATTGTGTAAAACAAAAACTTTCTGATTTAGATTTCTCACTTAGTTTACTACAACATAATTTAAGATACACCTTAGCCACAGCAACGCGTGGCCGGGACTTCCATATATATAACAAAGTCGGATTAGTTACACTATTTATAACTCAAGAACGGCTGGACCGATTTTTATGATCTTTGATTTGTTGGATTTGTTTCCGCCCCGAATAGGAGATAACTATTAAAACGTCGGAAAAATTAACGTAAAAATATTAAAAGGCGATACGATGTTCGCCGGGCCAGCTAGTATATATATATATAGAATCTGGTAGCCGTATTTCTTAGAGAGTCAGTCACTGCAAAATAGTGCTATGGCCTATTCAGAATGTTAAAAAGGAGGTGCTTTCTTTATTATGATAAACTTTAGTTGGTAAATTCTAGGCGAAACACGACTATGATTGGTTGTAAATAAAAAATCTATGAAATGTGATTGGTCATTGACTCTCATTTGGGGCATGAGTTAAATAGTCCTAGGTATTTTAATGCGGACACTTCCTCAAAATTTCTCTCAATTGTCATTAGCTGTTCATTTCCATTACATAAATACCCTGTATCTTCTTCTTCTTCTTCTTCACTTCACGGGCTAGACAAATTGCCTGTTCCGCCTCACAGTTGTCCTGTCCATCTTTTCACTGGCCTTCCTACATTCCTTGAACCTCTTGGCTTGTAGTTAAATGCTGCTTTTGGTAAATTTCTCATTACGTTCATTCTTTCTACATGTCTAAACCATTTTTCTCTATATCCTTTGATTTTATCATTTAATGAATAAATATTTAACTCTGTTCTTATTTCTTCATTCTTTAACCGATCCATCCTTGTGCAGCATTTTTTTCTTCTAAGGAAGTTCATTTCTACACTTTGTAATTTTTTGGTCATACCCAAGTTTCACTCCCATAAAGTAACGCAGGAACTGCCAACGTTTTATAAAACTTCAATCTAGTATCTCTTCTTACACTGTATAATAATAGTTAAATTCATCTCCCGAGAAGTCCTGAACCTGTAAGGCCCGCGAGTCGTGGGACATGTAAGTATATTTGCAGAAGTAGAGATTAATCTAAACCAGAGAGAGAAAGTGGGAAGAAATATTTCATTTAAAAAAAAATCATTGGTGTATTATAGTTCTCTGATCAGTCATAAACTTTCATTAATAAAACAGCCTTCAAATAAAATCCGTGTGTAACCGATGTTTATGACATTGTGACTCATGCCGTTTCTCCAGTCAACATACTTAAAACTATAATTTACACTTATGAATCATTGCGCTCAATTCAATGCAACTTTTGTCTAATTCCAGTAGCTTATTGAGGTTGTGCCGATGAAAAGCTTTTTGAGAAGTAGTTTTTATAATTATTTACTTGTCAACAAACTATCTCCTACAATATATTTTTTTTATTTATTTAGCCTGGTAGTGTTAAGGTCATGTGGCCTTCTCTTCCACTCACCAGGACAAACATATATTACATTAAAATATAGCAATCACAATTAACACTGATACAAAATATTAAATGAAAATTTGGTCAATAAGGTACTATCTTTAAGATTAATATCGATAATCTTCTTCTTCTTCTTCCTTTCATGTGATAGACCTAGTGGTCTGTTACAGTTTCAGACCAACGTTTGAAGGGTCTGTCCAAAGATCTCTTGCCTGGTGGCTGATATTTTAAGATTTGACGTGGTATTCTTGTCCTGCTCATTCTTCTTACGTGAGATTTTCAGTTGTTTCTGTATTTTTGTACATATTCCATCACAATAATGTTAATTTTAATAAAAATTAAGACTAAAACTAATAATAAAATGTATAAAAGCAACGTAAATTGAATTGTTTGGTAGACTCTCCCTACCTAAAGTACATAAAAAAACAAAGAAAAATAATGAGATATTCTTCATCTTCTACTTCATGAAATTAGGCCTTTCAATATGTTTTCACATCAAATGGGATTAGTAAATAGGCGTCCAACATTTCTATGCCCTATTGATTTATACTTTAATGACAGCTGAGGGATTATTCTGTAGACATTCTTTTAACATGTTCATGCCAGTTGTTTCTCATGTTGTCAATTCATTTTGTTAAATTAAAAATATTTAAGACTTTTCTAATATCTTCATTTCTTTTTCTGTCCAAAATTGTCACATCTGCTACTGAACGTAAGAACTTCATTTCTGCAGTTTCTATTTTTCTTCTGTCTGAACGGTTAAGAGTCCAATTCTCACTTGCACAGGCACTGCCATAATTTTATAAAATTTTCATTGTTTACTCCTCAAAGATTTATTTTATAGTGCCAAACATTCTATAAAACTTATTTATTTTAATATTAATATGTTCCTTCTGGCAGTATGATACATCCTAAATAACTCAAATTGTTCACCTGTTGTACTGTTATTAATACTGATTTTACACCTCATATGGTCTTTTCCGTTGAATAGTATATAATGAGATCCATCCATCCATACCAATTCTAAACGAGGGCAGGTTTTTCACTGCAATCATAGCATTTTCATGCTATGCTTTGCAGCTTTACTAGGGAATTATAGGTGTGGTAGCTTCCCGTTGTTTTCCACGCCGGTGAAGGATGACGATGATGATGATGGCCGGATGATTTTCGAGGACCGTTGGGCCCTAAGCTTCCTGACATTTGTCTTACAGGTTTACAGGTGAGGAAAAATCCCGAAAAAAAACCCTCATCCAGGAGCCTGTTCCGACCGGGAATCAAACCCGGGCCCGCTGCATGACAAGGCAGCACGCTACTTCGAGACCACAGCGGTGGACATATATTGAGATATAGGCCTAATAATAAACTAACTTGCCGGATATACTATATTGAAACAAACAACTGAAAATATGTGTCAATCTTAATGCTCTCTCCAAAAAAAAAAATTACATTTTATTATTAATTTTTAAAAGATTACTATCAGTGAGGTGTATAAGTTAGTTGGTATTAAATAATCATTTAGTTTGTTTTTACACACTTTATATTAGCTTGACCTGTATCTATCTATCTATCTATGTAAAGGAATATTTCAACGCGATTTTCACCCACTTAAAATCATTGGATCGACTTGAAACTTTGTATACTTGTAAAGGACCTGTGACAATACAATAATTTCATCTTTTTTTTCTAAAATCCTGGCCAGAATCATCAGAAAATAAAAAAAAAAGTGTCTTTGTATCTATGTAACGGAATCTTTCAACACGATTTTCACCCACTTAAAATCATTGGATCGACTTGAAACTTTGTATACTTGTAAAGGACCTGTGACAATACAATAATTTCATCTTTTTTTCTAAAATCCTGGCCAGAATCATCAGAAAATCAAAAAAAGTGTCTTTGTATCTATGTAACGGAATCTTTCAACACGATTTTCACCCACTTAAAATCATTGGATCGAATTGAAACTTTGCATACTTGTAAAGGACCTGTGACAATACAATAATTTCATCTTTTTTTCTAAAATCCTGGTCAGAATCATCAGAAAATCAAAAAAAAAGTGTCTTTGTATCTACGTAACGGAATCTTTCAACACGATTTTCACCCACTTAAAATAATTGGATCGACTTGAAACTTTGTATACTTGTAAAGGACCCGTGACAATACAATAATTTCATTTGTTTCTAAAATCCTGGCCAGAATCATCAGAAAATCAAAAAAGTGTCTTTGTATCTATGTAACGGAATCCTTCAACACGATTTTCACCCACTTAGAAACATGCGATCGAATTGAAACTTTGTATACTGTAAAGGACCCGTGACAATACAATAATTTCATCTTTTTTTCTAAAATCCTGGCCAGAATCATCAGAAAATCAAAAAAAGTGTCTTTGTATCTATGTAACGGAATCTTATAACACGATTTTCACCCACTTAAAATCATTGGATCGAATTGAAACTTTGTATACTTGTAAAGGACCCGTGACAATACAATAATTTCATTTTTTTAAAATCCTGGCCATAATTATCAGAAAATCAAAAAAAGTGTCTTTGTATCTATGTAACGGAATCTTTCAACGCGATTTTCACCCACTTAAAATCATTGGATCGACTTGAAACTTTGTATACTTGTAAAGGACCTGTGACAATACAATAATTTCATCTTTTTTTCTAAAATCCTGGCCAGAATCATCAGAAAATCAAAAAAAGTGTCTTTGTATCTATGTAACGGAATATTTCAACACGATTTTCACCCACTTAAAATCATTGGATCGACTTGAAACTTTATATACTTGTAAAGGACCTGTGACAATACAATAATTTCATCTTTTTTTCTAAAATCCTGGCAAGAATCATCAGAAAATAAAAAAAAAGTGTCTTTGTATCTATGTAACGGAATCTTTCAACACGATTTTCACCCACTTAAAATAATTGGATCGACTTGAAACTTTGTATACTTGTAAAGGACCCGTGACAATACAATAATTTCATTTGTTTCTAAAATCCTGGCCTGAATCATCAGAAAATCAAAAAAAGTGTCTTTGTATCTATGTAACGGAATCTTTTAACATGATTTTCACCCACTTAGAAATATTGGATAGACTTGAAACTTTGTATACTTGTAAAGGACTCGTGGCAATACAATAATTTCATATTTATTTTCTAAAATCCTGGACAGAATCATTAGAAAATAAAAAAAAAGTGTATTTGTATCTATGTAACGGAATCTTTGAACACGATTTTCACCCACTTAGAAACATTGGATCGACTTGAAACTTTGTATACTTATAAAGGACCCGTGACATATAATATTTTTATATTTGTTTCTAAAATCCTGGCCAGAATCGTCAAAAAATCAAAAAAGTGTCTTTGTATCTACGTAACGGAATCTTTGAACACGATTTTCACCCACTTAGAAACATTGGATCGACTTGAAACTTTGTATACTTGTAAAGGACCCGTGACAATACAATCATTTCATATTTTGTTTCTAAAATCCTGGCCAGAATCATCAGAAAATCAAAAAAATGAAAACTGGTATAATAGGTTGCGAACTTGTCGACTTTTTAGTCAATCGTTGTAAGAGCTCAGTTGGTAGAGCGGTGAACTCTAGTGGTATATAATTTCAGTAATCCATAGGTCGCTGGTTCAAATCCGGCGGGGAGTGATTTTTTTTAGAATAGTATTACTTTTAGCTCATACTACAATAGTATCGAATTTAAAGATATTTACATTTTTATCTTATTCTGTAAAATATTAAAACTAAAAAAATAAAAATAAATAATAGTTTTAAAAAACTAAAACAACATGCTTTATTAGAAAACCGAACTAAAAAAATTAAAAATAATTTTAATTTCCAACACGCTTGGGATAAAAGTAAAGTGGTCAACAAAAAATAATTTCCAACACATATAGAATAAAACTAGAGTTATCTATAAAAAAGAAAATAATTTTACCACCAAAAGTGTGGGATGCTTTTTATGATTTTTACATTTTCTTCTTAGAGACTTTACTTTTACCAATATATGTTTATTATCAAATATGTTAATTGATATAGAGCACCCCACGCTTTTGATGGTAAAATTATTTTATTTTTGTTGATAACTCTAGTTTTATTCTATATGTGTAGGAGATGAATTTTTTGTTGGCCACTTTAATTTTATCCCAAGCGTGTTGGAAATTAAAATTATTTTTCATTTTTTTACTTCGGTTTTCTAATAAAGCGTGTTGTTTTAGTTTTTTAAAACTATTATTTATTTAACTGTATTATTAGTTTGACAGTCTCTGACTTACGGCGGAAGGTAACTCCAGATTCTGGCCAGTGAAACAGTAGAAGATAGCGCATAAAACAGATTATTCATCGTTCAAATTAACGAAATATTGAGATGGGTGAAATGTAGGTTATATTATATGGGAGCTACCCTAATATCCGACCACCATTTATGACGCGAGATTTCTTGTATACATGAAAATCAAAAAGCTACCTAAACTCAAAACGTGTCATATAGAATCAGTGGTAAATATATCAGTGTAATATAATGATATTGTAAAAAGAAAAATTAATGTATATCTGAACCAGGAATCGAACCATGGACCTCTAATTCTCCAGATTAGTGTGCAGCCCACTATGTCATTCGAGACTTGGCACAAACATTAACAATTCTTTCACATATACAAATCTATAATTCTCGTTTCTTCCGCTGGCAGCGAGGTTTTTAATTTCCGAGATTCTGTAAAACACTTTACAAGCGTGTGCTGTAGATTATTTTTGCGCGATGGTGTTTTCAAAATAATAAATAATAGTAAAATAATAACATATTTGTTGGAAATATTTGCGTTCATTTGAAACTGACCAACGTTAATTGTGTGGGCATTGTTTATTAGTTGAAACAACAGGAGGCCTTGATGACAATATTTGATAACATGGCCGCAAGTACGTATTTATTTTTTTATTATTGATTTCGTACATCTCAATGATGGATAAATCATATTTGAAGAGAAAAATTGTACGCTCAGACCGGGACTTGAACCCGGTAGTACGTTGAACTTTCAATCATAGTCGCCATTGCTGTAAGTACGACAAAACGCAATATCGCGCAAAAACAAAATATAGGCTCTCGGAAAACACATACTATACTCCAAATATAATACGCCCATATATCTAAATCAGTAAAATTACAATTTCAAATGAAACAAAGCGCCAACAAAGAGAGGACACTAAATCCAATCCAACTCTCAGACCTAAGGGGTCATGGCGATTAACAAATCGCCGGCACCAAGTCAGGCCTCAATACATGGTTGCAAATATATAAATATTTTAATGAAAACAAACTCTTCTTCTTCTTCTTTACGGTTTAGGCTTATTTGCTAGCCTGTTCCGGCTCAAAATTGCTGCTCCTTCCATCCTTTCTTTGGTCTTCCTAAACTTCTTGTTCCTCGTGGTGAATAGCTGTATGCTGTTTTTGGTATTCTATTCTCAATTAATATAAAATTATAGAATATTCACCTGAAAGGTCCGTCTCCTCAACTTAATTATCATTTAACTGTAGCGCTTTCGGGACTTGTCCCATCATCGGCAGGATTCAAAACTGGTGTTTCACTGAAGATCTGCTAGAGGGGGTTGCATGTATTTGGTTCGTTTTCGTTTATCAGGCTGTCGTTGTGAGCTGCTTTCATGATTTCCAACAAAATTTAATTACTGAAACTGAAATTGCAATAAACAAACTTAACATTAATAACAAAAATCATATTAGATACGAAGCAGCTAAAGTCATAAAAGAAACTCCACCAACAATAAACATCAAAGATAAACAAACTCTCAAGAACATCTCTAAAATAAAAAGAAAATTTAAGAACATGATAATTAAGTTGAGGAGACGGACCTTTCAGGTGAATATTCTATAATTTTATATTAATTTTGAATAAACCTCAACGGAACACATCATGAATCTTATAAAAGTTGATTCTATTCTCAGTCATCCTTGCCAAGTGTTCTTTCCAGTTTGTTCTGTATTTCACTATTGTTATGTTTAATTCCTCTACTTTTAGTTGTTATCTTAATTCTGTGTTGTGTTTTAGTCTGTTCTTTGATTGGTCTGAGGAATCTCATTTCAGCAGCTTGTATTCTGGCAGATTGTTGTGTTGTCATTGTCCATGTTTCGGATCCATAAGAAATAATAGGCACTGCCATTGTCTTGTATAATTTCATTATAGAGTCTTTCCTGGCTTTATTTTTCAAAGTTCTTTTTAGTGTTTCTGTTATATAATTAAACTTATTTATTTTGTTATTTATATCTGTTTCCGCTGTGTATAATATTTCGCAATCTAGGATGTTATATCCTACCACTTGTTCTATTGGTTTATTTTCTAATATTATCTTTGTCCGAACTGGATGAGCGCCCTTGAAGGCCATTGTTTTTGATTTTCCTGATGATATTTCCATGTTGTATTTTTTTATATTTCATTTAGTTTATATAGCAATCTTTGTAGTTCGTCCTCTGTTTTGGCTGTTAAAATCTGGTCATTTGCAAAGGCTACTGTTTTTGAAAACAAACTCAATTATGCATTTCTTCACAATTTTATAAAAATGGTGGAGTATCTTCCAGTTTTCCTTATTGGATATATTTTATTTTTCTTTATTTTTACTTGAAAACCACTAGATTTTCTGCAGCGCCGGAAAGTTTTTCTTGTGTCCTTGAGTTATGAAAATAACACCGCTATTATATGACATAACATTGCAAGTGCTAAAATTACATAACTTATTACTTCATAATCTTATTTTTATTTTTCTTGTTTCCTTTTCTCGCACGTCATACGTTCATAATATAAAAAAAGAAAAAATAGGCCTATATCACATAAAGTACGTAATAAGAAATAATGCATTCAATATTTTTTTATTTAATGTCCGCATTTGTCATTTCGACATATTCTGGTATTCTCTCCTGGAATTGGCGTAATTCTAATCCACTTTATTTTGGAAAACATAAGTGTCAATTACAATTTAAAAATTTCAAAGACTAAAACTAAAATTTTAGCATTTAAAGGACATGATACCTTAAGAGCAAAAATAGTAATTTATAATAAAATTTTAGAGCAGGTGAACAGTTTTAAATATCTAGGGTTTCAATTTATCATGTGTTAAAATTGAAGATATTAATAACAAAATAAATAAAATTTAATCTAATGTGTGGCACTATTAAAATAACCCTTAAAAACACAAGAAAACAAACAAAAATTAAATTTTATAAAGTAATGGCTGTTCCTGTATTGATGTATGGATCAGAATGTTGGACAATCACTAAAAGACAAGAACAAAGATTGGAAGCAGCTGAGATGAGATTTTTAAGAAATATAGCAGGATATAAAGAAATGAAGATATAAGAAAGGAACTAAATATTTTCAAACTTACAGACCGAATAATTAAATATAGAAACGACTGGAAAGAACATATTGATAGAATGCCAGAAGGAAGATTTCCAAAATGTTTGCTAAATTGTAAACCACATGGAAGGAGAAATGTTGGACGCCCACGCAGAAGATGGTCTGAACAATTTTAACAATTCTAGCTTTCATGAAACCGGAACGAGCCAACAGGCTCCGTGGATGATGATGATGATGATATAAATAAAATATAAATGATAATGATTATGATGGCCGGATGATGTTCGCAGACAGTTTGGGGCTTAAATATTCCTGACATTTGTCTTACAAGTGAAGAAAATCCCCGAAAAAACCTCACCCAGAAAACTTTTCCCGACCAGGATCGAACCCAGGGCCGTTGCGTGACAAGGCAGCACGCTACTTCAAGACCATATCGGTGGATTTAATTCAATAATTTTAATATTCAATTTATATCACTTTCGTACATTTTCCGGAGTTAAATGTCTCCAACGGAAAAAATACATAAAATGCATAAGGAGAATCACAGCTGGTGGAATGAAAAGGGCAGCTGGGTACATAACTTAGACACAAATAAAAATGCAGGTATCGTATAAGAACTTAAAAATCTCTTCTGTAATGGACAATATATCTATATAGAGAAATAATAAGAAAACAGAATATATGTGTTTGGTAAAGGATGTGGATGACCTCATACTCGAAACATGGAAAATAAAGAAAATGTGAATTTTTTTAATATCTTGGGTCAATAATTACAAGTATAGGTACCTGTGAAAGAGATGTACAGATTAAAATTCCAATGGCAAAAAAGCAACTAAGACATTGCATGGAATAATTTGGAAAACAAATATTACAAAGGAAATCAAAATGAAAATTTATAAGAGCATAATACAGAATATTTTGTCATATGGTAGTGAAACTTGGTCTTTGACGGAATTACAAAATAATAAAATTAGAACAGTTGAATGCTTATCTTAGAAGAACCCTTCAAAAAACAAGACAGGATAAAATAATATATTAATTCCTTTGGAGAGAAATGAATGTCAACACATCTGTTGTTTAGAGGACTGAAAATCAAACTCTTATATGGTATGGTCATGTACAAAGAATGGAAAATGAAAGATGGCCAAAAAATATATACCAATGGTCACCTCCTGGAAGAAATAAACGTGGCAGACCAAGATGGAAATGGAAAACCTACGTTAGAACTATAATTGATGATAGGAATTTGGAAGAGGGAGATTGGAATGATAGAGATAAATGGAAACTGCAACTCCACAGGCGAAATATAGCAGAAAATCAACTTTTCCTACTTTCTAGGTGAGTCCGAATGTTACAAATGTAGAAGATATTAAAGTGTTTGAAATTATAAATGCCTCTCTCTCGGAAACCTTGCGTGATTGAGAAAACTCGATATCATATTTGAATTGAGGAGAAAAAAATACTATCAGAATCACATATTTTTCTTTCTGAGACAAGAAAAAGTTTATTTTTTGTTGCTCAGTGTTATTTTACGAGCCTGAAAATATCTAGACTCTGGACCCAGGACTTAAAGTTCCTCCCAGAAGATTTACAATCGTTCACTTGATTCTCAGTCATTCTTCTATATATTTGAAACGATGATTATTTTCAACTAATCATAAAGATTATTAGTTGAAATATATTGCAAGTATTTGAGAATAAAGGTCTTCGGAAAAATTTTGGACCAAAGAGAGACGAACAGATAGGGGAAAGGAGAAGACTACATAACTGTGAACTACATGGTCTTTATAGGAAGCCAGATATAATAAGAACAGTTAAGTCTCGTAGACTGCGATGAGCAGGACATGTGGCACGAATGGAAAATTAAACGTGTGCATGGAAGCTTCTTGTAGGAAAACCAGAGGTAAAATGCCCAGTTGGTAGACCAACAATGAGGTGAGAGAATATCATTATCCATGATTTGAGGGAAGTAGATTATACAGTGGGAAATTATCCCAAAGCCGGGAAGAATTAAAATGTATACTTCTGGGTGACCAAAAAATCAAAACAAATGTTGATATAGAATAGGATCCATGATTTGAGGGAAGTAGATTATACAGGGAATGATTGGAAAGCATTAGCTCAGGATAGGGATGTATGGAGAGCTTATGTCCGCGCGACCATAAATATACGGTTCGATAGTGCCAGTGAGTTAATATTATTATTATTAGTATTATTATTAGTATTATTATTATTATTATTATTATTATTATTATTATTATTATTATTATTATTATTCGTATTATTATTATTGTTATTATTATCATTGTTCTCATTATTCTTATTATTATTCTTATTATTATTATTATTATTATTATTATTATTATTATTATTATTATTATTATTATTATTATTATTATTATTATTATATCTCAGTCCACCGCTGTGGTCTCGAGGTAGCGTGCTGCCTTGTCACGCAGCGGGCCCGAGTTCGATCCCCGGTCGGGACAGTTTTTCTGGGTGAGGTTTTTATCAGGGTTTTTCCTCACCTGTAAGACAAATGTCAGAAAAACTATACGGCCCAAACGGTCCCCGAAATCATATGGCCATCATCATCATCTTTGTCATTATCATCATCCTCATCATCATCCTTCACCGGTGTGGAAAGCAACGGGAAGCTACCACACCTACAATTCCCTAGTAAAGCTGCAAAGCATAGCATGAAAATGCTATGATTGCAGTGAAAGATCTGCCCTCGGGCAGAATTACTATGGATGGATTATATCTTAAAGAATGTTGTTAAATAAAATGCAAATTGACTTCGACTATTTAACTCGTGTCCCAAATGGGAGTCACATTTCAATGATTTTTTATTTACAATCAATCACAGTCGTGTTTCGCCTAGAATTTACCAACTAAAGTTTATCATAATAAAGAAAGCGCCTCCTTTTTAACATTCTGAATAGGTCATACCATTATTTTGCAGTGACTGACTCCCTAAGAAATGCGGCTACCAGATTGTATATATAGTGCATGAATGTAAACACATAGCACATGCAGGAATTAATATAAAAACTTCTTCTTCTTCTTCTGCTTCATGAAATTAGGCCTTTTGACCTGTTTTCACACATCAAGTAGCATTTAATGAATCCTCCCATCTAGTAAATGGGCGTCCAACATTTCTATGTCCTATTAGTTTGTACTTTAGTAACAGCTGAGGGATTCTATCTGTAGGCATTCTCTTGACATGTTCATACCAGTTGTTTCTCATGTTGTCAATTCCATTTGTTAAATTGAAAATATCTAAGTCCTTCCTAATATCCTCACTTCTTTTCTTGTCCAAAATTGTCACACCTGCTACTGAACGTAGGAACTTCATTTCTGCAGTTTCTATTTTCCTTCTGTCTGAACGGTTAAGAGTCCAATTTTCACTTGCATATGTTAAGACAGGCACTGCCATAATATAAATAATATAAAAACATTTGTAGCAATTGATTACACCACCAAAAAAAGAAACCACTGTTTGCACTTTCTTAAATGTATTTTTCCCAGAAAAATATAATTGTTATATTTACATCATAGGACATCAGAAATGAATCAATATACAGTTTGATGTGTTTCATTTTTTTCTCCACTAGAGTGCATTCTTACAATATTGCGTTCCTTTGGCAATAAATAATAATATGATCTGGTTGCAGTGATAAACAAAAGAATCAAATGAAGCGTACCAATCGTTTCTCATTTGTTTTCAAACATCGCCGTTTACATTAAATATATAAATATTTTAAAATAACTATATTTAAATAATGATTTGTGAGTAAACAGCCTAATTGTATTCGTTAAATAGTCCTAACAAATGTAACTCTTGATTTCCAAATTCTCTAGATAAATTCACTCCTCACTTCGTGAGTCGTGAATTTATCGATAATTTGGAAATCACTCGTGGCATTACTTATGGCTATTTAACTCATGCCACAAATGCTAGTCAATGACCAATCACACGTTTCAATGAATCTTGTTTTACAACGAATGACAGTCGTGTTTCACCTCGCTCTTTATCGATTTCTCTTTATCAGCTCCTGCTTTTGTGATAAAGAAAGCTCCTCTTTTTTTAATGCTCTGAACAGGTCAAAGGATTATTTTTCTCCAACAAATACATTGAATATAGCAAATAATGAAAAGATTCCTTGATTTTACTGAGTTGTTTACTAAAAAAATAAATGAATAACCCGTAATGTTGATTATGATATATAGTTTGATGTGTTTCATTATTTCTCCACTTGGGTGTACTCTTACAATATTGCGATCTTATTTGGCAATAAATAATATGATCAAGCAGCAGTGAACGAACATAACCTCACATTTCTGATTTGTTTTCAAACATCGCCGTTTACATTAAATATATAAATATTTTAAAATAACTATAGTTAAACAATGATTTGTGAGTAAACAGCTTAATTTTATTCGTTAAATAGTCCTAACAAATGCCACTCTTGATTTCCAAATTATCTCACTTCGTGAGTCATGAATTTATCGATAATTTGGAAATCACTCGCGGCATTACTTATGACTATTTAACTCATGCCCCAAATGGGAGTCAATGACCAATCACGTTTCAATGATTCCTGTTTTACAACCAATCAGAGTCGTGTTTCACCAAATATTTATCAGTGTTATAATTACCATATTAAAGAAAGCTCCTCCTTACAATATTGCGTTCCTTTGGCAATAAATAGTATGATCTGGTTGCAGTGATAAACAAATGAAGCAGTAGAAGCGTACCTATCGTTTCTCATTTGTTTTCAAACATGGCCGTTTACATTAAATATATAAATATTTTAAAATAACTATAGTTAAATAATGATTTGTGAGTAAACAGCTTAATTTTATTCGTTAAATAGTCCTAACAAATGCCACTCTTGATTTACAAATTCTCTAGATAAATTGGAAATCACTCGTGGCATTACTTATGATAATTTTGTTACTTACACGAAACAAATTAAGCTGAGGTAAATATATACGTCAGTTTCACCAAATAGGTTATTGTTACTAAGAATTGAAGTTGGATAAAAAATGAGATTGAGAAAAAATTAATGGTGGTCATCAATTTTATTTCCAACTTGCAGGACGGCAACATATACCTGGCACAGTGAAAAAGTACTGGTAAACCCAGTGACTGAATCATGCGTGGGGAATCACGTCAAACACACAGTGTTCTACGTTCTTCAAAAAGTAAAATTTTCCTTTATTAATTATCTGGAAATGTAAAATTATTCTCTCGCAATACCTTTCTCTTCGGGTCATCAAATGTAACATTTCCTCTAAAATTGGTATTTACCCTAACATTTCTTGAAAAGTTGCATTCATCTCATTAGAGTAAGTCATCTCATTAGAGTAAGTGTAGGATTAGCGTCTCTTCTGACGCATCACTGCCATCATCACCTTACATACATCATCGGGGCAATGTAACTCCAACTTCCAGGCGCCCCAATCACAGAAGTGGGTAAAAATAACGCTGATGTCAGGAGAGAACACCAGACATGTCGTAATGACAACCTGGTGACATTTAATATATTTTACCGAATGTACAGGAAAACGCTCACTGTGTTTACAAAGAGACCTAAAACACGTTTGGGGAAAAGAATCGTATATACTAAACCTAGGATTTAAAGAGAGATCAGGGCTTGCTTGGTTCAGGTTAGGGGCATGGAAATTTTTTAAAAATTAGCTACGATTACGATATGCGAATATGTCCAATGCGCAGGTGCTTTGAAGACGAGATACATATATTAGGAAAATGTAACGATTTAGAATATTGGATGCATTAGTTATTACCGGAAAGATTTCTAAATTCAAATCGTGGAAGATTGGCATGCTACGAGTTACTGGTAAACCCAGAAAATTGGATAAACCTGGGTACATTTCTGGACAAAACGCGGAAAATAAGAACAACACTTATTCAGGAATAAATAAATATGTTAGCAAATTGCAATACCATTAATTCTTAATAATTCTACATAACTAAGTTAATATATAATTTAATTGTATTGATATCTAATTGTAATATTATTGTGTTTTCTTTTTTTTAACATCAACTTATTGTAACGGACTGTCAACAGCACGTACGACTTACTGCCCGTGCGATCCATATTTTTAAATAACATTGTATGTAACTTACTTTTAGCTTAATAAAGTCCTTGTGTATGTGCATCATCGGGGCAATGTAACTCCAACTTCCAGGAGCCCCAAACTCAGACGGGGGTTACAATAACCCCGACGTCAGGAGAGAACACCAGACATGTCGTAATGACAACCTGGTGACATTTAATATATTTTATTTTAACATGTTTTAAATCTATAAACATTTTCATGTGCCCAATATTAAGTGTTTATTCTCTTCCTCCATTCATTTCTATCCTTATAGTCACCTTCCTGCAGTTCCCTGCACTTCATCAAATTTATAATTCCTTCTATACATGTCTTCTTAGGACTCTCTCATATTTTCCTCCGATTTGTAACCCAATGATAACTGGCAATCTATCTTCATTCATCCTCTTCACGTGTCCAAACCATTGTAATTGTTTATTTCCCACAAATTGTATAATTGTTTCGAAGTTCATATATTCTCGCTTAATACTGTTTCTGATCCTGTCTAATTTAGAGCACCGTGCAGGTCTTCTTAAAAATCAATTTATGTAGATTGCAATTTTGACTTTAATTTGGCATTTACAGTCCATATATAGAACATGTCCACCGCTGTGGTCTCGAGGTGGCGTGCTGCCTTGTCACGCAGCGGGTCCGCATTCGATTCCCGATTGGGACAGGCTCCTGGGTGAGGTTTTTTTTTTGGGCGGTTTTGCTCACCTGTAAGACAAATGTCAGGAAGCTTAGGGCCCAACGGCCCCCAAAAATCATCCGGCCATCATCATAATCAACACCATCCTTACCATTGTCATCATCCACCGGTGTGGAAAGCAACGGGAAGCTACCACACCTATAATTCCCTAGTAAAGCTGCAAAGCGTAGCATGAAAATTCTATTATTGCAGTGAAAGACCTGCCGTCGGGCAGAATTACTATGGATGGATATATTTTAATTTAATCCAGATTTAACGAATAAAATATAAAATGTACAAGATAGAAAAATGAGAAAAAAAATTTAATGGACATAGAATCAATTTAGTTCATCATCATCATCATCCAGGGATTAAGTCTGTTGGCTCGTTCCGGTTTCATGAAAGCTAGAATTGTTAAAATTGTTCAGATCATTTTATGTGTGGGCGACCAACATTTCTCCTTCCCCGCAGTTTATAATTTAGCAATAATTCTGGAAATCTTCCTTCTGGCATATAAATTTAGTTCTGAAGAAAAAATAATTATTTAATACCAAGTCATTGCATAAGTGTGCCTTAGAAGTGTCAAGTGAGCGGCAATCCCTGATATTAGAGGGAGGGAATTCCAGGAGCGGGTAGAGGCTACTGTGAAAGAAGTAGATAAAAGAGAGTGCTATTGGAGAGGGATTGTTGGCAGACTGTTATCTTGTGACCTAGTGCCAATATTGTGGTAAGAAGATAATTGATCAAATCTGGACGCCAGGTAGCTAGGAGTGTAGGAATTCAGAAGTTTAAAAAGAAGTGAACTAACTAAACTAACTCTCTGGCTCTATCGAACCCGTAGATTCATGGCCGCGCGGAAGTAAGCTCTCCATAATTCCCTATCCTGAGCTAATCATTTCCAATCATTCCCTGTATAATCTGCTTCCTTCGACACATGGATAATGTTATTCTCCCATCTCATTCTTGGTCTACCAACTAGGGGTTTTCCCTCTGGTTTTCCTATGCACTTCTTTCATCCCCCATGCGTGTCACATGCCCTGCCCATCGAAGTCCACGAGACTTAACTGTCCTTATTATGATGATCTTGAAAGCCTAGGTCAATATATTATGTCCTTATTATATCTGGTTTCCTATACATAACATCAAGTTTTCTCCATTCTCCTGTCCATCTTTTTTTGGCCCAAACATTTTCCCAGAACTTTATTCTCAAATATTCGTAATGTTCTTTCCTCCCTTAAATAAGAGTCCATGTTTCGCATCCATATATATATATATATATATATATATATATATATATATATACATATACATATATAATAACTGGTAGAATAACAGTTTTATATATTTTTGGTTTAACTTTTTTGAAAAGAGTTGGGTCGACATGAGTACCTGCAATAATAATAATAATAATAATAATAATAATAATAATAATAATAATAATAATAATAATAATAATAATAATAATAATAATAATAATAATAATAATGAAAATAATAATAATAATAATAATAATAATAATAATAATAATAATAATAATAATAATAATAATAATAATACTGCTTTATTTTAGCTGGCAGAGTTAAGGCCATGAGGCATTCTCTTCCACTCAACCAGCGAATAGTAGAATCATACAAAAATTACATACATATTACAATTTTAAGATATTATTAAAATACAGACTAAACAAAATACAATGACGATGTGATATAATACTAGCTAATACTAACAAAAACATAGAATATAACAACACTAAAATGATATAAAATAAAGTAAGTAGCTTTCTAGATTATTATTAATGGAATGCTCTACATAGTTGTTATGCAATTAATGTTTTCATTGTGTCGAATTTAAGATATCAGTTAATTTGGATTTAAATAATGATAGCGATTGACAATCCCTGACATGACTGGGAAGTGAGTTCCATGCTCTAGTCATAGATATTGTGTAAGATTCAGAGTATAGACATGTCCTGTGCTGAGGTATCAAAAGTAAAGAAGAGTCTTGTGATCTTGTTCCTAAATTGTGATGAGCCGATAAATTTTGAAAACGTGTTGTTAAATAACTTGGTAAATATGTGTGCAGAATTTAGAATAGTAAGGTATGTGAATGTAAAGTTCTTCTGTCATTTAGGCGTAGCATGCATTTCCAGAATTGAGCCTATGTTTGATTTATATGTGCATCTCATTCCTATTTGTAATTATTGTTCCTCGGTATTTGAATTCAGCCACTTCTTCAAAATGTCCCTCATTTGTCATTAAAAGAAGTGAAATAGAGTGCAATTTACGTCTGTAATCTATGCAGCCAAGACAGATTACTGATGTGTTCGGAAATATGATCATAAGGGTGGATAGTGAAAATGAATCCAACGCAAGTATTATGAAACACTGCAGAGTCTGAGACAAGTCATAGTTTAGGTGATTATATATAACTAACTTACTGGTTCTATCGAACCCGTAGTTTCATGGCCGCGCGGACATAAGTTCTCCATACATCCCTATCCTGAGCTAATGTTATCAAATCATCCCCTGTATAATCTACTTCTCTCAAATCATGGCTAATGTTATCCTCCCACCTCATTCTTGGTCTACCAACTGGATGTTTTCCCTCTGATTTTCCTACCAGAAGCTTCCATGCATCTCTTTCATCCACCGTACGTGCCACATGTCCTGCTTATCACAGCCTACGATACTGGTTTCCTATACATACCATGTAGTTCACTATTAAGCAGTTTTCTCCATTCACCTGTCTGTTCATCTCTTTTTTAGCCCAAAAATTGTCCTAAGAACTTTATTCTCAAATGCTTGTAATCTTGTTTCCTCAAAGTAATAGTCCTTTATATAACGTCACAATAATCGAGGTGTGGCAACGTAAGAATCTGCACAAGGGCTTGTTTTAATGAAACTGAGAGAAATTTCTTTAAACTTATGTGACACCAAACTGTTATATTTCCTCTAAAATATATTCTAGCCTTTCACAACATTACATGAGCGATAAATGTGAAGACAATAACACATTGTTCTCTTATCCTTCAAATTACCAAAGTTAAATTCACACAAAATTGTCTAATTATACCAGTTTTATTTTCAATGCCATCACTACTAGTGTTTGTGGATAGGCTATGCTATGTTATCGTTTGACTTGAATTCAAATACCTAGGAACAATAATCACAAATAGGAATGAGATGCACAAAGAAATTAAAAATAGGCTCAATTCTGGAAATGCGTGCTATTATGCATTACAGAGACTCCTGACGTCCCAACTCCTTTTAAAAATCGTTAAAGTGAAAATATATAAAAATATTATTCTACCAGTTATATTATATGGGTGCGAAATATGGACTCTTACTTTAAGGGAGGAAAGGAGATTACAAGTGTTTAAGAATAAAGTTCTAAGGAAAAATTTTGGACCAAAGAGAGATGAACAGACAGGTGAATGGAGAAGACTACATAACAATGAACTATATGGTCTTTATAGGAGGCCAGATATAATAAGAACAGTTAAGTCTCGTAGACTGCGATGGGCAGGACATGTTGCACGTATGGGGAATGAAAGACTTGCATAGAAGCTTCTTGTAGGAAAGCCAGAGGGAAAACGCCCAGTTGGTAGACCAAGAATGAAGTGGGAGAATAACATTAACTATGATTTGAGGGAAGTAGGTTATACAGGGGAATGATTGGAAAGCAATAGCTCAGGATTGGGATGTATGGAGAGCTTATGTCCGCGCGGCCATGAAGCTACGGGTTCGATAGTGCCAGTGAGTAAGTAAGTAAGTATCGTTTGACTACACGGTGATTCACAATAAGTATTACATATTTCTGGGGGTTGTAGAAGGGACTTAGTAGATAAAGTTTTGATAAGGAACCCATATCCGGAAACGTACCATTTCGATGTAAAGTAAGTTTGAAGATCGAACCACAATAGGTTGATATCGCGTACCTTATGTTCCAGAATAAGTATTACAGACTTCTAGGGTTCTACTATATGTGCTGTTCCATGTGGGGACCTTGTTGTTCGTTGCACAAAGTGTACCTGCGACGTATGTTTGCATACACACGCCCCACAAGACCTGGTGTGTGCTGCCACTTTTTTTAAAATGTCCCAGGTTGCCTATCGACATTTCTGGTGTTATCTCCTGGCATGGCGTACTTGTAACCCACTTCTGAGGTTGGGGCGCCTGGAAGGCGGGATTACGTTGCCTCGATGATATGATGAGTTGTGGTAATGATAATGGTGCGCCAGGAGAGTTCCTAATCCTAAGCTTAATCTAAGATGAATATGAATGATGATGATTGCAATGGCCGTATGATTTCGGGGACCGTTTTGGCCTTAAAGTTTTCCTGACATTTGTCTTACAGGTGAGGAAAAACCCCGATATAAACCTCACTGAGAAAAACTGTCCCGACCGGGAATCTAACCCGGGCCCGCTGCGTGGACGATTGCGTTTTCTATTACTAATAGGCATTGATGAATTTGATATGGGCTATCAGAAGCATATACGATTTCCTGGCGGTACGATTCAATTGTAAATTATTCTGTTTTTTATATTATAGAAAAACTCATTCGTGTTGGGATTTGAAACTGAGTGGGGATACAAAAAATTAAACCATTTAAAAAAATAGTAATCATTTTAAAGTTAAAGGTAAAAAATGCAATAAAATACATTAATTTACCATAACGGAATCGCGGTAAAGTCCCACGAACTCAAATACAACTAACTCACTGGCACTAATGAACCCAAGTTCATAGCCGCGCACAAATAAGCTCCCTACATATCCCTATACTGACCTAATATTTTCCAATAATTCCCTGAGTAATCTACCTCCTTCAAACCACGATTAATGTTATTCTCCCATCACAATGTTGGTCTACCAACTGGGCGTTTTCCTTCTGGTTTTCCTACAGGAAGCTTCCATGCACCTCTTTCATTCCTCATTCGTCCCACATGTCCTGCCCATCGCAGTCTACGAGACTTAATTGCTATAAAATCTGGCTTCCTATACATAGAACATGCAGCTCACTGTTATGTAGTCTTCTCCATTTACCTGTCTATTCAACTCTCTTTGGTCCAGAAACTTTCCTCAGAACTTTATAATCAAGTACTCGTAATCTCCTTTTCTCCCTTAAAGTAAGAGTCCACGTTTCAAATCCATACAGTAGCCTATAAACAGGGAAAATAACAGTTTTATATATTTTCAGTGTCCACCGCTGTAGTCTCGAGGTATCGTCCTGCCTTGTCACGCAGCGGGCCTGGGTTCAAATCCCAGTCGGGACAACTTTCCTGGGTGAGATTTTTTCCGGGGTTTTTCCTCACCTGTAAGACAAATGTCAGGTAGTTTTTAAGGTCCAAAAGGTCCCCGAACATCATCTGGCCATCATCATCATCTCCTTCACCGGTGGAAAGCAATTGGAAGCTACTACACCTATAATTCCCTAGTAAAATGGCAAAGCATAGTTTGAAAATGCTATGATTGCAGTGAAAGACCTGTCATGGGGCAGAACAGTATAGAATATAATATTTTCAGTTTAACGTTTTTCGAAAGGAGTTTGAACCACAAGAGTCCCTGTAATGTATAATAGCATCCATTACCAGAATTGAGTCTATGTTTCATTTCCTTGTGCCTATCATTTCCTATTTGTAATTATTGACCCGAATAGAAACAAATCTTAATCTAATATGTAAAAATCAATGTTTGTTTGTTCGTACTTTATGCGCGGCCATACCGTTGATCCGATTGTGATGGGGCTTTTTGCAAAATGTTCAGGAGTTTCCCGGGATGAACACAGGCTATAAGAGAGTTGTGATACTCAACTCCTATACCCTTAAAAATCGCCCTTTGTAGTGGAAAACGTGAAAAAAGTAGCTCTTTGGACGTTTAAATGGCTTACGCTGCCTAAACCATAACAAATACACAAATTTAATGTACACAGAATTGAATATCTCAAAAAGCTCTACAAAAAAGTCCGCGACAGCATATGTTTATCTCTTACGGATAACTCACAATAACTATTTTTAATCTTTCATTGATGCCAAGAAGATCGAGACAAGTGCGTGCAAGCTTAGCAGCACATGGCGGGTATTCTTTTACGGATAACTCCCAATAACGAATTTTGTCTTCTATCTCATTTATGCCAAGAAGATCGAGATAAGTAGATTCCCGGACAACACCGGGTAATCAGCACGGGGAATCTTAAAATAATTACGATATATTTTCCAGTTACATATTTAACTAAGTCCACCGCTGTGGTCTCGAGGTAGTGTGCTGCCTTGTCACGCAGCGGGCCCGGGTTCGATCCCCGGTCGGGGCAATTTTTCTGGGTGAGGTTTTTATCGGGGTTTTTCCTCACCTGTAAGACAAATGTAAGGGAAACTTTAAGGCCCAAACGGTCCCCGAAATCATATGGCCATCATCATCATCATCATCATCCTTCACCGGTGTGGAAAGGAACAGGAAGCTACCACACCTACAATTCCCTAGTAAAGCTGCAAGCATGGCATGAAAATGCTATGATTGCAGTGAAGGACCTGCCTTTGGGCAGAATTACTATGGGTGGATATTTAAGTAGACATAAAACACATTAATGTTGGTATTTCAGCTCATTTATGTCAAGAAGATCGGGATAAGTAGATTCCCGGGCAACGCCAGGTAATCAGCACGAGACATCTAAAAAAATATAAGTTAATAATTAGTTTTCCTTCTACTTATTCAACTAAACATAAAAGCACATTAATTTTCATTTATTTAGACGTAGCAGCGCACGCCGGGTATTATTTAGTTTCAAATAAAAATAATAATGAATTTAAACCCTCCCGAATACGAGCCACTCCCTCGGTTTTCAAGTGTTTCTTTTGGCTTAAAAAGAAGATAAACTTAAAAAAATAAGAAGAAGCGGGGAAACACTTAAAAAGGTTCCCAGGAATCGGAACCAAAGACGAAATTAAGTGATGCGTGTAATTAAAAAGCCTCAAGGTGAAGTGAAGTGGATTGGTTTCCGTGAACACAACAAAAAGGATGGGGTATAGGTCAAACTCTATTTAAAAAACTATAGCGTTGAAGCAATAGAGCGTATAGTCCGTAACCTTGAATCTTATTTTTGTTCCCAGTATCCAATCCGCAAGTATCTTTGCATGTAATTATGTTACATAATCAGCAGCAGGATTCGCATTCGTGAAGTACCGGGTTCAACATCCGGCGTCTACAAACATGCAGGTTTTTTTAGATGTAACATCTATAACGAGTTAAAAAATCTTCAATACTTCTAAAATCAATTGCAAAATTCCGTTGAAGTTATGTAATAAATAGGGCAAGGCATTTAATGACCTATAAATTGGTAAAAAATGCAAAATAAAAAATGCATTTATGACCTAAAAAATACAAAAAATGACGAATAAATTAAATAAATATGACGAATAAAAAGTTAAGAATTACCAATAAAAAATACTATTTATTAGATTAAATACTTACTTGATTATTGAATTACATAAAATTTAACTTGATATCAAAATATTAAAATAAAAGTATTTAAAAAATACATATTAGGGTACCTTATATTGCAGAAAATCCATTTCAATTATACATACACTTTTACAACAATTTTGAATTGCAGTTAACAATCAAAATAGGGGTAAAAGCTAGCATGGGCTCTGAGAAATTAAATAAAATTCCTAGAAGTGGGCAACTTCATTATGCACATACCTTGAAAAATAGGGGTAGTAGTTAGCAAAACATCTACTTAATCCCAAGAAATTGTATTGACAAGGAAAAATACTGAATTATAATACAAATCTCAAATCAAATACAAATAATATCACAGCCTTTCGTAAAAGTGTAAAAAATGCTCAAAATGACCTAAAAATTGCCAAAAAATTACCTATCCCTAAACGTTAAGAAAATGCAAAAAAATGCCCTAACGAATTTCTTTTATTTAATCCGTTTTTAATGTTATACATGTTTATATAAGCAAGCAATGTTTCAACATTCATAAGAAAAAGATGCAAAATCATTAATTGCCTTAATAAAATATAAAAATAAGTACCTGATATATATATACCACATCGATGTTACTCGCTTTACAAACGGTACCCTCATCAACGTATTGTAACATGAAGCCTCACAAAAAATCCTTAATGTCCAGACCATCATATGATCCATTAATCGTTAGATCTATATGATAGTGTTCCAATAATAAATTTATCCAAACATAATAGCAAATGCCTAGAACAAGTACACAATTCAAACTATTTAGTTTGAGAAATATGTTATGAACATAAAGAAGATGTGAACAAGAAAATTCCCAAATTTACACAAATCTTATGAATAATAAATAACACTGGTCAACATCATTTTTGTCTCATGAGTACCAATAGTTGTACTTCATGTAGTTTTTTTTTTCTTTTTTCAAATATGCATTCGGAATGTTTCCATCACCCACAGTTTTTTTATATTTCAATTTCAATTAATGGATTTAAATAATTATTTTTTAATAAACCTAGATTTCTTCCCGGAAAATCTTAGCGCATTGAGCGATGAGCACAGGGAACACTTTCATCAGGAGATTTCAGCTATGGAAAAGAGTAATCAAGGCAAATGGAATCCTAATATGCTGGCCGATTATTGTTGGACCATCAAGAGGGATGCTCCACAGGCGAAATATAGCAGAAAATCGTCATTTCTTACTTTCTAGGCGAGTCCAAATGTTCGAATTTTGTGTAGTTACGAAAGTAGAAAACATTAAAGTGTTTGAAATTATAAATACCTGTCTCTCGAAAACCTTACGTGATGGAGAAAACCCGATATCATATTTGAATTCAGGAGAAAAAATACTACCAGAATCACATATTTTTCTTTCTAAGACAAAAAAGAAAGTTTCTTTTTTGTTGCTCAGTGTATTACATTAAAAGTTAAATTAGTACAAAAATCCACAAGAATGAAAATATATAATACTTTAGCATTACCATCTCTTTTATATGGAAGTGAGATTTGGACATTTAAAAAAAGAAGCAGGCACAGAATCAAAACAACGGAAGTTAAATTTCTCAGAAGATCAGCAGGATACATGTTTTTAGATCGAAAAAAGAATGAAGAAATTTTAAAACGATTGGAAGTGTAATCAGTAGAAGAAAAGCTCAACAGATATAAAATAAACTGGCAAGATCATATAAAAAAATGGATAATTCAAGGATCCCAAAAATAATGATGCAATATAAACCCAAAGGACATCTTAAAAGACTACTAGAGGGGGCCGAAACAGGTCTATAAAGGCCTAATTCGTAACGGATGATGATGATGATGATCAAAATGTGACCTTCTTTAGAGACACAGTGCATTAACTGATGGCATCAAAGAGTATGTAATTTGTTCCTATCTTCTCCTATGTTAACAGTGCATTAACTGATGGCATCAAAGAGTGTGTAATTTGTTCCTATCTTCTCCTATGTTAACAGTGCATTAACTGATGGCATCAAAGAGTATGTAATTTGTTCCTATCTTGTATGTAATTTGTTCCTATCTTCTCCTATGTTAACAGTGCATTAACTGATGGCATCAAAGAGTATGTAATTTGTTCGTATCTTCTCCTATGTTAACAGTGCATTAACTGATGGCATCAAAGAGTATGTAATTTGTTCCTATCTTCTCCTATGTTAACAGTGCATTAACTCATTAACTGATGGCATCAAAGAGTATGTAATTTGTTCCTATCTTCTCCTATGTTAACAGTGCATTAACTGATTTCTCCTATGTTAACAGTGCATTAACTGATGGCATCAAAGAGTATGTAATTTGTTCCTATATTCTCCTATATTAACAGTGCATTAACTGATGGCATCAAAGAGTATGTAATTTGTTCCTATCTTCTCCTATGTTAACAGTGCATTAACTGATGGCATCAAAGAGTATGTAATTTGTTCCTATCTTCTCCTATGTTAACAGTGCATTAACTGATGGCATCAAGAGTATGTAATTTGTTCCTATCTTCTCCTATGTTAACAGTGCATTAACTGATGGCATCAAAGAGTAATTAATTTCTCCTATCTTCTCCTATGTTAACATCTACATCCTTATATTTCTTTTCTAATGATAAAAAGCACGTTCCTTGTGATGTAAGTTTTAAATAATTTTGGTGGCAAATAACATCCCTGACAAATACCTATTTTGAATTTCGATGTGGAATCTGAAAATAAATTCTGAATATTGTCCTGTTAAGAAGCTTGTTAAAATTAAAGGATTTTAAAATTTTCAATTATTTTTCAATGTATGCTTTTCATTTTTATACATCCAGGAACAAAAAATATAGTAGTCACCCTCGTGTTTACTTGTTTTCGATTAATTACTAAAGACAAAAAAAAATCTGGTCCACTATTGATATGCCAGAACTAAATCCAACTTGTCATTCTTTAAGAAAATGCCAAATTATATGTTCCTTAACAAAATAATGCTAACCACTATATGACATTTCATCCTAAAAGTTTAACAGTGAGATCCTGTTATATCCTGTACGTATCTTCATCTTATTCTTTGATGCTAAGGTCCGTCGAAATTAACTATGATCTCCATTATCACCTCCGTTCAATATTGTCTGTCTCGAGCCTTCATTATCAATTTTTTAATACCTGATATCATTGAATATATCGTCAATCTATCGTAGTCTTGATCTTCCATTTTTTTTTTCAATTATTTGGCATCCAAAGTAATATTCGACACTATCACCTTCATCCTGACTACATGTATCTACATATTATATTCTTCCTATTTCGATATAATTTACAATCTTGGATATATATAAGTAGATTACCAAATAAAATCTTCCATTATTTTCCAAGAGGAAGAAGAGATGTCGGACGTCCTCGGAAGAGATGGTCTTTGATCTATTAGTGAAGACGGAACAGGCAACTCTTGCCTAAAACAGGAAGTGAAGAAGAAGAAGAAGAAGGATATATATGAAATTAGATGTTCAAAATTAGACAAAATAAGAAATACTGTCATAAGAGAAAAAATAAATATTGGTTATTCAATAGTAGATTATATACGGTATAAGCAATTAAATTGGTATGGGCACGTACGACGAATGCAAGAAGAAATATTACCCAGGAAAACTTTGGAATGGTGTCCACCTGGAAGAAGGAGGAGAGGAAGACCTCGAAACTCGTGGATACAGGAAATAAGAACTGTAATGAGAGCAAGAGGACTGTAGGACATGGATTGGATGGAGAGAGACGAGTGGAGAAGAAAAATAAAACTTTAGGCACAGAAAGACGTGTAAACATTAAAATTCTGTATATAAATAATATATATATATATATATATATATATATATATATATAATATATATATATATATATATATATATCGCTAATCAAATTCGACAACAATAATTCATTGTTTTTTTAATTATGTAAGTGATAAAGATAAATGTCAGGAACATTTAGACCCAAACGGTCCCCGAACATCATCTGGCTGCCATAATCATCATTATCATATTCGCTATGTTTAGTATAATTCGTTAAATCTAGAGTAAATCAAAATAAATTATAAATAATAATTGTATTGTATTTATAACATGTAATAATTTATGTTTATTGTAATTTAGATGTAAGACTATTTTTTTGTACTTTTTAAGACCTGGTTGAGTGGCAGACAAGGCCTTAAGGCCTTAACTCTGACAGGTAAAATAAAGCTATTATTATTATTATTATTATTATTATTATCATTATCATTATTATTGTCATTATTATCATTATCAATATTATTGTCATTATTATTATTATCATTATTATTATTATTATTATCATTATCATTATTATTGTCATTATTATCATTATTATTATTATTACTATTATTATTATTGTTTATTATTATTAGTAGTAGTAGTAGTAGTAGTAGTAGTAGTAGTAGTAGTAGTAGTAGTAGTAGTAGTAGTAGTATAAAGGAGAGAGTGAATATTGTATTTCGGCTGTTGTCTCGGAGGAGGATCTGGATTGAGTTGATAATTTATTCAGAGAGGCCATCCATGACCTCATGCACTCAAAAAGAATACGTGAGTAATATTTTATTTTATAAAGTGATATTTTGAAGTAATTTTTATTAAATAACTTTTAGTCTGTTCATCTTACCTCAATATTAATGTTGATTTGTTCTTGGACATCGACATCCAGGTTATACAACATAAATCCAACCAGTCTGGGCAAGATGCTGCTGATGATGATTATGATATAATCGAAACATGTTCAAGAACAAATCAACATTAATATTGAGGTAAGATGAACAGATTAAAAATAATTTAATTAAGAATACGTGAGTGTTACAAAGTTTAAAATCCCTTTCCCTATAAGTTGACAGATTAAACTACGATAGAAAAGATGAACAATTGAATGAAAGTAAATGCGCATAAATGTGCAAATTGTTAGTAAATTTAGTCTAAGCAAAACTTGTTAAACGATAATTGTCTTTCCGCACACTTTTCGACGTGATATCGTTCACATGGATTAACAATTAAGTAACCATTTGTGATAAAATGCACCAGTATCCAGAAGCCTAAAATATAATTTTGTTAGAAATAAACTTGATCACTTTTACCACTAAGGGCCGGTTTCACCAACAGAGGTAACTGTATTACGCCAGTTTCCCTGTGTATAATGCATAGCTTAAACTGGCGTAATACACTTACCTCTGTTGGTGAAACCGACCCAAAGCCAACAAAATTTTTAAAAATTGGTATGTTGTTGCAACATTTAAGGGTGTTATGTCATAAATTATGTTACAACTTGTCCTTACTTCGAAGCCCGAGTTTTTGATGTGATGGGAAGCGTAAAAGCAGGACTTCCTCGGAAAAGCCAGTTGCATTACAACATTTATACCAATTATTACGTTTCGTTGGGACATTATCTTCCCACTGCATCTGTACGTGTTAATTATCCATATTTACAAAATTACGAAACTACTTTTTAGATAAACGTCATCTGATTTCTACAGGCCGTATTACGGACGGAAAGTTCTGTGCTGTTTTCTAAAGCATTGAGATTTCTCAAAGGTGGATTAATATAGGAAGTTCGTGTAATGTACAGATTTTAGAAAAGAAATGGGAATATAATGGTACTGTACATCAACTATATGTAGACTTCAAAAAAGCATATGATTCAATTAAGAGGGAGAAGTTATATAGTATCCTGTTGGAGTTCGGAATTCCTAAAAAGTTAGTTAGACTTATACGAATGTGTCTAAATGGCTCAAAGAGTAGGGTGCGTGTAGGCAAACAGTTTTCAGACACTTTTGAAATCCAGAATGGGTTGAAGCAAGGAGATGCACTATCTCCTCTACTATTTAATTTTGTACTAGAGCATGCCATTAAATCTTTAGAGAATGAGGAAGGCTTACAACTCAATGGTATTAATAACCTGTTAGTTTATGCTGATGATGTAGTACTACTGGCCGATAGCGAGGAGATACTAAAGGCCAACACGCACACACTATTGAGTAACACTAAGAAATTAGGACTGGAAGTAAATATCAGTAAAACTAAATATATGGTCACACGTAGAAATTCAGTATATAATGGAAATGGACAGCTAATGACAAATGAGGAAAATTTTGAGGAAGTGGCTGAATTCAAATACCTAGGAACAATAATCACAAACAGGAATGAGATGCACAAAGAAATTAAACATAGGCTCAATTCTGGAAATGCATGCTATTATGCATTGCAGAGACTTTTGATGTCCCAACTCCTTTCAAAAAACGTTAAGCTGAAAATATATAAAACTATTATTCTACCAGTTATATTATATGGGTGCGAAACATGGACTCTTACTTTAAGGGAGGAAAGGAGATTACGAATATTTGAGAATAAAGTTCTTAGGAAAATGTTTGGACCAAAGAGAGATGAACAGACAGGTGAATGGAGAAGACTACATAACAATGAACTACATGGCCTTTATAGGAAGCCAGATATAATAAGAACAGTTAAGTCTCGTAGACTGCGATGGGTAGGACATGTTGCACATATGGGGAATGGAAGACGTGCATGGAAACTTCTTGTAGGAAAGCCAGAAGGAAAACGCCCAGTTGGTAGACCAAGAATGAGGTGGGAGAACAACATTAACTATGATTTGAGGGAAGTAGATTATACAGGGAATGATTGGAAAGCATTAGCTCAGGATAGGTATGTATGGAGAGCTTATGTCCGCGCGGCCATGAACCTACGGGTTCGATAGTGCCAGTGAGTAAGTAAGTAAGTAAGTTCGTGTAATGTGGGCCCTTCGGTTTGAGAAGACCCTGTTAATATCTTCCGTAATTGGTGCTGCCTTCGAATAGAAAATATTTTAACTCCTTCCACTAATCAACTTTGACATGTTAAATGCCTTTTTTTTTATTCCTTGTGCGCATACGAGCTTATTTGTGAAATTTATGAAAACGACCAGTTTAAAAGTTTTTCAAGCTAAGAATTAATCTTAATTTCTGCAATTGTATGTTATCCATTCATCCATCCATAGTAATTCTGCCCGAAGGCAGGTCCTTCACTGCAATCATAGCATTTTCATGCTATGGTTGCAGCTTTACTAGGGAATTGTGTAGGTGTGGTAGCTTCCTGTTGCTTTCCACACTGGTGAAGGATGATGATGATAATGATAATGGTAAGGATGATAATGATAATGATAAGGATGATGGCCATATGATTTCGGGGACCGTTTGGGCCTTAAAGTTTTCCTGACATTTGTCTTACAGGTGAGGAAAAACCCCGATAAAAACCTCACCCAGAAAAACTGCCCCGACCGGGGATCGAACCCGGGCCCGCTACGTGACAAGACAGCACGCTACCTCGAGACCACAGCGGTGGACTTGTATGTTATAAATATTGAAAAATCTCCTAAACATATTATATTGTGCAGATGCTGTTTTAATATACTGACGGGTTTGGTTTGATATTACATGGCATGGTTGCTGTATAACATAATTAAACATAAGAAAGGAATTCGGATAATGTGGACCCTCCACGTGGCGCTTAAAGTGGACCTGGGTCCACTTTACACGAATACGAATATTTTATCAATGAAGATGCTATATGTAAAAATAATGCACTTAATTGATTTTATTTCATATCCTTGTAATTTTACTGAACCCAAAGACCGTCGTTACACAAAAATGGTTATTGTGAGTTATCCGTAAAAGATAAACATATGATGTCGCTGACTTTTTTGTAGAGGTTTTTGAGATATTCAATTCCGTATACATTAATTTGGTGTATTTGTTATGGTTTATGCAGCGTAAGCCATTTAAGCGTCAAATTAGGGACTTTATTTCATGTTTTTCACTACAAAGGGTGATATTTAGGGGTGAAGTGGTTGAGTATTACAACTCTCTTATAGCCTACGTTCATCCCCAACATTTAAAAAAACCATCACAATCGGATGAACGGTACGGCAGAGCACGCTTTCCCGGAAATCTACTTATCCCGATCTTCTTGGAATCAATGAAAGACAAAAATGGTTATTGTGAGTTATCCGTTACAGATAAACACATGCTGTCGCGGACTTTTTTGTAGAGTTCTTTGTTTTGTAGAGTTCTTTGAGATATTCAATTCTGTGTACATTAATGTGGTGTATTTGTTAGGGTTTAGGCAGCGTAAGCCACTGAAGCGTCAAAATAGGGACTTTATTTAACGTGTTTTACTTCAAAGGGCGATTTTTAGGGGAGAAGGGTTTGAGTATTACAACTCTGTTATAGTCTACGTTCATCCAGGGAGTCTCCTGAACATTTTGCAAAAAAGCCCATCAAAATCGGATCAACGGTCTGGCCGCGCACAGAATACGAACAAACAAACCAAAACATAAACAAACAAACATTAATTTTTATATATTAGATTAATTTTTAATATAAAATGTAATTTTCATTCCTAGATATTTGAATTCATCCACTTCCTATAATGTTCCCTAATTCCCGTTTTGGCAAGTGCTTACCAACTCGGATGCTTCCCCGTCTTCTCTACTGGACTGCTCTTGTCCCCCCTACCCCTTACCATGTTATTAACTGTCATTTCAAATATATAATTATGAAAAGCGCAATCATCATCATTCATATTTCATCTTAGGTTAAGCTTCGGATTAGGGACTCTCCGGGAGCCACCATTATCATCATCATCACCCATCATATCATCGGGGCAACGTAAACCCCGCCTTCCAGGCGCCCCCACCTCAGAAGTGGGTTACAAATACGCCATGCCAGGAGAGAAACCAGGAATGTCGAAAGACAAACCTGGGGCATTTGAAAAAAAAAATATATATATATATATTTATTTATTTATTTATTTATACGTGTGGTTATTGTTTTGTTTTATTGATGGGCTATTTGCCAACAGTTTCAATTTGTTAATTGTTATTTTTAAAGCTGATTTATTGTAAACAATATTTTACGAAAATAAAACAATATTAGATTGTTTCTAGGTAACACAGAAATTTCACAATTAATGAAGACCATCTCTTTTTGAACGTTCAAAATTTTGTGTTTTTAATTTAAACATGGCTTTAACTGATCAGGTCATCAAAGCCATTAAACTCTTAAATGAAATAAATGGAGCGACGGTTAAGCAAATCACCGATTATTTACAGAAAAACTACGACAAATTTGGACCCATCAGGGGAAAGGAAAATGGAAAGTTTAGAGGGCAAAAAAAACGTGGAACAAGAATATAAAAGATTGGCGTTGTGATAGCATTCGGAAGAAAAGAGGTATAGTCTCCGAACCTCGGTAAATGATTGTGAACAAAAGAGAAGATCAAGTGGAGAAAAGAAGAAAATCAAGAAGATGTACAGCCGAAGAAGAAAAGAAACCTCAAGAAGAAGAGACGAGGCAAATGTGGATGAGGATGACTAGAAAATCAGGAACATGCAGGGTGAAGACAGGAAGAGGCAAAGGTAGGTTGACAGTGAAGAAGAGAACTAAAGGAAGAGGAAAGAAGACTGGTGCTTGCAGGAGAGGCGGTGCTAAGGGGAGATCAAAGAGATCGGCTAGTAAGTTGAACATGCAGAGATGCGAAGAAATTATCGACAAATATATTTCAATGATTGGGGATTGAATGAAGTAAATTCTCATTAATGACTGATAATTTTCAGATTATAAAATTAATTAACTTTTTTAGACTGTACTGTACATTTTTGTCAATTTAAACATTTATTTTATTCATTTTTTCTGTTATTAAACGTAAAATTTCAATATATGATTTTCTTTATAGACTGCTAAATATGTTCAATTATAAAAAAATGGCCTAAACGGGCAATTTACAAATTAAGTAAAATATGTGAAACATACAACCTGAAAATATCTACTCTAAAAACTAAAGTTTTAGCTTTTCGAGGGTGTGAGCCACTAAGAGTAAAAATTCAATTAGAGAATAAAATAGTAGAACAAGTGAGCAATTTTAATTATCTGAGATACAATGTATCGTGTAGAAAAAGTGAAGACATTGAAAACAAAATAAATAAATTTAATTATTATATGTGTGGCACCATAAAACGAAGTCTCAAAGGAACTAGAAAGGAGACACTTTTAAAATTTTATAAAACAATGGCGGTTCCAACGTTACTATATGGATCGGAACACTGGGTCTTAACCAAAAACCAGGAACGAAGAATAGAATCGTCAGAAATGAGGTTTCTGAGGAGTGTGGCTGGTTATGCAATAATGGATCAAAGGCGAAGTGAGGATATACGAAGAGAACTGAATATATTCAAACTATTAGATAGAATTACACAATACAGAGATGAATGGATGGACCACATCACTAGAATGGATAACAATAGAATTTCGAAACAGATTCTTCATTACAAACCACTAGGACGAAGAAATGTTGGAAGACCCAGTAAAAGATGGATAGACCAATTCTAACATGAGATCGGAACAGACCAGGAGGTCTAATCCTTGATGTTGCTGATGATGATGATAAAAAAATGCACGCTGTTATGCATTACAGCGACTCTTGCAACTTCTCTAGATTTTTGAAAAAATATTACGAAATTCCGTTGGGATCCCCATGTTAAAATTTTAAGAAATATAAAACAGTACCTAAGATCTCAGTCGTCCTCAGCAATCAGCGGTGTAGTTTCGTAGGAGGCCTTTCGAAAGCTTAAGTTTCATCTTCTGCTTTTAGTTTGGTACTGATATCTCAGGTACTTTTTTATATTTCTTAAAATTCCAACTACTCTAAAAATAAATAAATTAACTGAAAATACAAAACTGTTATTCTTACAGTTTTCTTCTTATACTTCTTCCTTTCATGCCATAGACCTAGTGGTCTATTACGGTCTCAATCCTACGTTTGAAGGGTCTGCCCAAAGATCTCTTGCCTGGTGGCTGGTAATTTGACGTGGTATTCTTGTTCTGCTCATTCTTCTTCGTGAGATTTCCAGTTGTTTCTATATTTTCTTACATATTCCATGTTGTAATTCTTTGAGAATCTCAGAATTCCTTTTGTGGTTTCTAGAGAATTTGGAAATCAAGAGTGGCATTTGTTAGGATTATTTAACGAATAAAATTAAGCTGTTTACTCACAAATCATTGTTTAACTATATATAGTTATTTTAAAATATTTATATATTTAATGTAAACGGCGATATTTGAAAACAAATCAGAAATGTGAGGTTATGTTCATTCACTGCTGCTTGATCATATTATTTATTGCCAAATAAGATCGCAATATTGAAAGTGTGCACCCAAGTGGAGAAATAATGAAACACATCAAACCATATATCATAATCAACATTACGGGTTATTCATTTATTTTTTTAGTAAACAACTCAGTAAAATCAAGGAATCTTTTCATTATTTGCTATATTCATTGTATTTGTTGGAGAAAAATAATGTGTTGACCTGTTCAGTATATTAAAAAAGAGGAGCTTTCTTTATCACAAAAGCAGGAGCTGATAAAGATAAATCGATAAAGATCGAGGTGAAGCACGACTGACATTGGTTGTAAAACAACATTCATTGAAACGTGATTGGTCACTGACTAGCATTTGTGGCATGAGTTAAATAGTCAAATTAACCGGTTTGTTTGGATAATTCCCAACTCGTAATGGTAAATATAATAAAAGTCCCTAACTTTACGAAAATTCGTTCAGTTTGCGGTTTCACCTAAGTTAGAGTAATTGAATTAGGTCAGGTTAGCTTTTTGGTTCCTTGCATTTTAAATGTTTTGTACAAGTTCAATGAAATTGTATTATAACCATTTATTGACTTTTTTATTGTAAAATATAAAATATTGTAATTCGTGGTCTCTTACGCCATAGTGTCCAACGAAAAAGGAATAACTGCACTTAAACTAGCGTGAACTATTTTCAAAGTCCTATAGAACAACAATGCGCATGCGCCAGAATTTATAGAGCCAGCGATAACCTACAATCGAACCACATATCGATTATCATTCTCGGTTACTATCCGTCGCTATGAAATTTAAATGAACAATATTTGAAATAAATTCCCAAATCTATGTTAAAAAGATATATTAATAATATTAAAATTACCAAACGTTTATTAAAAATGGGTGTACACTTATTTATCACTCCCTAACGCTCATCCAACCAGCGATAACCCAAAACAGCGATAGAAAAATCATAGACTAAGTAATATAATCTGTGGAGAAAGTAGCAGTTAGCATCACAACATTGCCTAATAGTGTCATAATATTGTGATTTGCATATTTAAATAAATAGGGCACGCCGTAGCGTAGTGGTTAAGGCACTGAGTTACAAGCCGGAGGGTCGAGGGTTCAAGTCCCGTTGGGGTCAGGATTTTTAAACTGACCCAAACCCTGTGGCGGCACTATGACCCTGGGGTCGACTCAGCCTCTAACGGAAATGAGTACCAGGCGCTTGTTCTGGGGGTAAAGGCGGCCGTCACGCAGGGCTGACAACCCGGCTGACGTAAAGTGCCGATTGTCTAGAAAAAGTGGGAGCCTTAACCTCCTACTACCCCAAGGGCCTCCGGTTGTGGGATCACTTTACTTTACTTTACTTACTTCAAAATAGTCTAATAATGTTATAAAAATTGTTTGAAAAAGTTTAAAATATTAAATGATGTTAGTAAATACAGAAGAAGAGCTATAGTTTACAACAATATAACTGAAAAATCAAGCTCTAGTAGAAGTGCAGTTGAGCCACAAAGAACATATATTTCTGAGTAGTAACTCCTAAAAAACTGCGCTATATTCTACTGGCCTAATCAGTCATGATATTTATCACATTTACCATTACGAGTTGGGAATTATGCAAAGAAACCGGTTAATTTCATACATTTTCAAAAAAAATTATCATGTTTACAGGCACCATTGATAATTATGCATAATTTCCGGTTATTATATATAATCACCAGTTTATTACTTTTACTATAACATATATAAGTTATATACTGTATATTAGCTCATTGCCCGACATTGTCCGGAAATTTTTATTCCAATCTTCTTAGCAACAATTACCTTAGTGACCACGAAAATTATGGATTAGAGTTTATTCTCGTCCAACTTCTCTTAAAAGACGTCATCATACATCATTCATGAATTTAGACCTATGTTGACCTGTTTCGGTCTCAACTAGGCACGGTCTAAAAGTCGTTTTTGTGGACCTCCAGTTTGTCGTCATCCTCATAGGTGATCTGAAGAACTGCATTAGGGATCCTAGTTGGTGACATTCGGGATACATGTTGCAGCTATCTGTCTCTGTAGGTGGATATATTTTCTTCTAAAGGTTGCATGCATGTGGAGTTCCTTTAAAATATCTTCATTCTTCTGATGGTCAAGTAGAGTATATCCAGCAGTTCGGCGCATGAATCTCATTTCTGCAGCTCTTAATCTGGTGATGTCTTTGTTTTTTAGAACCCAGATTTCACTTCTTTACAGGAATGTCGGGAGGGCGAAAGTTTTATATAACACTGAGCAACAAAAAATAAACTTTTTTTTTGCCTCAGAAAGAAAAATATGTTATTCTGATAGCATTTTTTCTCCTTAATTCAAATATGATATCGGTTTTTCTCCATCAAGCAAGGTTTTCGTGATACAGGAATTTATAATTTCAAACACTTTACTATTTTCTACATTCGTAACTACAAAATATTCGAACATTCGGACTCGCCTAGAAAGTAAGAAATGACGATTTTCTGCTATATTTCGCCTGTGGAGCATCCCTCTTGATGGTCCAACAATAATCGGCCAGCATATTAGGATTCCATTTGCCTTGATATCTCTTTTACTTTGCTGAAATCATTTGAGTTTACCTCTTTTCGTTTTATTTTACATTGGACAAATGGACGAAAAAACATTTATTAAAAAATAATTATTTAAATCCATTAATTTAAATTGAAATATAAAAACTGTGGGTGATGGAGAAATTCCGAATACATATTTGAAAACACGATAAAAAACTGCATTGAGTACAACTATTGGTACTCATGAGACAAAAATCATGTTGACCAGTGTAATATGAGTCTTGAATGTTTTTGTACAAGATGTGGTTTTAAAATTTTATTTATTGAGCCTAATATTTGTAAAAATTGTGCGTTTTGTATTAAGATCGGTCTCGCCTTGATAGGAGATGTTACATCCTAGGTAGGAGAAGTTATTAACTTGCTCTAAAATCGTATTTTAAATCACTATTTTTCTACGTATTGGATCAGTGCCACAATGCAATTACTTTGGTTAATTTAAAATTAATATATAGAGGAACTTCGGGTAATGTGGACCCCTATTTTGAATTTGTTTTTCTTCTATTAATGAAGGGATTTTAATTTTGTTCAAGGGAGGTGATGGGTAAAATTTTCGACATTTTCGGTCAAATGTAGCATTTTTTTGTTTTTTTGTATTAAAAAATACTATGTGCCTTAAAGTATAATTTGGTGAACTTTCAGTGTCATATGGCGCTTGTAAGTCTCCCTAATGACTGTAGGAGGGCATGTATGCCACATTATCAATTTAACTGCATGCAAACTTTCAAATTGGCTTTTCCACACTTTTATTTTCATTGCATTTCAATACATTCAAATCAAAATAGCATTGACAAGTATAATGATTAGAAGCACAAAATTTTCACTGCATGTCCCACACACTAGGGCTAACAATTCTATGCAAGCATTTTGAAAAAAAACGTTGATAGTTTTTTAAATAAAAAATAAAATATGTATAGTAATTAAAAAAATCATCATCATCATCATCATCATCCTGCCAGGTATTAGTCCTAGAAGAACTGTTACGGCCTGAGAAAGCAGTTTACGTGCCATCTTTTCATATTATATTTACCATTACGAGTTGGGAATTATCCAAACAAACAGGTTAATTTGACTACTTAACTCATGCCACAAATGCTAGTCAATGACCAATCACGTTTCAATGAATTTTGTTTTACAACCAATGACAGTCGTGTTTCACCTCGCTCTTTATCGATTTCTCTTTATCAGCTCCTGCTTTTGTGATAAAGAAAGCTCCTCCTTTTTAATGTACTGAACAGGTCAACGCATTATTTTTCTCCAACAAATACATTGAATATAGCAAATAATGAAAAGATTCCTTGATTTTACTGAGTTGTTTACTAAAAAAATAAATGAATAACCCGTAATGTTGATTATGATATATAGTTTGATGTTTTTCATTATTTCTCCACTTGGGTGCACTCTTTCAATATTGCGATCTTATTTGGCAATAAATAATATGATCAAGCAGCAGTGAATGAACATAACCTCACATTTCTGATTTGTTTTCAAACATCGCCATTTACATTAAATATATAAATATTTTAAAATAACTATAGTTAAACAATGATTAGTGAGTAAACAGCTTAATTTTATTCGTTAAATAGTCCTAACAAATGCCTCTCTTGATTTCCAAATTCTCTAGATAAATTGGATATCACTCGAGACATTACTTATGATAAATTTTAAAAATTTATCATATTTACCAAATTTAGTGGTGATTATATATAATAACCGGCAAATATATACAATCACCGGAGTAATCACATTTACCTTAACATATATATATATATATATATATATATATTTAAAAACGAATGTATGTATGTCTGTCTATCCTTAATAGACTTCTAAACCAATCAACCGATCTTCGTCAAAATTTGTATATACATGTTTTAAGATACGAGTGTTTAGCCGATATCTATTATGTTCTAAAATAATTAGGTGTAGGTGTTCACCTGAAACGAAAATTTAAAAAATCGCTCTAGCGATCGCAATTTTCCATGTTTCACACAAAACTTGGAATATCCTAGTAACCCATTCACTTCAGGTTTAAATGTTCAATGCATTTCCCCAGAAACCGGATTTAAGTTACCGTAAATTATATTGTATATTGTCAGCTATTCGAAACAAACAAAATATAACGGTACTTGAGATCACAATAAGGGCGAATGCCAAAACGAATTCTCCTACTATTCATAATTGTTAACAAAATATTACCCTGCCAAGGGAAATATAAATTATTGCAAAATATATAACAGAGTTAAGCGAGAGTATCTCGTCTTCTGAGTTGAAGGCCTTTTAAATGCTGGCGAGTGTACTTCGTCTTTTGAGGCGAATGGCTTAATATAAACCGAGGTATGTATTGTCCAAAACTTAGCGAAATCAGACCATTATAAGTGGATGTTTGCCTGAAATTTGAAATTAAAAATTTACTCCAGCAACCATCATGTTTGGTTCGTCGCAGTGTCATCATCATCATCGTCATCATCTGCATTCATGGATTAGGTCTGTTGACGCGTTCCGACTTCAGCCCATCTCTTTCTAGGTCTGCCCACATCTCGGGTGCCTTTAGGTTTGTATTTTATTTGTTTTGGATATCTATCTTCATTCATTCTGTCTATGTGTTGCTTCCATTTCTGTCTATATGTATCTATTTTATCAGTTATTGCAAATATTTCAAGTTCCTGTCTTATTTCTGTGCTCTTGATTCTGTCTTCGTTAGTGTACCCCTTAACAGATCTCAAAAATTTCATTTCTGTCGCCGTTATCCTACTTAGATCTTGTTTTTTTATGCAAATAAATCCTAGAAAGTCACAATCAATCATGATGGGTCACCAGAGACTATTATCTACAATTAACCTAAACACAGTCTCGCATGTGTCACTAAATGGAGTTCAAATCCCTTATAGTGAGACAGTAAAAATTCTAGGAGTATTTATTGACAACAACTTAAATTGGAATACACAAGTAAACCATACATGTAAAACAGTCTTCTCAATAATACATTCATTAAATCGCGTAAGAAATTGTCCGCCATTCGCTCTAAGAAAAATGTTAGTAGAAACACTTGCAATGCCCTATTTTGATTATTGTGACACTCTTTTTACATACTTAAATAGTATTTACACTCAAAGACTTCAACGTATTCATAATTCTTCGTCTAAGAGATCGTAGAACTGTCCATTCCCTATCCCTTCTCTATAAAATCCTTCACACATCATCGCCTAAATATTTATCACGCCGCTTCAGCAGACTATCCGACACACATAATCTTGACACTCGATCCCATCAGCACATTGTCCTTTATATCCCTCCTCATCACACTGTATATTATTCATTATCTTTTACGGTCTCACTTACCAAAACATGGAATTCCCTTCCGACCTATGTCAGACTGTCAAACTATAACATCCTTCAAAAACAAATTAAATAATTATTTAATAACAAACTAACTTATACACCTCACTGATAGTATTCTTTTAACAATTAATACATTTAATCATCTATGATTTTAATATTAAGATTAACAAATATTTTCTTTTGTTCTGTTTTAAATATTGTACAAACGTAAAATTAGTTTTCTCCATCTCATTATTTTTCTTTGTTTTTTTTTAACATTAGACAGGGACAATTTAATATGTCTTGATTGTATACACTTTATTATTAGTCTTAGTCTTAATTTAACTAACATTAACTAGTTGCATTATAGATCGTAATATAATAGATATTATCTTTTTGATCAAATTTTTATTTAGTATTTAATATTAGAGTTCATTGTAATTTTTATATTCTGATGTAATATATTTCTGCCCTGGTGAGTGGAAGAGAAGGCCACATGGCCTTAACTCCACCAGGCTAAATAAATAAATCTAAAAATAAAAATCTAAAATCTATCCAGGCTTCTGAACCATAGAGCAGTACCGGTACTGCCAACGTTTTGTAAAATTTCAATTGGGTCCCTCTTGTTGTTTTGTTATTTTAGTGATCGTTTTATCGTCGCAGTGTACACCATATAATTAATTAACCCTCAATATTAAATAATTTAGGTGTAGCAGCGCACGCCCCCTCCATGGTATCTTTACCTTGTCGTAGTGGAGTGGCTTGCATGCTTCAATGATCCCGAGAGCTATGCCGGCGGTAGCATTGCTGCCGATAGGGTTACCCATGCCGGACTGGTCGAAGGTGATAAGCCAGACGAAAAAACTACCTTGGTCGAAAGAGTGACGATCTTTCACCGTAAAAATACAACCGTCAAGAAATGCGGACATGGGTTCAACTGGGGTAAAATTTTCCGGAGGTCAAATAGTCACCAATTCGGTTCTCCGGGCGGGTACTACTTCAGTGAACCCATGCCAAAGGCTCAAACATAGGGGCATGTTCCTAGGAACATGGAATGTTAGGACTTTATATAATAGCGGGGCGCTAGAGGTATTAACCCGTGAATTAGATAAATCACCCTTAGATATAGTCGCTTTACATGAAGTTAGATGGCCAGGAGAAGGTTTGAATTACATGATCTTTATAGGAAGCCAGATATAATGAGAACAGTTAAGTCTCATAGACTGCGATGGCAGGACATGTGGCACGAATGGGGAATGAAACGCGTACATGGAAGCTTCTTGTAGGAAAACGAGAGGCAAAACGCCCAGTTGGTAGACCAAGAATGAGATGGGAGAATAACATCAACTATGATTTGAGGGAAGTAGATTATACAAGGGATGATTGGAAAACATCGGCACAGGATAGGAATGTATGGAGAGCTTATGTCCGCGCGGCCATGAACCTACGGGTTCGATAGTGCTAGTGAGTTAGTTAGTTAGTTAGTTAGTTGCAGCGCACGCTAGTATGAAATAAAGGTTTGTTCCTGCAGAATCATCCACAATACGCATATATAGGAGTAATATTGTTCCGTTAACGCCCTTACAGGATGTATAAATGTCATGACTGAAATTAAATCTCATGTAATCCTGAAGTATTGTGATTTAGTTCCTGTTACTCAGTAAAAAATATGAAAGTACATACTTTACCACACCTTGATTCTAACGGACTGCCTCACAATGTGGACAGTAGTTCTTAAAAAATCCCAAGTTCCTGTAGAAAATTTATGATCGTCATATTCTGCAGCGATAACATGATGTTACATCAAGGCCACACACACTTTACTCAGAAATGTATTTACAAGAATATCATACAAATGCTCTTAGAAACGTAATATTGAAATCAATGCACTCATGCTTGCAGCTCGCATAATTAACTGGCACTCTTGAACCCATAGGTTCATGGCCGCACGGACACAAACGTTCCATACATTTCTATGCTGAGCTAATGCTTTCCAATCATCTCAATATATAACTTACTTCCTTAAGAACACATAGAGAGCAAATCATTGGTACGACCTCGATAAGGGCACAGATGCCGACTATGTATACCTTCATCTTCTTCTTCTTCTTCTTCTTCTACTACAAGGTTTAGGCTATGCAGCCTGTTCCGGCGAAGTTAAAAGTGGAGTCCATCTTCTACGTGGTCGGCCAACATCTCTTGTTCCTCTGGGATTATACAGGAAGGTTCTTTTTGGTATTCTTTCGTTGTTCATTCCCATTAAGTGTGTTGTCCATTTCTTATTATTTTCGATGATTTTATCTTCAATTTTATATATATTTAATTATTCTAGTGTATAGTTTCATTCCTTATTCTATCCGCTATTGTGCTGCATCCTTTCACATTACGTAAAAACAGCATTTCCGCAGTCTGTATCCTGCTTTTATCCCTTGATTTCATTATCCAATTTTCACTTCCATACAACAACAAAGGAACAGCCATTGTTTTATATAATTTAAGTTTCGTATCTTTCCTTGTTTTCCGACCTAAGGTTCTTTTTATGGTTCTGTATACCTTAATACTAATAAAATTCATTGTTAAAACCGTTGAGGTGGAGAGTCATAAAATAAAATAAGTTAAAATATACCTTCTTAGGTAAAATGCGTCGTCCTCAACTTTTAAAATATGTGATCTTTATGCATGTAGGCCTTTCAGAACATCCGTCCCATCTTCAGCAGTTCATTCTTCGCTACAGCATCCAGGTTGATGTTTGATGCTGCTGGTCCTAATGTGGCTAGACGACAAAGCCACAGCATCAAACATCAACCTGGATGCTGTAGCGAAGAATGAACTGCTGAAGATGGGACGGATGTCCTGAAAGGCCTACAGGCATAAAGATCACATATTTTAAAAGTTGAGGACGACGCATTTTACCTAAGAAGGTATTTTAACTTATTTTATGTATACCTTAATAAATCTCGAGAAATGCCACTGCGACTTCTTTAGCAGCTCTGCCAGCAAGTCCTAATCCTACGTTCTCGTCGTGCTGCCTGACTGCAGTCGTAATAGACTGTAGCTAACAGGATGGGACGAAAGGCGAGTTCTCAGCGCCTTAAAACTGAGACATTTTGGCTAAGGGAGCAAACCCAAAAAAAAAAAAAAAAAAAAAAAAACCAGATCCTCCGTGTCTGGGGGTTAGGCGTCAGGCTGGCAACCTGGCCCTGGAAGAAAGTACATCGCTACGTACTTCAGTAAAATATGTCAGCCGGATGGATTTAAATATGACAGACTTAAGCTACTAAACGGACTTTTGCTATTGGCACATGGAATGTTCAAGGATTGAATACCAAAGAACAAGAAGTAATAGATGAGAGAGATGAACACATTAAAATTACGAAAATTGGACCAACGCGCACACTTTAATGGCCAACACTAAGATATTGAAGTTGGAAGTGCCATAAACATCAATAATAGTACATTACGATGCGAGGTTGGGAAGTGGTTTTTGCAGAAGCGAGGAAATTCTGTAAAACACTCCACAAACTTGCGTTGTACATTATTTTTTGCACGATGCTGTTTTCAAAATAATAAATTATAGTAAGATAATAACATCTTTATTGGAAGTATTTGCGTTCATTATAAACAAGTGACTAACGTTAACAGTGTTTATTAGGTGAAACGACAGGAGGCCGTTACACCAATTCAGTGATAAAATGGCGGCAATTAATTATATTGCTTCAAATAAAGTTCAGTTCATTTAAAATGCAGTGATTTGTTTCGTATAATGTATATTAACATTAACTTTTGGATATTTTTGTATATACACTGTATGTAGTATACATAGAGGGCAGTGGTTTTAGTTCCCACACGCGTGTTTGTCATCATCATCTGCATTCATGGATTAGGTCTGCTGACCCGTTCCGACTTCAGCCCATCTCTTTCTAGGTCTGCCCACATCTCTGGTGCCTTTAGATTTGTTTTGGATATCTATCTTCATTCATTCTGTCTATGTGTTGCTTCCATTTTTGAAATATGTAATATTACAATATAGTTATTTTTATTACAGTATAGTTATTTAGGTTAAAAACCTCGAAATGTAGGAAGTTCAACTTTCAATCATGGTCGCCATTGCTATAAGTCCGACAAAACGCACTATTGCGTAAAAAAATTAATTATATGTTCATACATTGGAATACATTATATAGTGAAATTGGACAATTAATGAAAAATGAGGGAAATTTTGAAGTGCACAAATAGATTAAACATAGGCTCAAATCTGGAAATGCGTGCTATTATTTATTGCAGGGTATCTTGTCCCAATTTCTATCAAAAACATTAAACTGAAAATAATATATAACTTTTATTCTCCAAGTTTTATACGATCTAAAGATTTCTGTAAGGAAAACGAAGACCATGGCTTTTAGAGGAAGAGATCCAGTGAGATCCAAAATTATTTTAGAAAATCAAAGTATAGAACAGGTGTCTAGTTTCAAATATTTGGGCTGTGATGTTGGCTACAATGTGGAAAGAGATATTGACTCCAAAATAAATAAATTTCAGACGGTGTGTGGAACAATACAGAGAACATTCAAAAATAAAATTAGAAAAGAAACCAAGATAAAAATGTATAATGTTATGGCGGTTCCCACAATATTGTATGGATGTGAAACTTGAGCTCCAGTGAAAAAACAGAAGGATAGAATACAGACGGCGGAGATGAGGTTCCTAAGACAAGTAAAAGACGTACAAGACTTGATAGAATTAGAAATGAGGATATAAGAGAAGAATTGAAAGTACAGCCTTTATTGGATAAAGTCACGAATTACAGACAGAAAAGGATTGATCACATGGATAGAATGAGTAAGGAGAGATATCCATTGTTAGCAAGAAATTATCGAGCAAGAGGAAGACGTGATGTTGGAAGACCTAGAAGACTGATGCATTATGAAGTCGGAACGGGCAATTGCCTAATCCCTGGAGTGGTGATGATGATGATGATGATGATGATGATGATGATTCTCCAAGTTATATGGATGCCAATCAATTACTCTTGTTTTAAGGGAAGAGAAATTACTACTAGTTTTTGAGAATAAAGTTCATAGGAAAAATTTTAGACCATAGAGAGATAAACAGAGATGTAATGGAGAAAACTACCAACAGTAGCTACTAGGGTTAATTTTGAGAACGATGGTTATTAGTATTTATTAAAGCTTAATTTAACTTTCACAGGAAAGATTTTAAGTTAAATTAAACTAACAACCTTCAAAGTTATAAATAGAGGAGCTTCTTTAAGTCTTAAGTTCTACTTGAAGATCTTGAAGAAGACTTCCGGGCTGTTGGCCGTAGTCTTAGATGCTTGAAGTGTCCCGCCGTTTCGCCAGAGACTGCGTCCGGTATCCACAAGGGTTGTCCTGAGACTTGAGGATGCCGGACGCAGTCTCTGGCGAAACGACGGGGAACTTCAAGCCTCTAAACCACGGCCAACAGCCCGGAAATCTTCAAGTTCTTCATAGGCTTCTAACTCCGGCCGTGAAAGCCTAAGTCATTATATTAGTAGCTACTTGAATTATATGAGAAACTAGATTTAACCCTTAAATTGGCAAAACACAAATTTCTTCTCTTAGTTATTTGAATGTGGCGGACCGCAGTGAAAATGGTATCTTGTATAACTGTTATTGTTAGGTATATTGCATAATTATACACACATTTAAGTGGTTTCATTTTGTCGTTTTCTTCTGATTTATTAAAAATATTAAATTAACTGAACCAACTGATGTATCTAAAAGGATACATTATGAATTTAAGGGTTAATAAGAACAATTATGTCCCGTAGACTTCAATGGGCAGGACATATGGCATGAATGGGGAATGAAAGAGGGGATGGAAACTCCTGTAAGAGAACCATAGGGTAAGTGCCCAGTAGGCAGGCCAAGAATGAGATGGTAGAATAATAATATTTACCATGATTTGGAGGAAGTAGATTATACAGGTTATGATTGGAAAACATCAGATTAGGATAGGTATATATGGAGAGCTCATGTCCGCGCCGCCGTGAACCTACAGGTCCCGTGGTGACAGTGAGGTAGTTAGTTATTCCTTCCCATTCTCCTAAATGACAACAAAACTTGCAAGAAAATGTTTTTAATTCTTCACGCCTTGAAAATATTTAGAAACTGTTTCCTATTAAATTAAAACAAATGCTTGTAGAAAATCTTGTATTGCCCTACTTCGATTACTGGCAAACTCCCGATTATCCGTGCTCGTATTATCTGGTTTGCGGATTATCCGGGCATGATTATTTTTACTGTATTTTTTAAAAATACTGTATTTTGTATTGTTGTGAAAAAATCTTTATTTTTAAACGTGCTACTGTGAACTGCGCTTAGAACCTAGCACAATAGAGTAACCTTCACTCGCAACTCCCTCCCCCGACGCGTTTAACGGTATCAACCAACATTCTGAGAATACAATACAATTTCGGAAATTTCCGTTACGTGAATCACTGAATGTTTGTTGTTACAGATTAAATCCACGGATATGCAGTGGATTTATCGCTGGTTAGTAGTGTGGTCATCGGTGGTTACTAGTCCACGGATATACTGTGGCAGTGGGTTTATCGCTGGATTGTATTGTTGTCAACGGTGCTTACTAGTGTGGGAACCGCTGATTGTCATCGCTGGTTATAAGTGTGGATATCGATGGATACTGGTGTAGTTGTCGCTGGTTACGGCGGCCATTTAGAATAACTGTCGTAACCAGAGTGGTCGACAGGAAATAGTCCCACTTTTTTCCATATTTACGAGTAAAACAAAATAATGACAATTATGCCTCGCACCTAAATACATCTAATATAACATTTTATGAATATTTGTTGCATTTAAGTATGTTAAAGTGGACTATTTAACTCATGCCCCAAATGGGAGTCAATGACCAATCACGTTTCAATGATTTCTGTTTTACAATCACAGTCGTGTTTCACCAAATATTTATCAATATTAAATTTACCATATTAAAGAAAGCTCCTCCTTTTAACATTCTGAACAGGTCTGACCATTATTTTGCAGTGACTGACTGTAAGAAATACGGCTACCAGATTGTATATATAGTGCATGAATGTCAACACATAGCGCATGCAGGAGTTAATATAAAAACATTTGTAGCAATTGATTATACCACCAAAAAAAGAAACTACTGTTTGCGCTTTCTTAAATGTATTTTTCCCAGGTAATAATCAAGAAAAATATAATTGTCATATTTACATCATACGACATCAGAAATGAATTAATATACAGATTGATGTGTTTCATTTTTTCTCCACTAGAGAGCATTTTTACAATATTGCGTTCCTTTGACAATAAATAGTATGATCTGGTTGCAGTGATAAACAAAAGAAGCAGATGAAGCGTACCAATCGTTTCTCACTTGTTTTCAAACATCGCCGTTTACATTAAATATATAAATATTTTAAAATAACTATAGTTAAATAATGATTTGTGAGTAAACAGCTTAATTTTATTCGTTAAATAGTCCTAATAAATGTCACTCTTGATTTCCAAATTCTCTAGATAAATTCACTCCTGACTTCGTGAGTCGTGAATTTATCGATAATTTGGAAATCACTCGTAGCATTACTTATGATAATCCTACCTGGGTAAAAAAAAAACATTCAGCACTTTACATGTAGCCCTACATATAAAAAATAATCTAAGACGTAAATTACAACTTACACATCTTACATTTTTAAATAGTTTTTTTTATTTTATAATTTATTTAACTTTAATAATAATTTTAAATTATAATAATTCTATGAAAATTTGGTTGAGTGGAAGAGAAGGACTTATGGCCTTAACCCTGTTAGCTTAAATAAACCATTATTATTATTATTATTATTATTATTATTATTATTATTAATATTATTATTATTATTATTATTATTTTTATTATATTATTATTTTATTTTATTATTATTGGTATTATTATTATTAGTATTATTAGTATAATTATTATTATTGTTTTATTACCATTTATCATTATTATTATCATTACTATTATCATTATTATTATTATGATTATTATTATTATCATTATATTTATCATTATCATTATGATTATGATTATCATTATATTCATCATCATCATCATCATTGTGATTATCATTATAATTATTATCATCATCATCATTATGATTATGATTATTATTATCATTATCATTATGATTATCATTATCATTATCATCATCATGATAATCATTATCATTATCGTTATGATTATCATTATGATTACCATTATCATTAGTATTAGTATTAGTATATATTATTATTATTATTATTATTATATTATTAATATTATTATTATTATTATTATTATTATTATTATTATTATTATTATTATTATTATTATTATTATTATTATTACAAATACATAATTCAATAGTGAGAAGTACTGTCACAAATGGAGCTGAAGCATGAAAATTAAAAAGAAAATCTTAGAACAAAAACTTATGACGATGGAAATGGATTTCTTAAGGATGTTCAAATTTGGAAAAAAAAAATATATAAGAAATACAGTCATAAGAGAAAAAAATTAATACAATCATCAACATAGTTCATTCACCAATTTATGTCATTTCTTGACCCGTTTCAGCCCCAAGAGAAACCCTATCCAAAAGTATGCTTAGTGGACGTCCTGGTCTTCGTCTTCCTGCAGGTTGATATAATATTAAATACTTAAAAGCAGATATAATCAGTTAAATTGGTATGGACATGTACGACGAATGCAAGAAGAAAGGTTACCCAGAAAAACACTGGAATGGTGTCCACCTGGAAGAAGAACGAAAGGAAGACCTCAAAACTCATTAATGCAAGAAATGAGAACTGGTATGAGAAACAAGAGGACTGGAGGACATGGAGTGCATGGATATGGACGAGTGGAGAAAGAAAATAAAACTTTAGGCACAGAAAGATGTGTAAACATTAAAAATGTGTATACAAATAAATAAATAAATATTATTTTTAATAAAGAACGAAAGGAAGACCTCAAAACTCATGAATGCAAGAAATGAGAACTGGTATGAGAAACAAGAGGACTGGAGGACATGGAGTGCATGGATATGGACGAGTGGAGAAAGAAAATAAAACTTTAGGCACAGAAAGATGTGTAAACATTAAAAATGTGTATACAAATAAATAAATAAATATTATTTTTAATAAAGAACGAAAGGAAGACCTCAAAACTCATGAATGCAAGAAATGAGAACTGGTATGAGAAACAAGAGGACTGGAGGACATGGAGTGCATGGATATGGACGAGTGGAGAAAGAAAATAAAACTTTAGGCACAGAAAGATGTGTAAACATTAAAAATGTGTATACAAATAAATAAATAAATATTATTTTTAATAAAGAACGAGAAAGGAAGACCTCAAAACTCATGAATGCAAGAAATGAGAACTGGTATGAGAAACAAGAGGACTGGAGGACATGGAGTGCATGGATATGGACGAGTGGAGAAAGAAAATAAAACTTTAGGCACAGAAAGATGTGTAAACATTAAAATGTGTATACAAATAAATAAATAAATATTATTTTTAATAAAGAACGAAAGGAAGACCTCAAAACTCATGAATGCAAGAAATGAGAACTGGTATGAGAAACAAGAGGACTGGAGGACATGGAGTGCATGGATATGGACGAGTGGAGAAAGAAAATAAAACTTTAGGCACAGAAAGATGTGTAAACATTAAAAATGTGTATACAAATAAATAAATAAATATTATTTTTAATAAAGAACGAAAGGAAGACCTCAAAACTCATGAATGCAAGAAATGAGAACTGGTATGAGAAACAAGAGGACTGGAGGACATGGAGTGCATGGATATGGACGAGTGGAGAAAGAAAATAAAACTTTAGGCACAGAAAGATGTGTGTAAACATTAAAAATGTGTATACAAATAAATAAATAAATATTATTTTTAATAAAGAACGAAAGGAAGACCTCAAAAACTCATGAATGCAAGAAATGAGAACTGGTATGAGAAACAAGAGGACTGGAGGACATGAAGTGCATGGATATGGACGAGTGGAAGAAAGAAAATAAAACTTTAGGCACAGAAAGATGTGTAAACATTAAAAATGTGTATACAAATAAATAAATAAATATTATTTTTAATAAAGAACGAAAGGAAGACCTCAAAACTCATGAATGCAAGAAATGAGAACTGGTATGAGAAACAAGAGGACTGGAGGACATGGAGTGCATGGATATGGACGAGTGGAGAAAGAAAATAAAAACTTTAGGCACAGAAAGATGTGTAAACATTAAAAATGTGTATACAAATAAATAAATAAATATTATTTTTAATAAAGAACGAAAGGAAGACCTCAAAACTCATGAATGCAAGAAATGAGAACTGGTATGAGAAACAAGAGGACTGGAGGACATGGAGTGCATGGATATGGACGAGTGGAGAAAGAAAATAAAACTTTAGGCACAGAAAGATGTGTAAACATTAAAAATGTGTATACAAATAAATAAATAAATATTATTTTTAATAAAGAACGAAAGGAAGACCTCAAAACTCATGAATGCAAGAAATGAGAACTGGTATGAGAAACAAGAGGACTGGAGGACATGGAGTGCATGGATATGGACGAGTGGAGAAAGAAAATAAAACTTTAGGCACAGAAAGATGTGTAAACATTAAAAATGTGTATACCAATAAATAAATAAATATTATTTTTAATAAAGAACGAAAGGAAGACCTCAAAACTCATGAATGCAAGAAATGAGAACTGGTATGAGAAACAAGAGGACTGGAGGACATGGAGTGCATGGATATGGACGAGTGGAGAAAGAAAATAAAACTTTAGGCACAGAAAGATGTGTAAACATTAAAAATGTGTATACAAATAAATAAATAAATATTATTTTTAATAAAGAACGAAAGGAAGACCTCAAAACTCATGAATGCAAGAAATGAGAACTGGTATGAGAAACAAGAGGACTGGAGGACATGGAGTGCATGGATATGGACGAGTGGAGAAAGAAAATAAACTTTAGGCACAGAAAGATGTGTAAACATTAAAAATGTGTATACAAATAAATAAATAAATATTATTTTTAATAAAGAACGAAAGGAAGACCTCAAAACTCATGAATGCAAGAAATGAGAACTGGTATGAGAAACAAGAGGACTGGAGGACATGAAGTGCATGGATATGGACGAGTGGAGAAAGAAAATAAAACTTTAGGCACAGAAGAGATGTGTAAACATTAAAAATGTGTATACAAATAAATAAATAAATATTATTTTTAATAAAGAACGAAAGGAAGACCTCAAAACTCATGAATGCAAGAAATGAGAACTGGTATGAGAAACAAGAAGGACTGGAGGACATGGAGTGCATGGATATGGACGAGTGGAGAAAGAAAATAAAACTTTAGGCACAGAAAGATGTGTAAACATTAAAAATGTGTATACAAATAAATAAATAAATATTATTTTTAATAAAGAACGAAAGGAAGACCTCAAAACTCATGAATGCAAGAAATGAGAACTGGTATGAGAAACAAGAGGACTGGAGGACATGGAGTGCATGGATATGGACGAGTGGAGAAAGAAAATAAAACTTTAGGCACAGAAAGATGTGTAAACATTAAAAATGTGTATACAAATAAATAAATAAATATTATTTTTAATAAAGAACGAAAGGAAGACCTCAAAACTCATGAATGCAAGAAATGAGAACTGGTATGAGAAACAAGAGGACTGGAGGACATGGAGTGCATGGATATGGACGAGTGGAGAAAAAGAAATAAAACTTTAGGCACAGAAAGATGTGTAAACATTAAAAATGTGTATACAAATAAATAAATAAATATTATTTTTAATAAAGAACGAAAGGAAGACCTCAAAACTCATGAATGCAAGAAATGAGAACTGGTATGAGAAACAAGAGGACTGGAGGACATGGAGTGCATGGATATGGACGAGTGGAGAAAGAAAATAAAACTTTAGGCACAGAAAGATGTGTAAACATTAAAAATGTGTATACAAATAAATAAATAAATATTATTTTTAATAAAGAACGAAAGGAAGACCTCAAAACTCATGAATGCAAGAAATGAGAACTGGTATGAGAAACAAGAGGACTGGAGGACATGGAGTGCATGGATATGGACGAGTGGAGAAAGAAATAAAACTTTAGGCACAGAAAGATGTGTAAACATTAAAAATGTGTATACAAATAAATAAATAAAATATTATTTTTAATAAAGAACGAAAGGAAGACCTCAAAACTCATGAATGCAAGAAATGAGAACTGGTATGAGAAACAAGAGGACTGGAGGACATGAAGTGCATGGATATGGACGAGTGGAGAAAGAAAATAAAACTTTAGGCACAGAAAGATGTGTAAACATTAAAAATGTGTATACAAATAAATAAATAAATATTATTTTTAATAAAGAACGAAAGGAAGACCTCAAAACTCATGAATGCAAGAAATGAGAACTGGTATGAGAAACAAGAGGACTGGAGGACATGGAGTGCATGGATATGGACGAGTGGAGAAAGAAAATAAAACTTTAGGCACAGAAAGATGTGTAAACATTAAAAATGTGTATACAAATAAATAAATAAATATTATTTTTAATAAAGAACGAAAGGAAGACCTCAAAACTCATGAATGCAAGAAATGAGAACTGGTATGAGAAACAAGAGGACTGGAGGACATGGAGTGCATGGATATGGACGAGTGGAGAAAGAAAATAAAACTTTAGGCACAGAAAGATGTGTAAACATTAAAAATGTGTATACAAATAAATAAATAAATATTTATTTTTAATAAGAACGAAAGGAAGACCTCAAAACTCATGAATGCAAGAAATGAGAACTGGTATGAGAAACAAGAGGACTGGAGGACATGGAGTGCATGGATATGGACGAGTGGAGAAAGAAAATAAAACTTTAGGCACAGAAAGATGTGTAAACATTAAAAATGTGTATACAAATAAATAAATAAATAAATATTATTTTTAATAAAGAACGAAAGGAAGACCTCAAAACTCATGAATGCAAGAAATGAGAACTGGTATGAGAAACAAGAGGACTGGAGGACATGAAGTGCATGGATATGGACGAGTGGAGAAAGAAAATAAAACTTTAGGCACAGAAAGATGTGTAAACATTAAAAATGTGTATACAAATAAATAAATAAATATTATTTTTAATAAAGAACGAAAGGAAGACCTCAAAACTCATGAATGCAAGAAATGAGAACTGGTAAGAGAAACAAGAGGACTGGAGGACATGGAGTGCATGGATATGGACGAGTGGAGAAAGAAAATAAAACTTTAGGCACAGAAAGATGTGTAAACATCAAAAATGTGTATACAAATAAATAAATAAATAAATATTATTTTTAATAAAGAACGAAAGGAAGACCTCAAAACTCATGAATGCAAGAAATGAGAACTGGTATGAGAAACAAGAGGACTGGAGGACATGGAGTGCATGGATATGGACGAGTGGAGAAAGAAAATAAAACTTTAGGCACAGAAAGATGTGTAAACATTAAAAATGTGTATACAAATAAATAAATAAATATTATTTTTAATAAAGAACGAAAGGAAGACCTCAAAACTCATGAATGCAAGAAATAAGAACTGGTATGAGAAACAAGAGGACTGGAGGACATGGAGTGCATGGATATGGACGAGTGGAGAAAGAAAATAAAACTTTAGGCACAGAAAGATGTGTAAACATTAAAAATGTGTATACAAATAAATAAATAAATATATTTTTAATAAAGAACGAAAGGAAGACCTCAAAACTCATGAATGCAAGAAATAAGAACTGGTATGAGAAACAAGAGGACTGGAGGACATGGAGTGCATGGATATGGACGAGTGGAGAAAGAAAATAAAACTTTAGGCACAGAAAGATGTGTAAACATTAAAAATGTGTATACAAATAAATAAATAAATATTATTTTAATAAAGAACGAAAGGAAGACCTCAAAACTCATGAATGCAAGAAATGAGAACTGGTATGAGAAACAAGAGGACTGGAGGACATGGAGTGCATGGATATGGACGAGTGGAGAAAGAAAATAAAACTTTAGGCACAGAAAGATGTGTAAACATTAAAAATGTGTATACAAATAAATAAATAAATATTATTTTTTAATAAAGAACGAAAGGAAGACCTCAAAACTCATGAATGCAAGAAATCAGAACTGGTATGAGAAACAAGAGGACTGGAGGACATGGAGTGCATGGATATGGACGAGTGGAGAAAGAAAATAAAACTTTAGGCACAGAAAGATGTGTAAACATTAAAAATGTGTATACAAATAAATAAATAAATATTATTTTTAATAAAGAACGAAAGGAAGACCTCAAAACTCATGAATGCAAGAAATAAGAACTGGTATGAGAAACAAGAGGACTGGAGGACATGGAGTGCATGGATATGGACGAGTGGAGAAAGAAAATAAAACTTTAGGCACAGAAAGATGTGTAAACATTAAAAATGTGTATACAAATAAATAAATAAATATTATTTTTAATAAAGAACGAAAGGAAGACCTCAAAACTCATGAATGCAAGAAATGAGAACTGGTATGAGAAACAAGAGGACTGGAGGACATGAAGTGCATGGATATGGACGAGTGGAGAAAGAAAATAAAACTTTAGGCACAGAAAGATGTGTAAACATTAAAAATGTGTATACAAATAAATAAATAAATATTATTTTTAATAATCATCATTATTATTCCCTACATAACAGTGAACTACATGGTGTTTATAGGAAGCCAGATATAATAAGAACAGTTAAGTCTCGTAGACTGCGATGGGCAGCGCATGTGGCACGTATGGGTGATGAAAGAGGTGCAATGGAAGCTTCTTGTAGGAAAACCAGTGGGAAAACGCCCAGCTAGTACACCAAAAATGAGGTTTATAACATTATCCATGATTTGAGGGAAGTAGATTATACAGGGAATGATTGGAAAACATTAGCTCAGGGTAGGGATGTATGGAGAGCTTATGTCTGTGCGGCCATGAACCTTCGGGCTCAATTGAGCCAGCGAGTTAGTTAGTTATTATAATTATTCCTTACAACAGAAGAATAAAAGGCCGAAGAACAGAGGCAATTATAGTATTATAGTATTTAGGTATTTTTTACAAGCATGTTTGCCCTTTCCAGTAGTAGACAGTTCAGATAAGAGTGTTATTATTCCAAAACTTGCAAAACCTGAAGAGTCTCTCTAAACGACAGATTAGGAAAATTACCGTATGAGTCTTGATAACACTTAATCTTTGGCCAAGGCCTAAAAAAAGCGATGAAACTCTCCAAGCGTGAAAACTACCGATGGGACGGTCTATATAACAGTATTTTTAGCCAAGGCATAAAAGAACCGAACAGAATACAAAGAGTTTAGGAAGTGACAACTAGTAAAATAATTTGTTGTGAAGCAACAAAGGTCTTGTGAAATAGATTTTATGGTGAGTTTCATTTATCATTTCTTCTAATTACTGCACTGCTAGAGGGTCACCCTTAAGAGTTCAAATTTTCAGGGGCTTCCAGTTTTACAATACCACAATCATATTTACGTAACAGTTAGACATTCTCTACACCTGCCTCAATTACTTTATGAATATTTTATACGATCATGGATTATATACAAGTTTTATAACCTTAATGTTTTGTTAATAATAATATAATTACAATTTTTATATCCGTCTTCCTGAATTATAATTGATTTTTGGGCTCAACTGCACTTCTACTTGCGCTTGATTTTTCAGTTATATTGTTGTAAACTATAGCTCTTCTTCTGTATTTACTAACATTATTTAATATTTTAAACTTTTTCAAACAATTTTTATAACATTATTAGACTATTTTGAAGTATTTATTTAAATATGCAAATCACAATATTATGACACTGTTAGACAATATTGTGATGCCAACTGCTCTTTTCTCCACAGAGTACATTACTTAGTTTATGGTTTTTCTATCGCTGTTATGGGTTATCGCTGGTTGGATCAGCGTTAGGGAGTGATGAGTAAGTATACACCCATTTTTAATAAACGTTTGGTAATTTTAATATTATAAATATATTTTTTTAACATAGATTTGGGGATTTATTGCAAATATTGGTCATTTAGATTTCATAGCGACGGATAGTTATCGAGAATTATAATCGATATGTAATTCGATTGTGGGTTATCGCTGGCTCTATAACCTATGGCGCATGCACACTGTTGTTCTATAGGACTTTGAAAATATTTCACGCTAGTTTAAGTGCAGTTTTTCCGACATTTTTTCTTAGGAAACATGGAAATTTTAAGAGAAGCAAAGAATATAAACTTTATAAACAAGAACATACCCACAGATCTAAACCCTCTATATACGAGGGCGGATCGGAAGGTAACGCACAATAATTTTTTTCTGCCTTGGTATTGCAGCTAGAATGTTGAAATTTCACAGAGATATAGTTTGAAGTTTTCACTACAGATGGTATTTTTTTCTCAGGTGCACCTCTTGCGAGAGAAGCTTGAACTATGCAACAAAGATGGCGCGCATGCTACAGTCGTCCACCTGTGAGGATCGGAAAGTAACGCACAATATTTTTTTTAAAAAAGTTTAATAGTAAAAAAAAGGAAAAAAATCACAAATGAACCTAAATCTTTTACCTACTTTTCGACATAGTCACCAACTTTCTCAACACATTTTTCCCATCGTGTTGCGGGATTGTTGCTGTTGTCGGCCGGCCGGAGCGTGGCGAATCACTAAGGTTCACGCGTCCCTCTTGGAAGAATGTGCACCACCTGGAGACATTGCTACGGTCCATACAATCATCCCCATACACGCCACGCATGTCCCTGTGAATTTCACTGGGTTTATGCCCTTTGGCCCACAAAAATCGAACAACACTTCTCTGTTCCTCACAGGTGGACGACTGTAGCATTCGCGCCATCTTTGTTGCATAGTTCAAGCTTCTCTCGCAAGACGTGTACCTGAGAAAAAATACCATCTGTAGTGAAAACTTCAAACTATATCTCTGTGAAATTTCAACATTCTAGCTGCAATACCAAGGCAGAAAAAAATTATTGTGCGTTACTTTCCGATCCGCCCTCGTAACTTACTAGCCAATGTCCGGCGTGCGCTGCTATGCCTAAATAAATGAAAATTAATGTGTTTTTATGTTTAGATGAATAAGTAAATGGAAAAAGAGTTATAAATGTATATCGTAATTATTTTTAGATACCCCGTGCTGATTACCAGGCGTTGCCTGGGAAACTTATCCCGATCGTCTTGGCATAAATGAGCTGAAAGACAAAATTCGTTATTGTGAGTTATCCGTAAAAGAATACCCGCCTTGCGCTGCTACGCTTGCCCGGGAATCTACTTATTCCGATCTTCTTGACGACAATAAAAGACAAAAATAGTTATTGTGAGATCCGTAAAAGATAAACATATGCTGTCGCGAGCTTTTTTTGAAGATTTTTCTGAGATTTTTAATTCTATGCACATTAATTTGATGTATTTGTTTCAGTTTAGGTAGCGTAAGCCATTGAAGCGTCCATGTACCCGCTTACGTTTTTCACTACAAAAGATGATTTTTAAGGGGGAAAGGGTTGAGTATTTCAACTCCTTTATAGCCTAAAACCTTCTCGGGAAACTCCTGAACATTTTGCAAAAAAACCCATCACAATCGGATGAACAGTGTGGCAGCATAAAAGATAAACAAACACACATTTGTCAATATATATATATATATATATATATATATTAGCAGAGTTCGCTTCCCTAGCTTGATACATCTTCCTTTTAATCTGACCGACTTATCTCTGTTAGGTTTTTTTACATTGCATTTTTTTCTGATGGGAGGGAGCTGGCCTACCGCATCAACCCCCGACCTGGAGGACCAGAATTTTTTTTTTCAGGTGTCCATCCTTTGATTAGTTGCTTTCACTACAGCTAAGAGCCTGACCTGCCCTTTAAGGGTCGGAAAACAACAAGTGTTAAGTCCAGAGAGATTGGATAGGAGCGGAACGTTGGTCATTAACAACAAAAACAAATAAATATCAATGGATTTTATACGAAGGGCAGCAAAAATTTCAAGAAGAAAAAAATTAGGAACTCAGTTATACGGGAGAAAATGAATATTGAAGACACTAATTTTAGATTATATTAAAACTCAGCAATTAAGATGGTACGGACATGCCCAGCGAATGGAAGACGATCGGCTACCAAAATCTGATTTGGAATGGAAACCTGAGGGAAGGCGAGGCAGAGGAAGACCTAAAACCTCCTGGAGTCAGGGAATATATTTATACATGAAGGAGAAACATCTACAACCAGGAGATTTAATGGACCGACAAAATTGGCTGTTAGGAATCGAACGATGTCAAAGACATTAACAAACGGATTATATATATATATGCCGGACATCAGTATCAAATAGCATGCCGAAGATGAAACATGTTTCGAAAGGCCTTCGTGATTTTAATAACTAAGGAAGTTTTGAATAAAATTCAATTCCAATTGAGGAAGATGGATATAAAAAGATTCTTATAGGCCTATTGATTTTTTTAAATTTAATCCATAACCTCAATTGTGATAACAGTTATTTTAAAAATGTTTATTTATAACCTTTCCATACAATATAATATCGGGTACACTATATTTACATCAAAATTATTATTTTCCGACACAAACAATTGAATTGTACAGAGAAAGAATGAAAAGAGACTCATAAAGCAAAATGAGCAGGATCCGAAGGAAAGAAGATATTTCGGTTGTTCTCGTATTTTTGTTTTACATATCCTCACCAATCCTATGTAGTAAACTATCTCACAGGCAGAATCGAACTCATATGTTATCTGTGATCTTGTAGTAACGTTATTTTCTCGGTTTCCATCTCCGCTCAGGACTAATTTCCTACGTGAATTTTTTTTATCCATAGGACATATGTTAAGAAAAATCTACGGCCCTTAAAATACGCTAATATCTTAATACCTTCCACTGCACCATTTGTTTAATAGTCTTCAAGATGGCATTAAATAAGAAAAATCTAGTATATAAAAATTCTCAACGTAAATACTACAAGCAAGAATAAAACTTTTCGCGGGTCCCTAATTCGATTCGCGGGTACCTAATTCGGTTCGGTGACCGTAATTCGGTCAGGGGTCACTAATTCGGTACGATGTGCCTAATTCGGTACGAAATCCCTAGTGCTTTCCAGGAGTGACTAATTCGGTACGGGATCCCTAGTGCTGCCCAGAGATGCCTAATTCTGTAAGGTGCCCTAATGCTGCCCAGGGGTGCCTAATTCGGTACGGGGTCCCTAATTCTGACATGTGGTCCTAATTTGATGAAGGGTCCCTAATTCTGCCCAGGGGTTGATAATTCGGTACGGGTTCCCTAAATCTGTTCAGGAGTACTTATTTCGCACGGGAACCCAATTCTGCCCAGGGGTGCCTATTTCGGTAAGGGGTCCCTAATTCTGCCAAGGGGTGCCTAATTTGATATGGGTCCCTAATTCTGCCCAGGTGTGCTTAATTCGGTACGGGCTCCCTAATTATGTGCAGGGGTGCCTATTTCGCACGGGAACCCAATTCTGCCCAGGGGTGCCTATTTCGGTAAGGGGTCCCTAATTCTGCCAAGGGGTGCCTAATTTGGTATGGGTCCCTAATTCTGCCCAGGTGTGCTTAATTCGGTACGGGCTCCCTAATTATGTGCAGGGGTGCCTAATACGGTACGGGTTCCCTAATGCTGCCCAGGGGTGCCTAATTCTGTACGGCGTCCCTAATTCTGCCCAGATGTGCCTAATTCGGTATGAGATCCCAAATTCTACCCAGGGGTCCCTAATTCGATACGGGGACTCTAAATCTGCCCAGCGGTCCCTAATTAGGTTAGGTTAGGTTCGGTTAAGTTAGTTTAGGTTAGGTTAGGTCCGGTTAGGTTTGGCTAGGTTAGAATCGGTTCGGCTACGGGTTAGGTCGCCTATACCTCCCCAGTTAACTCATATAAATAACATCACTAACCCAATAATAATTAAAAAAACATCATTAATTTAAATATAATTTACAAAATTACACACCGTATTAAATCATCACTGCACGGAGACGGACACAGTTCCTTTAGGCACACACTCATATAACACCAATTACATCACAACTGCTCACTGCTCCGAAATACACCAAATATACCATTAAACATCCAATCGACATTGCCAATTTAACGTTAAGAGTCCAAGAAGCTACTTAAATGTGGCGGACCGCACTGAGAACGAAATCAACCATAACTGTTACTATTAGGCACATTGTGTCGTTTTTAAAGGTGTAGAAGCTGAATATTAATACTCTCTTATAGCCTATGTTCATCCCGGGAATCTCCTGAACATTTTGCAAAAAGTCCCATCACAATCGGATCAACGGTGTGGCCGCGTATAAAGTACAAACAAACAAACAAACATTCATTTTTATATATTAGGTATTAACTTTTATGTTTTTCATCATTTTTTTTAAATATATAATTGTTTCCGGTGCTGTCTGTTAATTATGAAAACTGTGTGTTTGAAAATGAAATAATGTAGATCATTGGTTCCCAACCTATTTCGACTCGCGAACCCCTTCTACAACGATCTGGGTTGGGTCAACCACTGACTTTTAAATATACATACAGTAGACATGCATAAGATTTAATTCCAGACAAAAGGTTTAATAATCTTAAATTAATTTAACCCTTAGCGGTTAAAACCTAAAGTTACTCTTGTTACGGCTTGAAAGTTACACAACGTGTAGGCCTAGTTGTAGCGAAATCAAATGCATTCCTAACGTTGTTACATAACTTTAAATTATGCATTCGCGGTAAATATTAATTTATTGTGGAAATAATGTCATAAATTCCCGATGTTACACATATGTAACAAGGGGCATTAAAGGGTTAACTTTATTTTAAAATAATAATAATAATTTATTATTATCATCATCATCATTCTTATTATTATCTTCATTATTATTATTATTATCATTACTTAAGGAGCAGAACTTTGGTCATTAACAACAAAAACAAATAAATATATTTTGGCAACGGAAATGGATTTTATACGAAGGGCAGCAAGAATTTGAAGAAGAGAAAAAATTAGGAACTCAGTTATAAGGGAGAAAATGAAGACTGAAGACACTATTTTAGATTATATTAAAACTCAGCAATTAAGATGGTACGGACATGTCCAGCAAATGGAAGAGGATCGACTACCAAAATCTATTTTGGAATGGAAACCTGAGGGAAGACGAGGCAGAGGAAGACCTAAAACCTCCTGGAGACAGGGAATATGTTTATACATGAAGGAGAAACATCTACAACCAGGAGATTGGATGAACCTACAAAATTGGCTATTTGGAATCGGACGATGTCAAAGACATTAATCAACCGATGATCTATCTTCATTATTATCATCATTATTATTATTATTATTATTATTATTATTATTATTATTATTATTATTATTATTATCATCATCATTATTATTATCATCAATATCATTATTATTATTATTATCATCATCATGATGATGATGATTATTATTATTATTATTATTATTATTATTATTATTATTATTATTATTATTATTATTATTATTATTATTATTATTATTATTATTATTATTATTATTATTATTATTATTATTATTTATATTACAGTGCCATAGAAATTAAGGAAACAATAATAGGCCAACGGAAAAGTTTTGGCGAACCCCTTTAAAATATTTGTATTACTCCTAGGGATCGCGAACCACAGGTTGGGAAACAATGGTGTAGATCTCTAAAAAAATATACAGCCGATTTATAGATAAAACGTGGTCACATAGAACTATGTTTACAAACGAAACGAATTCCTCAGCAAGACGAATGTATGGTCTTCTTTTGATGGTATATGGAAGAAAAAAACATATACATTTATTTATTTGTTAATCCTTAAACTGGCGAGACTCAATTTTTTATCTCAATTTATTTAAATGTGTCGGACGTCAGTGAAAACAAACCATGCGTTACCTAAGTTATTACATATTGCATATTGTTTTATAATTTGACAGAAATTTAAATAATGTCTATTGATTCGATTTTCCATTTCTTGATTTAAAAAATTACATAAATTAAACCAATATATCTTATAGAAAACATTGCTAGTTTAAGCTTTAATTTAATTGTATGGTAAGGAGTTGAAATGAGACAAAATAAACTCGACGGCTGTTAGAGCGAGATTTTTAATTTCGGGTTTCAGGTAAACCCCCATTTGTAATGTTCGGATTTTACTGATTATTTTAGGTTATCTTCCTCGTTTCATTTCAATGGCATGTGCTGAGTTTCGTTACGAAGAAACAAAAATTAAAACAGTTACAGTGATTTTTAAATTTTCGTTTCAGATGAATTCCTACTCCTGTTAGTCTGATTTTGCTGGTTAAGGAACTCGACCTTTCTTTTCTTAATTGATCATTGTATGCCAAGTTTGATTCCGAAAAAATAAAAATGCGGCCGCAAGAGCATTAAAAGATATGTATTTATATAATTCTTAACGCGGTCTTTTCGGTGTCTACTAGATAGGATCGGTGAAGATAACTAATTCACTATCACTATCGAACCTTTGTATTCATAGCCGCGCCATACATCCCTATCCTGAGGTAATGTTTTCCAATTATCTCCTGTATATTGAATACATTAGAGGAACCTCGGGTAATTTGGACCCCTGTTTTGAATTTGTTGTTTTTCTTCTTTTAATTAAGGGATTTGAATTTTGTTTAATTACAGTGATTACACTGAGCAACAAAAAATATTTTTTTTTGTCTCAGAAAGAAACATATGTGAATCTGATAGTATTTTTTCTCCTGAATTCAAATATGATATCGGTTTTTCTCCATCACGCAAGGTTTCCGAGACACAGGAATTTATAATTTCAAACACTTTAATATTTTCTACATTCGTAACTACACAATATTCGAACATTCGGACTCACATACAAAGCCATAAATGATGATTTCCTGCTATATTTTGCCTGTGGAGCATCCCTGTTGATGGTCCAACAATAATCGGCCAGCATATTAGGATTCCATTTGCCTTGATATCTCTTTTCCACAGCTGAAATCTCCTGATGAAAGTGTTCCCCATGCTCATATTGTTTAATTTCACAATGGACAAATTAACGAAAAAAATGTTATTAAAAAATAATTATTTAAATCCATTAATTAAAATTGAAATAAAAAGACAGTAGGTGATGGAGAATTTTTGAAAATACGATACAAAACTGCATTAAGTTCAACTATTGGTACTCATGAGACAAAAATCATGTTCACCAGAGTTATCATTAGTGTTGTAACTATGAAATAGCATTGTTATTTTATTCAAATATGGAAACATCTTCATAATTTATACACTTTTTACATTACAAGAAAGGTCCACTTTAATTTCCATATTCGAATAAAGTGGACCCCAGAGTACACCTTAGCTTCTAGTCTATTTTTAAGTTTATTTACTCTATTAATTTATACAGACAGGCACAGATTAATCTGAAAATATTTAAGACTGATCATAAATAAAAAGCGTTGATATTTATTTAATGTTTTGAAAAATTATTGTTGATTATAACATTCACACGTCATTCAACTACAGAAAGCGACGGTCTTTGAGTTTAGTAAAATTACAAGGATATTAAATAGAATTAATTAAGTGAATGGTTTTTACAGATAGCATCCATATTGATAAAATATACATATTCGTGTAAAGTGGAGCCATAGGGTCCACATTAACCGAATTCCTTTGTTATATTTAATTATTTTATACAGATTCATGTCACATAATATCAAACCAAACCCGTCAGTACATTAAAACAGCATCTACATAATATATTTAGTAGTTTTTTCAACATTTGTAATATTCAACAGCAGAAATTAAGAATTGATTCTTAGCTTGAAAACTTTTAAAGTGATAATTTTCATAAATATCACAAATAAACCCTTCTCCGCACAAAAGAATAAAAGAAACTGGCCTTGAACCCGTCAAAATTGATGAAGGGAAGAAGTTGAAATATGTTCTGTTCGAGAGAAGCACCAATTAAAGAACAGGGTTCACTCAAACAGAAGGGTTCACATCACCCGAACTTCTCTATAATCCATTTGCAATAAAATAAATTTTCAAAAAAACAGTGTAATTCGCGATGTTATTAAATAAATAAATTGTAAACAACAAATTTATATAAACTTCATAATCTAGGATGTGTAAAAAAATTCAAAAAGCTTTTCATGAGAACAACCTCAATTGCTTCATCCGTTCCGAATTCCCTAAAAATCCTTATAATAATACTAATAATAATTATTATTATTATTAATATTATTATTATATTTTTTTTATTATTATTATTATTATTATTATTATTGTTATGATATTATTATTATGATAATAATAATGATAATAATATTACTAATCATAATAATGATAATAATAATATTAATACTCATAATAATGATGATTATAATAATAATAATAGTAATATTAATAATCCATCCATCCATCCGTCTTTCACTGCAACCATAGCATTTGCAGCTTTACTACGGAATTGTAGATGTGGTAGCTTCCCGTTCCTTTCCACACCGGTGAAGGATGATGATGATGATGTCTGATTTCGGAGACCGTTTGCGCCTTAAAGTTTTCCCGACATTTGTCTTACAGGTGAGAAAAAACCCGATGAAATCCTCACCCAGAAAAACTGTCCCGACCGGGGATCGAACCCGGGCCCTCTGTGTGACAAGGCAGCACGCTACCTCGAGACCACAGCGGTAGACATAATTAATAATATAATAATAATATAATCATAATATTATTCTTAGTACTGATAATAATGATTAATACTATAATACTGACATAAATATTATAATAATGATAATACTAATAATACTAATAATATATTATTATTCTTATTAATTCTTCATTATTATTATTGTTCTCTTCTTATTCTTCCTGCTAATCATGCTTACTCCTCTTCCTCACTGCCCACTCTCTTGCTCCTCCTGCTCCTGCTCCTCCTCTCTCCTCCTCCTCCTCCTCCCTCCTACCTCCTCTTCTTCTTCTTCTTCTTCTTCCTCGTCCTGCTCCTCACTGCTTCCTCCTCCTCCTCCCTGCCCCTCCTCTTGCTCCTCCTGTCCTGCTCCTCCTACCTACTCCTCCATCCTCTTCTCCTGCCCTTCCTCTCCCCTCCCCCGTCCCTTTTTCCCTTCCTCCTCCCCTTGCACATCACAGAGAGAAAACGGCATGTTTTAAAAAACCAGTTTAAGTTTGAGTTGCTACTCGATGTACAGCACTGAGCACATGTCACCCTGAGAAACAAACACTAACAACAAAACAGAACGTGACTCCCACAGACTCGTGTCCTTCAACCTGCAAGTCCGTTCAACCAAACATTAGTTCATTAATTTGTCCGTCCTGGTAAATACGTTCACAGAATTATGTCGTAATGCGCGCACGTTCTTCCCCGAGACATCAGGGGAACTGGATGACCATTACTCTAGAGGGGAGACCAAACGTAAACATGCCACAGACGCTGGAAAATCCAACGCTCTGAAGGACCATTTTTTAAATCACTTTTCTCATTATTTTTCACGAATCCCCCCTCACTTTTTCCTGAAAGTTAAATTGTACATTCATTCACGCAAGTCCAAAATCTTAAGTAAGGTCATCAGGCGATTGGCTAGTGGAGGGGTTACCCCCTTCAAGGTATCCAATCGTGCAGCATCTAGAAGGCGTGTCCGTGGCGCGTCGCGCGGGAAAAGTAAGTGACGGCGTGCGCGGTAATTCTAGACGTGTATTGCGGGGTACAGAAAGGAAGGGGTTCATGTAGTGGGGGGGAAATGGCGAAAATTCCGCTTCAGGTATTTAAAAGCTTGTGTCAAACCTAAAGAGTACCTGCATCGCTTGCTACTTTCAGCCGAGAGGATCAGCTGTGTACGTCAGACGGACTTGGGAAAAAAGGATCTAAAACTTATCTGAACTGCAGGGATTAATTCTTCTACTAACATCTCTTCAATTCATCGTCCCTTCAGGCAGTCAAGTCAGTGGTCGTGCATAGCTTTTACAACTACAGACGCGTATTTCTCTATCTTGAGATTTTTTTAAATCCTAGTTGTGAAGACGCGCTCGTGTTGATCTACATCCCCGTCTCAGGCTGGAGTTCGCAGCATTTGGAGTTTTAAGTCACAGTTTCAACTTACCCCGTTCTACTCCGCAACCCTCAACAATGATGGCCGTAGCAGCTGCTCAGAAGAACCGCGAGATGTTCGCCATCAAAAAATCATACAGCATTGAGGTAAGTACTTTCAATTTTTTTTAATATCACAAAGTAAATTTATTGAATTAAATTCCTGGCAAGTGCCGTCATCTTCATTTTTAAAACACTTTTAAAATTAATTTTATCAATATTGAAAAATTGATAAACTATTCACTTCAAATTTAAATGTCTAAAAATGTTTTACAAACCTACAAATTAGCGTATGAAAATGTAGGATTTTTCTCTATTTTCATAACACTAAAATTAAACAAAATAGGGTCAAAACAAGCTAAATTTTTACTTACTTTTTTTTGTAAGCGTAACTAAAGAACGCTCTCTGAAGGCATATACAAAATATTGTAGGCTGTGTAAAGACCGTTAAGTCCAAAATGGATTAAAATGAGTTATCATGGTTTGAAAAATAAAATCCCATTTTTCATAAAAGTACAATTTTGGACTTACGTGTGTTAACTCCAAAATGGATTAAAATGAGTTATCATGGTTTGAAAAAAAAATCCCATTTTTCATAAAAGTACAATTTTGGACTTACGTGTGTTAACTCCAAAATGGATTAAAATGAGTTATCATGGTTTGAAAAATAAAATCCCATTTTTCATAAAAGTACAATTTTGGACTTCAGTGTGTTAACTCCAAAATGGATTAAAATGAATTATCATGTAGGAAAAATAAAATACCATTTTTCATAAAAGTACAATTTTGTACTTAAGTATGTTAACTCCAAAATGGATTAAAATGAGTTATTATGTAGGAAAAATAAAATCCCATTTTTCATAAAAGTACAATTTTGTACTTAAGTGTGTTAACTCCAAAATAGTTTAAAATGAGTTATCACGTAGGGAAAAAAAAATCCCATTTTTCATAAAAGTACAATTATGGATTTAAGTGTACTAACTCCAAAATGGGCTAAAATTAGTTTTGCCCAGCATGTTTGAAAAATGAAATTCCACGTTCCATAAAAGTATAATTTTGCACTTAATAATTTGTACGCAAGAAACACGAAATTAACGTCTTAAAATCTGATTAAAACTACAAGAAAAGATTGTTGAGGCTGGATCAATAGGATCTACCTATTTTTTCAGAACTGAGATTTGAAGTTTATAACTGAATATAGAATAAAGTGTTAGTAATGACTGACCTGCACAATGTTCAGAGATTGTAAACATTCTAGACAAAACATGAATGTTAGTTACAGAAATTACTTAACGAAATAATATGAAAAACAATAAAAATTAAGATAAATTAAAATGTTTCATACTTCTCCTCATAACCAGTTTTCTAAGTATATCGCGATTTCAAAGTCTAGGGCGGCCTCATCTTCAATACTATCTTGACAATTGATGTTATGTCGAGGCCGTCAAGGCATTGCAATCGTAATATACTTACAAGACTGGTTATGAGAAGAGGTATGATACATTTTAATTTATCTTAAATTAAACCTCATAGTGATTTGTTCCTATAAAAGTTCAATAAAAATTAAATAATGTAGATAGAATCCTCTGGTTCTAACCTCATGATAGGTATAACGAGCTTTTCTAGTATTCTGATTTGACAGTAATAGAACAAGTATGGGTAAAACTTGCCATTTGAGGCGAATGGGTTAGATACAGTTTTAAATAAGTATCTTATTCTCTAGCTCCTATAAACGTGTGGAAAAAGCAATACAATTTTATTTCCGAACTAGGCCTAAGTATAACAGATTTAACGATTTAATTGCTTTGTTAATTTGTACTCATATTTGAACCCTTAAGTATTAAAATGGAACATGTCCATTACGTCACATTTCGAGAAAACTGGAAATATCTTCTACATTCTGCTTTAAATCATATAACAGAAGCAGTATGCATATAAAAATACTTTATTTCTTTAATAGACACTTAGTAACACTATAAAAATGCAATTAATAATATACATACACTATTGAGCTATCAATAGATGTTCTGACCTGTAAATACAGTAGAACAAAAGTGGACATGCTTCATTTTAATACTCAAGGGCTCATTTACAAGCACAAATATTATATTAAAATACACTATTTTACCATATTAAATGTCAGCTATTTAAATTCTGTGTTCGTTGTGTAAAATACGTTATGGCTTGAAAAATAAAATCCAATTTTCATTAAAGTACAATTTTGGACTTTAGTTTGAACTCTTAAATGTATTAAATGAGTTGCGTCGAGATTGTATGAAAAATGAAATCCCACTTTTCACAAAAGTATAATTTAAGACTTAATACCTTTTACGCAACAAACACAAAATTTGATTAAACCTAGAAGAAAAGGGTATTAAGTCCAAAAACGTTTTTAGGAGATAAATAAACTATTGAGATTGACAGTTTATCTAAAATAAGATTATAATTTTGTAAAGGAACTATTAAGAGATAGGAATTAGTTCATTGTGGTCACTGTGCTGCACCTATTATCATTAAAAGTAATTTTAGGACTTAATACTTTTTTCTTGTAAGTTCACAATATATATCGTTATACATTGCAACAAAAATACAAAAACCAGTAATAATATATATATATATATATATATATATATATATATATATGACATGACAAGAAAAATAAATTCCTGAACGGGATTTGAACCCGGACCTCTGGGTTGGTACCCCAGCATGCTATCTATTACACCACCATGCAAATCCAATTCAAACACTTATCTTTCTTATATACTATATATATATTATATTCTCCATTATCACTAGATGTCGCGAGAATGGAGAATATATATATATATATATATATATATATATATAAGAAAGATAAGTGTTTGAAATGGATTTGCCTGGTGGTGTGATGGATAACACGCTAGGGTACCAACCCAGAGGTACGGGTTCAAATCCTGTTCAGGCATTTATTTTTTCTTACCAGGTCATATTAAACTTGCATTGCTAAATGTCAAAAATGTAATTATAACATATATATATATATATATATATATATATATATATATATATATATATATATATATTATCAGTCAGCTATAGTTTTAGAACTTACTGGTTTTCGTATTTTTGTTATAATGTAGGCCTATAATAATATGAGGTGTGTCATTACAGTTCCTCTAAATGTTTATTTCTGTAGTGTTCTAGTATTCGTAGCCTATGTATATTTAAAATTTTATTAATAGTTTTGTTGATATTAAACTTATATTCAGTCTTCTGATACAAGTAGACGTTGTGATAGTCTGTTTGATTTCTTTTCTTGATTAAAGGCTGTATCTCCAGAAACCGAGTCGAATTATACTACATTTTAGTTTATAAGTATCTTAAAAATATTTTTTATTGGCTGGCATGCGATGATTCAATTTGTTTTATTTAGAAAACGGTCCGCTTGTCTGAAATTATTTCGTTCTTATGAACCGTTATCTCTCAGGGAGTTAGGCCAATGTATACCTGTTTTGATTTGAATTTAAAGTGGAGGAAACTCTTCAATGGTCATCCTTGATTTCTTGCACCTGATTAGGAGTAAAATTTTTAAGGAATCTAGGCAATTTATTGTATTAAATTATACTCGCCATGTTGTAGCCATCACACTAAGTAATTTTGAATTTTGTTGACAACTGAACATATTTCTAATTCTCCTAGAATGTTTGCATTCGTTTGAAAATCATGACAGTTACAAGACAAGTTAAAATAAACTCACATTTATATATATATATTTTTTTTAATTAAACACTTTCATATCTAACAAGGGGAGGTCGCGGGCTTGGGGTCACAGATTTGAGCAAAATATCAAAATATTAAAGTACTGTACAATAGACGTTTTTCAGCAGAAGGAGAGGACGAACTACTCAGCCGTTTTCGAAAATAAAAAAATTATATCCGGCGCCTTACATACTGGCGCGTTAAGACAGATCAAAGTTAAGGCGGCGTAGCTCGATCGATGAAAGAGTTATTACCATGCTGATGACTCGGATTTGATTCCCGTCATTCCCATTTAAATATATGTTCTTCTTCTTCTCCACGGTTTAGGCTTATTTACTAGCCTGTCCCAGCTCCAAAATGCTGCTGTTTCTATCTTTCCATTTATTATTTGTAAAGACATATTAACATGTTACTCTTGATCTGGAATAAAGGCGCCGTCACGCAGGGCTGACAACCCGGCAGGCATTAAGTGCCGATTGTCTAAAAAAAGTGAGAGTCATATCCTCCTATAACCCCAAGGGCCTCCTAAGGCCTATAGTGAGATCACTTTGCTGTTATAAAGAAAATATGCTCATTGAAAATGCTTTCTTTTTTATAGAAGCCGTCAGATGGCATTGTGGGCGAAGTCTCGCTGCCTCTTACGATAGAGAATTGTATATGAGGAAATAAAAAAAATATAGCCTCTTTAAGAGCCTGAAGAGCGTAAGCGATAGCGCACTAACATATAAAGTTAGAGGTCTTGGGTTCAAATCCAAGTTCAGGCATTAATTTTTCTTTTCAAATGATTATATATATATAACTACGTCTGCAGTACATCCTTACAACCCACGCTTACCACGTACATACAAACCTAATGAATATTTTACATAATCATATTACGTGTAACATTTACCACAAGTTGTATGACTTAAAATAAACAGCACCGTAAAGCGAGAGTAAAAAAACACCTACTCAAGGTTAGCGACCACTGCCCTATTGAATAATATCTAACTTATGTAACAACTGCAATCTGCACATCTCCTCTCTTCGTTCGAGAACATTTTTCCCCTTTCTGATATTTGTAGGAACTTTCACGTGTCCCAAACCAAATGGGCCTTCTTAAATGGACATTTCTGTCGGGAGAGGATTTTTAACACTGGATTACGTGCTTTTTTTTAATCTCACACGGATATAGAGGACCTCATTTTGATGAGCCATTACCTCAATTCCAGTGCAACCTCCGAGACAACACATGGAAGCTCCTTGTAGGAAAACCAGAGGGAAACGGTACAGTAGTCAGGGGAAAATGATGTAGGAGAATAACATTAACCGTGATTTAAGGAAGGAGATTATACACGAGATAAATGGAACATATTACTTCAGGATAGGGATGTACAGAGAGCTTATATCCGAGCGGTCATGAACATTTGGGTTCTATAGTGCTAGGGTATTAGTTACAAAAAGGTGCATCTCCAGGTTGAGAAAACAAGGTATAACGGCTTGGGGAACGGTGGTCACATTTTTGTTTTGTTTTGTTTTTTTGTGATCCCACTACAGGCCTCAAGACGCCCTTGGGGGAGTAGGAGGTTAAGGCTCCCACTCTTTCTGGACAATCGGCACTTGATTTCAGCCGGGTTGCCAGCCCTGCGCGACGGCCGCATTTACTCCCAGAACAAGCGTCTGGTACTCATTTCCGTTAGAGGCTGAGTCGACCCCAGGGCCATAGTGCCGCCAGAGGGTTTGGATCAGTTTAAAAATCCTAACCCCACCGGGACTTGAACCCTCGACCTTCCGGCTTGTAGCGCAGTGCCTTAACCACTACGCTATGGCGGAGTGGTCACATGTCCCCCTTATATAGTCCACCTGTCCACCGCTGTGGTCTCGAGGTAGCGTGCTGCGGGCCCAGGTTCGATTCCCAGTCGGAACAAGCTTCCTGGATGAGAGGTTTCTTTCGGGGTTTTTTCCTCACCTGTAAGACAAATGTCAGGAGGTTTTGAGGCCCAAACATTCCCCGAACATCGTCCGGCCATCGTCACCATTTCCATCCTTATCATCCACGGTGTCGAAAACAACGTGAAGCTACGACACTTATAATTCCAGGTATTTTCTTCCTCAAGATATCAGGGGTTGCCGCACACTTGGTACTTTTAAGTGACGCATATATAATTACCTGTTGTCAAATAATTTTTCTCTAGAGTTAAATTTATTTTATGTCAATATTATTTCATTTTCTCATTTTTTAATCTTGTATATTTTATATATCAATTGTTAGATCTAAATTAAATCAATATATTTTGTAAATAATAATTATATTGTAGACGTAATATATTTAATTATATGTAAGAATCATTTTTGTATTTTTAACCTAGTTGAGTGGTAGACAAGGCCTTAATGCCTTAACTCTGCCAGGTAAAGTAAAGCTATTATTATTTTTTGATTGCGGATGAGCCCATGTAGGACTACACAAAGCACTTAGAGGCGTTTCCTTTGAGCCAAAATTTATTTCATTCATTTGCTATGAGCTTGTTTTCTATCATCTGTCCAAGTTGTTCCAGTTTTTTTCTTCGGTTTGTCCTCTTGGTCAACTTGGCACTTATTCACCTTAATTCTAACTATATCTCTGTTTGGGATATCTTCTTTAGTAATTCCTGTCAATTTTAAATCCTTTTTGACTTCATCAATCCACTTCATAGGATCCACTGGAGCTTTACTTCTGTTTTCGTAGAATTCCATTATCTGTTTTGTAAGCCTATTTGAGTTCATTCGTTTAATATGGCCATTAAATTTTAACCTTCGTTTTCTAATATCACAATAAATGTACATATGTTTATTTCCTTTTTACTTCTGAGTCTAAATGTTTCACCTATGACTTGTGGACCTAAAATTTTTCTTATAATTTTGCATTCTTTTTTCATTATATTTTCGATATCTTTTTTTCTGTTCAAAATTAATGTTTCTGCTCCATAGAGGCACTCTAGTTTAATTACAGTGTTATAGTGTCGTAATTTTGTATGTAAATATAAGCAATTTTTATTATAAGTGTTGTGAGTAAGCCGAAATGCTGTTTCCATTTCTGGCATCTACTTTTATTGGCTTTAGTTTCAATTTCATGTTCCTGAATTATTTCACTAAGATTTAAAGCTATAATAATTATTATTATTATTATTATTATTATTATTATTATTAATTCCCTAATAAAGCTGCAAAGCATAGCTATGAAAGTGCTATGATTGCAGTGAAGTACCTGCCCTAAGGTACCTGTCCACCTCTTGTGATAAACACATGTGCGTGTGAGGCCAGCAACCGACTTGTAGGACAAGAGCTTTCTAGACTTGGCCATGGAAAACAAAATAATTTCTATCGTTTATACATTTTATGAATTGGAAATGATTAACAAATATTTTGGTGTAATTTTTACACAAGGAATGGTCAGTAGAAAGTATCAGATCTGAAATATCGAGAATCTACTTGTCTGTGAATCTGGGACGCAACATCCAGTATGAGGCAAGGTCGCATGTCATCACCGCAACCAAGTTCCTTCGCTAAATAATTGTCCCTATAAAGAGCTTAGAGGTCCCCCTCCAACTAACATTTCGAGGGAAAGTTGTGTACAATTAACATCAAATCTTATCGCCTTACACAGATATTTTACCTACATTCTCCAATCTGACCATCACCAGTAGCTTTGTTGCAAGTTCTTCAAGGCAACAGCTCCTCTTTTACTGTTTGCTAATGGCCAATAACGTAATGTGTCTGTAAATTAAATAGTAAAGCAATTAACGTCATAATGTCGATAAAATGACTGCCCTCAAATTCTCTAAATTTTCTAACTCCAAGCTTAAACGTATTGCACAACTATGATAACATCAATTGCCTAACGGAGCTGCTAGAAATATTCGCTTAACAAACTATTGAATAAAAACATCCATGTCCCGACAATCCTGGCCTATCACCCGACTATTGACCTCACACCCATATAAAGAGATCCAAAAAGAGGCGTCAGGAAGTCCTTGAAGTAATAATAATAATAATAGATAGGTAGATCATCGGTTGATTAAATGTCTTTGACATCGTCCGATTCCTAATAGCCAATGTCGTCGGTCCATCCAATCTACTGGTTGTAGATGTTTCTCCTTTATGTATAAATATATTCAATGACTCCAGGAGGTTATGGTCTTCCTCTGTCACGTCTTTCTTCAGGTTTTCATTCCAAAACACATTCTGGTAGCCGATCCTCTTCCATTCGCTGGACATGCCCGTATCATTACAATTGCTGAGTTTTAATATAATCTAAAATAGTGTCTTCAATCTTCATTTTCATTTTCTCCCTTATAACTGAGATTCAACCTTAGATCCATGACGCGGAAAATCCAAGAAATCTTTCTTAATCATATATATATATATATATATATATATATATATATATATATGTTATAATTAATTTTTTGACATTGAGCAATGCAAGCTTAATATGATATATGATAAGAAAAATAATAGGAGCTACTAGATGGTAGTGGAGACCGAGTTTCCGCTACATCTCGTAATAATAAGAGAGTATATATATATATATATATATATATATATATATATATATAAGAAAATTAATGTTTGTACTAGACTTGCTCGCTAGCGTAAACGGTAGCGCACTGGGATATAAATCCAGAGGTCAGGGTTCAAGTCCCGTCCGAGCATTTATCCTTCTTATCTCATATATATATTTATATATATATATAAAGTCGGTTGCGCTGGTCTAGTGGTTATGTTCCTCGCCTCTAGCTCCGAGGGACGTGGGTTCAAACCCGGCCGGGTATATGCAATTTTAAGATGGAAAAATCGGAGGGAAAAGTCCTCCAAGAGGAACTTTAAGTCTTGGGTCCCGAGTCTGAAGATTTGCAAGCTCGTAAAAGAACCGCAAAGCCTGAATAAAGAGGCATCTGTGTAAAATTTACCGACGCATCAACTGTAGTCAAAGGCAGGTCAAATTTCTTATAAATATATAGGCCTAATTTTGAAGTCTACACATACTTTAAGTGGCATTTCTTTAAATAAAACAATATTTAGGCTAGAATTGGCATAAATGATCGATATTACACTTTTAATATATGCCCACTTCATGTTCAAATAATCAAATGTTTGTAAAAGCAATAAATGTGCGCTTGGGAAAAACATTGCTTAATTTTTATTTCAAGCGCTTAAACCAGGAAACGCAATTAACAAATAAAAAGCAGGAGTCATCCGGAAAATTTCTCTTTCGTTCCTTTGCGAGACACACATAAACAAATTACGAAGCGAATATTGCAACATGCTTCTTCAATTAAAAATTAGCTTCACTTGGTTCACAAGAAATACTATTTACGCTAATAAATCAACCTGTTTCCCAGAACTTATTGTCTCTTGTAAACTAACACAGACAAAAGTAATTCACAGAAAACTAAATATATCATTAAAAGACTTACACAAACTGCACAATGGAATGGACAAATGAGGGAAATTTTGAAGAAGTGGCTGAATTCAAATACCTACAAGCAATAATCACAAATAGGAATGAGATGCACAAAGAAATTAAACATGAACACAATTCTGGGAATGCCTGTTATTATGCATTACAGGGACTCTTGTCTTCCCAACTCCTTTCAAAAATGTTAAACTGAACATATATAGCCTAAAACTGTTATTCTACCAGTTAGGCCTACATTATACGGGTGCGAAACATAGACTCTTACTTTATGGAAGGAAAGGAGATTATAATAATTTGGGAATAAAGTTCTTAGGAAAACTTTTGAATCGAAGAGAAATGAACATACACGTGAATGCAAAAGACTAAAAAACAGTGATCTACATGGTCTTTATGGGAAGCCAGATATAATAACAAATAGTTAAGTCTCGTAGACTGCGATGAACAGGACATGTGGCACGAATGTGGAATGAAAGAGGTACGTGAAAGCTTCTTTTAGGAAAACCAGTGCGAAAACGCCCAGCTGGCAGACCAACAATGAGGTCGGAGAATAATATTAACCATTATTTGACGGAAGTAGATTTTATAGGGGATGATTGGAAAACATTAGCTCAGGATAGGGATGTACGGAGAGCTTATGTCCGCGCAACATTTGAATTAAGATCTAGAACAGTAAGTAAATTAAATTCTGCAGAAACGAATTTTTGAAGGCGTTCAGCCGACATTTCTAGAAGTGATAAAATAATAAACAGTGTAATTAAACAAAATATGAATGTTCAAACTTCAGTTGTGAATTTCATAAAAAAATAATTAAAATAGCGTGTTCATGTAAAAAGAATGACAGAAGACAGATTCCCAAAAAAGAATACTATAATGGATGCCTCCTGGTAGAAGAAGACGAGGAGGGCCAAAAATAACTTGGATTGATGGTATTTTGAGCAGTATGAAGAAAAAACGGGGGCGACGGAGATTGGAATGACAGAGAGATGTGGAGAAAAATGATAGTAGATTAATTGGACGCAGGAAGATGTCAAACATTGTGAAACCTGCTAAATAAAATTTAAAAAATAAATTATTATTATTATTGTTATTATTATTATTATTATTATTGTTATTATTACATACTATGGAACCGCAATGAATAAATTAGGAGATGGACGGAAGCAGAAAGATATGTGATACATAAAATTGAAAAGAGGGAATTAAAATGGTTGGGACACCTGCCGGAAGAGGTATTCCGGGAAGTCCAAGAAGATCATGGTACTAAAAAGTAAAATATGTTACTTCTTCAAACGGATTTCACGAAGAAGGTACCCTACCTCAAGAATGAAGAAGATTGGGAAGGCGGCTTCCTCTGCAAAATACCTGAATAATAAATTATTATTATTATTATTATTATTATTATTATTATTATTATTATTATTATTATTATTATTATTATTATTATTATCATGCAATGTTTTGATTGTAAGAAGTCAATATAACACGAGAGAAAGAAAATGAACGTGTATAAAGATAACCACTAAGGTAGGAGGAGCTGTTAGATAAAACCGGTACATAAGAATACAGTAGTAGGTGAATTCCCCCTGTGATGAGCTGTGGAAGTACCTGCCAAACAACTCCATGCACTGGAACAACCTTGCCCAAGTCTAAGCCGTTACAATTCACATTATTACGTGACGACACAGGATCAAAATATCTCACTTCCTCCAAAATCAGCTGTTAGTTGTTTTCTCTGAATCACACATGCGTAGCTGCCTGCTGACTCACAGAGCAAGTACTATTGTATACACATAGTATAGTAATTGCCCGCACGTCACAGTTCCTGTGGTTTTCACACATCCTAACTCATTCATTAGTAATCTGTTCCTAAGATTTTGTTAACACACGAAGTGAACTCAATGGAATATTGTGCGATAAACATATAAGTAATAAAAATAAATTTAATATATATCATATAATTGTTAAAATCATCATTACTTATGGAGCAGAACTTTGGCCATTATCATAAGTAATGCCACGAGTGATTTCCAATTTATCTAGAGAATTTGGAAATCAAGAGTGGCATTTGTTAGGACTATTTAACGAATAAACTCACAAATCATTATTTAACTATAGTTATTTTCAAATATTTATATATTTAATGTAAACGGCGATGTTTGAAAACAAATGAGAAACGATAGGTACGCTTCAACTGCTTCTTTTGTTTATCACTGCAACCAGATAATACTATTTTATTGCCAAAGGAACGCAATATTGTAAGAATGCTCTCTAGTGGAGAAAAAATGAAACACATCAAACTGTATATTAATTCATTTCTGATGTCGTATGATCTAATATGACAATTATATTTTTCTGGATTGTTACCTGGGAAAAATACATTTAAGAAAGTGCAAACAATGGTTTCTTTTTTTGGTGGTATAATCAATTGCTACAAATGTTTTTATATTAACTCCCGCATACGGCATGTGTTCACATTCATGCACTATATATACAATCTGGTAGCCGTATTTCTCATGGGCTCAGTCACTGCAAAATAATGGTCAGACCTGTTCAGAATATTAAAAAAGGAGGAGCTTTCTTTAATATGGTAATTATAACACTCATAAATATTTCATGAAACACGACTCTGATTGGTTGTAAAACAGAAATCATTGAAACGTGATTGGCCATTGAGTCCCATTTGGGGCATGAGTTAAATAGTCAACTAAAACAAATAAGTATACTTTGACAACGGAAATGGATTTTATACGAAGGGCAGAAGAATTTCAAGAAGAGAAAAAAATAAGTACTCGGTTATAAGGAAGAAAATGGAGATTGAAGACACTATTTTAGATTATATTAAAACTCAGCAATTAAGATGGTACGGACATCTCCAGCGAATGGAAGACCAAAATCTGTTTTTGAATGGAAACCTGAGGTAAGACGAGGCAGAGGAAAACCAAAAACCCCTGGAGACAAGAAATATATTTATACATGAAGGAGAAACATCTACAACCAGGAGATTGGATGGACCGACAAAATTGGCTATTAGGAATCGGACGATGTCAAAGACAATCATCCGACGATCTATGTATCTACGAAATGAACTTCTTATAAGGTTCAGCCAGACACTCTAAACTTAAAAAAAAGAGACATGTATAAAAATCAAACAAAATAAATGAAGAGGATCAATACTGTATTATGTAAAATTAAGATAGATACGGGCATGTAGAACAGTTTAGAATAAAAGAATGACAAAGATGATTTTAGAATGAATGTAATCGAGAAGGGGACGAAGAGGAAGACCCGAACTCATGGTTACAAAAATTAAGAAAACAATGTAACAAAAAGAGATATACATTTATAAACATATTTAGGGAATAACAATAAAAATAATAATAGATAGATGCAACATGTTCGTCGAATGGAGGATCACAGGATAGCCGAGCAAATATTACGCTATCAACCTGCAGGAAGAAGAAGACCAGGACGTCCACTCAAAAAACTTTTTGATGGTATTTCTATTGAGACATAAACAATTCAACAAATGGTCTAAATTCGTAAATAAACTATGATGATGATTGATGATTGTGGTGATGATGATAATAATTATTTATTTATTTATTCTGGCAGAATTAAGGCCATAAAACTCTCTCTTCCTCTCAACCAGCTCAAATATAAAAATGCATATTTACAGTATAAATTATGTATACAATATATTTCAATTTTAAAAGTTGTACCTATAAAACAGTCGTTCTCAACTCTAATAACTTATGTTATTACACTATTAAAATTCAAGGCCTTTCAAAGACATGCTTCATCCTCAGGAATCCTTATGGTACTGAAATTATTTGTATATTTCATACAGAGGATGAAGCATGTCTTTGAAAGGCCTATAATTTTAATAGTGTGACGACGTTTATAACAGAAATACATGCATGCGCACACGCACACACACGCACACACACATGTATATATATAATATATATATATATATATATATATATATATATATATATATATGTAATGGATATCACGCTGAGGTACAGACTCAGAGATCCGGGTTCGAATCCCGTCCAGGCACTTATTTTTCTTATCATACCATATTAAGCTTGCATTGCTCAATGTTAAAGATTTAATTATAACATCGATAAAGCGTCACTGCTATAAAGTAAAATAAATATTCTCTTTAATTTGCTTACTTGATATAGTCAGCTACTAGATGGCAGTGAAGACAGTGTTCTCGCGACATCTAGTAATAATGAAGAGTATAATACATATATATGAAAAATAAGTGTTTGAATAGGATTCGCCTGGTAGTGTAATGGATATCACGCTGAGGTACAGACTCAGAGATCCGGGTTCGAATCCTGTCAAGGCACTTATTTTTCTTATCATACCATATATATATATATATATATATATATATACTATATGAAATAGGTGTTTCATCCATCCATAATAATTCTGCCCGAGGACAGGTCTTTCACTGCAATCATAGCATTTTCATTAAATGTTTTGCAGCTTTACAAACGAATTATAGGTGTGGTAGGTTCCCGTTGCTTTCCACACCTGTGAAGGGTGATAATAATAATAATAATAATAATAATAATAATAATAATAATAATAATAATAAATTGGTGTTGAACTGTAAAAATTTTTAAAAACTATTTTCGTGAGAACAATCTCAAAAGTTTCATTCGTTCGGAATTCTCAAAAAAAAAACTATCAGTCCTTAGTCTTATTAGAAATCCTTGTACTTAATTTAAGTGCAATTTAATTAGACTTCATTTCCGTAAATGTTCAAGGATTTTAAAAAAAAGTTTAAATTTTATTCAGTTATGAGAAAAAAAAATGATCTAATTTTCCACATGACATCTCTCGAGGTTATTGAAACGAGATTTTTAAAAAATACTATATTAGCCTTGATTATAATTCAAATCCGATACAATCTAATTCCCAGAATTTTGGAAAGGTAAAAAATGACCTTAATAATTTATCATAGAATAAATGACCTGCAATTTGAAGTACCTTAACCTAGTGACAAGGCTTTCTCCAAGGACTTCACTGGACCAACTCACGAACGCTCAATATCACGTAAGCACTTGTTTGTCCTTGTGAAAATGCCTTACAGGAGACCTTGGGAATGTACTGGTGACAGGCTCGGGTAAAAGAAAAAATATCTGGTATAAAGTAGCAGTTATACATAACTCTAATAAGAACGGGAAGTGCCAAGCATAATATGCTAGCATATTAACAATGTGTTAATAGGCAACATTCCGATCCAGGGGTATACATTGTTCCATTAGAAGCCAGAGATCCCAACATATGAGTTCCGGCTCCTGGTGATCCTACGAGGGGTTTCAGTAGATCTCGAAGTCCTTCATTCTGATAAAGGCCTAAAAAAATTATATTCCTCAAGATATAACACCTAACTGGCTCTGTCGAACCTGTAGGTTCATGGTCGCGCAGACATAAGCTCTCCATACATCCCTATTCTAAGCCAATGTTTTCCAATCATCCCCTGTATAATATTACTCCTGGCGCGACAGGCCTAGAAGGTCCTTAGCCTACCAGCTGGCTGCTGGCCTCATTTCCACATGTGTCAATCACAGAGGTAGATGATCATCAGCCAGTGTACGGGTGACATGTGGTCAGCATATCGAGTCCCCCAGCCGTTATAGCTGGTTTTCTCAATCTGGAGCCGCTACTTATTGTAGCTACCCAAATGCCTCACGACGCTGGGTGGACACCGGTTCCATACTGGCCGAAATACCATGAGAAAAGTTCTTCCCCCATGGAGACTCGTGGCTCAAAATCAACAAAATCCAAGCGTTAGAAGTTGGGGTTTACGTAAAATTCTAAATTAAAAATAGCTCCTTGTTTTCACTGCAGTCTGGCACTTTTAAATAAGCTGACATCAGAAATTGAGCACTCCGATTTAACAATATATATATATATTCCGTAAACAGAAAAATTGGACAATAATAATTATACTTGCTGAGAAATAAGCTTCGTTTTGTAGGAACTGCAAAATGTAATTCACTAACCGCAAACTGTAACTTATAAGATCACGAATGCTTGGAAAGCTCTGCCCTTCGGGCCTCAATTTCTCAAACTGCATTTTTCACCAGATAAGTATGAGGTACAGTTCTTGGTACTTAATATATGCCTATTATTAAAGATACATTTATCCTTAATGGACACAAGAATATTCAATAGTGTAAGGTAATTAGATTCAGAGATATATTTTTATTGCGATATATCTTTTTTATTTCTCTTCACAAGCATCTTCCCATGAATAGGCATTGTGACACATTTTTGGGCTAGTTTTTCAAATAAGGATACATGAGCTGTCGACTTGCGAATCAGTGGCCCGCGAAGAAGTTTCCACATAAGTCTGTACCACCATTCTGGAAAGGTCGGTTCTCGAGTCTTCCATTCTGGATTAGTCTAAACTGGGATTCCGGAGTATTCCTACAGTCGCGTCGGATGTGAGTTGTAGGTGTCATCGTGACGGAGTGCAAATCACTAAACGTAACCTAAGTGTGAATACAATAATATATTCTAAATGAAATTGTCAGCGATTGTGAAGAAGTGAATTATAAAATAAATTGTGTAAGGAGAGACTTTAAAAGCAACAAATTGTTTGTGAAAGAATAGCGGATTATTGTGAAATATATGAAAAATAGATTTGGAAATTTTATGCAAACATCTGAGAAATTAAGTTAAAGAAAACCCATCTGAATCCTACGCAACGTCCAGTATGATAACGTAAACAATGCAGGATACAAAAGTGTAGATTGTGCACCCATGCTAACAAGAACGTGGTGTGATGAAAGTCAAGGCCATTTCCCTTCACTTGCACCACCTACCGTCACGCCACCTTCATTTTTTCAGTAAATGCAATTAATTAATACATTATTACATTCTTCAAAAAGTACGATCACAAGATAATATAAATCGCTTGCAAATTGTTCTTTTGTGGGAGTGGCCTCTTAAATTATTTTTATCTCTAAATTTACATTCTTAAACTATTTTTAAAATACATCATGAATCTCCGTTGAAGTCGCTATATAAACTTTTAAATTATAAAATTATTGAATAAGACTGAGAATAAGGTACTAATTCTATATTTTTAAGGTTTTATATTCTTAAAATAGTACAACAAAATATAAAAAGCGTTGATCCTCTTTAAAATTTGAAAAATAAACTTGGATAATTCTTTCAAATATTTGAAATAGTTTGAACTCTGGTTTTTAAATAGGTTTTAGTAACTAAAGAATAGGTTCTAAAATACATAGAGCTGCAAATAGGCGCTACCAGACAATCAACGTAGTCTGCATACATCTATTAACGAGCAGGAAGTAACGATTCGCCAAGATTCATTGAAGGATTTTGCGAAAGGAATGAAATCAAAATATATTAACACAATATTTATCTGGAATAAATAACAGAATACACTGAAATAACAGAATATTTTACTCATGTTTTAAGGTAGATGTTCGAAATGTCGTCCCTCCATATCTATTCAGTTATGACACCGATTAATAAATTTAATTAACGCTACTAGTAACAATGAGTTGGGCGGATTTCTAAATTTAATTTAAAAAATACAGTTTTGATCTAAAATCACCAAGTGAGAAAAATAGGAACTTTATGATAATTAAATTTTAAAAATATTGTATTGTATTGTAAGCCTATGTTTTCCCTTTACAGAGATTTAGGCGCTCTTCCCCTACAGGGAAGAATTTGAACCATACTAATTTAGTTACACTTGTTTTCGTATAGATGTCATTTTGAGTGGTCCGTGGTCAGCGTTCCGCCTCATACTGACATCCAGGAAAGCAAGGTAGTACTAGCACGGGAAAATTCGGTAAATTTAAAATATATATATATATATATATAAAGTTTTAGACTAAAAATAGGTACCAATTGGTAAAATAGGCATTTTCAGGCACCATTATAATTTTAAAAACATCACTTTAGATTCAAACACAGAATACAGACACTAATAGGTAAAAGAGCGATGATTTTGAAGGGAGTTAATTATACAGAGAAGGACTGGAAAAAAAATCCAGGATAGGGATGTATGGACAGCTTTTATCAGTATGGATATGAACATCGGGGTTCAATAGTGTAACATTTAAAAATCTTAAAACCCGTCCAAATGTATCAAACGTCTTCAACTAAAACAAACTTTTGTTCAAAAAACTTCATCGAACATTAAACAATGTAGGCCTTTCAGAAAATTACGTTCCATCTTCGGCAATCAAAAGTAATGATTCAATAGTGTAAGTGAGTTAAAGAAGAAAATGTTGCATTACTATGTTGGCGTACATTTGACGTGTTTCACATCCCTGAGTCTCACACGCACATACACATACCATGCATGGGGTGGGGCACATATTATTGGTCGTTACAGAAAACTTGTTGCTACCTCTCATTAACAGCCACTAACGTAATCGCTTTTCAAGGATGTTTCAGAAAAGGTGCAATTCTTACAAGGTTTTCTGCTTTCATCGACCCCAAGGCGATGTTTTTTTGTAAATTCAAATAAAGGGTTATCTTTGTTTCTGAGCTTAAAATATTACCCATCTGCAAAGGGCAATATTACTAAAAATTCTTATTAGCACGAGATGCCCAAAGAAATTAAACATAGGCTCAATACTAGGCCTATTATGTATATAGGGTTTCAAGGTCAACGAGCTCCCGACTCATATACAATCTAACCAAGACTGACTTCTTCATCAGAGAAATAGCGTTAAAATATATTTTCAGAAAATTTAATATAACATTAGCCCCAATTAACAAATTCAGCCTGGGTAATATTCTGTTTATCAAATTGATTGCAAATATTGCAACAGGATATATATAGGAAAAACAAAAAGGAACTTGGAAACTCGTAAAAAAGAGCACTTCAGAAACATAAAGAATGGAGAAATTGAAAAATCAGCTGTAGCAGCACATAGTTTATTAGAGCATCATAGGATTGAAAAAGAAGCAAAACTTTTAAAACATCTATCAAAACCTTTGGATTTAACAGTTTGGGAAAAAATATATTTTCAAAAAAAAAACATACTAGAACTAAAAACTTTGAGATTCCGGACGAACCGAGCTTGATTACAAAGTTCTTCAAAAATACAACAGATGGCAGTTTAGAAAATTATTCATACAAAATAACACCAGATGGCAGTTTGAAGAGTAATTCCTTCAAAAGAACACCAGACGGCAGTCTAGAGAATTACCGGCAAAAGGGAAAAAATTGACAGTCGTGAAAACAGCTGATGATGGTGATGATGGTCGCCGATACTGCAGTGCTGTGTTTAAAAAAAAACATAGAAGTATGAGGTAAGAAGAAATCACGATTCATTTAATTATTAAAATATAACTTGCCACACACCCCGGCCTACGAAACACACATAAGAGAGAGATAAGAAAAAGCAGAGAATATAGACCGCGGATTCTTCCTGACGATGAACACAGAAGAATGGAAGGAACCAAACTTCTCCCTAAGACACATGTTCACGAGGACCGCCACACATGGATTCCACTACAGAGTATGTTCCCAAAAAGGGTTTCACGTCGCATCGAACCAGTGCCTCTGGAAGCTATGTGACCAAAAATATCAACAATGCCACCTAATTGACTGCATAGCAAGAAGAAAGTCTCTAAAATTCTATGCAGACGATAATAACTTTCAGTAATTGCATTATAATGTACACAGTGTGTTTAATAAATCTTTCTATTATGTAGGCCTATATAGGGACAGTCCACCGCTGTGGTCTCGAGGTAGCGTGCTGCCTTGTCACGCAGCGGGCCCGGGTTCGATCCCCGGTCGGGGCAGTTTTTCTGGGTGAGGTTTTTATCGGGGTTTTTCCTCACCTGTAAGACAAATGTCAGGAAAACTTTAAGGCCCAAACGGTCCCCGAAATCATATGGCCATCATCCTTATCATTATCATCCTTACCATTATCATTATCATCTTCATCCTTCACCGGTGTGGAAAGCAACGGGAAGCTACCACACCTACACAATTCCCTAGTAAAGCTGCAAGCATAGCATGAAAATGCTATGATTGCAGTGAAGGACCTGCCTTCGGGCAGAATTACTATGGATGAACACTGGCTGGATGAGGCGGAACGCTGACCATGGACCACTCAAATGACATATATATATATATATATGAAAACAAGTGTAACTAAATTAGTATGGTTCAAATTCTTCCCTGTAGGGGGAGAGCGCCTAAAAAATCTATGTTAAGGGAAAAACATGGGCTTACGATAAGTAGCGGCTCCAGGTTCATAAAACCAGCTATAACGACTGGGGGACCCAACGCTCCTACACTAGCTGGATGATAGTCTACAGCTGTGAATAACACATGTGGATGTAAGGCCAGCAACCGTCTGGTAGGCCATGGGCCTTCTAGGCCTGTCGTGCAATGGATAAATCAAATATTTTAATAATTAAAAAATTTCAACCCTGGTATCGAACCCGGGCTCACCAGTCCGGAAGCAGGCATTTAAGCCAGCACGTCGAGGCGGACCCCCATTAAGGGGCCCGACTGGTGAAAATGTTGAAAAAATGCATTTTTTGTTGATTTGTTTTTTAATATCTCTGATTATTTAAGATCATTTGCGTGTGAACATTTTTATTGTAGGAGCAAAATTGGTTTTCTGGTGTAAGAGTTTAAATATTTTTGCACGTACTGTCAGCAATACTACTTGTATGGTATTAAAAGATTCCGGGCTATGTGGCCGTGGTCTATAACTGGTGTTTCTTCCAGACGTTTCTCCCTCAACTGCGAAGTCGAGTCTACGACAGGGAAAGAACACCTGGAAGCGCTCGCCACTGAAGATGCCCTCCGCAGTTGAGGGAGAAACGTCTGGAAGAAACGCCAGTTATAGACCACGGCCACATAGCCCGGAATCTTTTAATACCATGATTACCGGCCGTGAAAGCCTGCATTCCACAATACTACTTAAACTTTATTATGCGATTTTTATTGTTTATTTTTATTTTTTTGACATTTTCCAAAACTTAAAATGCTCCTTACGAGGCAATTTTTATACTGTCAAAACGAAATGTTGTGGTTAGACTCTCCAACAAATGGTAATTCACATTTGTTATGCAGTTACTAGTCTAAGACACACGTGTTGTATTAAATTTGAGATAAAAAAAATAGTAAGAGTGACTATTTAACTCATGCCTCAAATGACCAATCACATTTCGATGATTTTTTATTTACAACCAATCACAGTCGTGTTTCGCCTCGAATTTATCTATGGAAGTATATAATATTAAAGAAAGCTCCTCCTGTTTAACATTCTGAATAGGCCATAACCTTTATTTTGCAGTGCCTGACTCTCTAAGAAATACGGCTACCAGATTGTATATATAGTGCATGAATGTCAGCAGATAGCACATACGGGAGATAATATAAAAACATTTGTAGTAATTGATTATACTACAAAAAAAGAAACCACTGTTTGCACTTTCTTAAACGAATTATTTTCCAGAAAATGACGTCGCAGAAAAATATAATAGATATATTTACATCATACGACTCAGAAATTAATTAATATCTATAATGTTGGTTATAAATGTCTCAATAGGGTGCATTCTTAAAATAATGCCATCCTTTGGCAATAAATAATGATCTGGTTGCAGTGATGAACAAAACAAGCAAATGAAGCGTACCCAATCGTTTTCTCATTTACTTTCAAACATCGCCGTTTACATTAAATATATAAATAATTTAAAATAACTATATTTAAATAATGATTTGTGAGTAAACAGCTTAATTTTATTCGTTAAATAGTCCTAACAAATGCCACTCTTGATTTCCAAATTCTCTAGATAAATTCACTCCTCACTTCGTGCGTCGTGAATTTATCGATAATTTGGATCACTCATGGCATTACTTATGATAATTTTTTCTTCAAAAAATGAAAAATAAGCAGTATTCTTCCTTTATGAATATTATTTGCATAACAAATATATTTAATGGAATCACAAAGACTCTGAATCTCAAATTTCATCAGAAAATATTTAAAAATACATCGTAAGGAGCATTTTTAGGAAATATTAAAAAAGTAGTTTTAAAAACTCATAATTCTGAAACTATTCTACTTATAGACACCAAACTTCACACAAACACTTCTATATACACATAATTCATGTGATAAAAATTTCGAAACAATCAGATGAAAACTAAAAAATAATTAAATTCAGCAGTCGGACCGCTATTAAAAATATAAAAAAGAATAAGTTATTTTCATGTTTAATGAACCACAGCCTAAGACCCAATTCTCTTAAACCGGTTCGATTACATAACCAAACCAGTAGAATCTATTAGCAAGACATTCCAATCCAGCCTTTGTTCTTGGTCATTTTTACAAGCTAAATATAATCAATAACCACAATTATTTTGGCTATATAATTATATATTATATTTACAATCATTCAAAACGAAAAAATCGATAATAATACTTATTGCAAGTTGTTTTTTTCTCTTATTGCTGTTTCAATGTGGAAAACCTTGTCGACCAGATCGGAAACTCAAGGTTATAAGACCATCATACGACATATCTTCCGGATTCCTTACGTCTCGCATCATAGAGCTTGTATATTTATTTAAGGTGACATTATTTATATCAAACAATCATACTTCAAACAGATTATTCTTCTTCTTTACCATTGTTTAAAAAATATATACAGTCAATATGCCCAATTCAACAATTAATGTTTTAAAATGGTCAACACGTTTCCACAGCAAGCTGTCATTCTCAACACTGAGTCAATATCTAGTCTTGAGAATGACAGCTTGGCTGTGGAAACGTGTTGACCATTTTAAAACATTAATTGGTGAATTGGGCATATTGATTATATATATATATTTTTTAATATTTTATCACCAAGAAGATCATTTCTGTATTAAATTTACCATTGTAGTTAAACCTATGACCTTATACAGTGAAACCTGTCTTAGCCGGAACCTTTATAAGAAGGAAACTTGTAGAGATGGAAAAAATCTCCAGAACGGTACAATTTTATACGTAAAATCGTCCTGTATAAGCCGGAAACCTTCATAACGAGAACGAAATGGTTTTTTAAAGTATCAACAGTTAATTTTTACCTCAGTAAGACGGAAAATTATTCTTAAGCACGTTCTAATTACAGTATTAATGACCACACGTGAAAATTCTGCATATGACGCTACTGCATATATTGTTTTACCTTCTTGTGTTGCCATTATATTGCGGGGATTCCCTCGCTTTTCCTTGAGTTGCTGCTACAAACAGTTTGATTATACATCACCGTAAACAACAACAAGTAGCGGAAACTCAACCTGCAGAAGATGGAACATATCTTCCGAATGCGCTCCAGTTAATTTTATATACAATATTTTAACAAAGTTGAGGACGACGGCACCTACCAACAGAGAAATGGATTACACAGTGAAAAATTGAAATTTCGATTATGTGTACTAATTCTGTCGCTACAGTCATGAAGACAATTTGGACCTATATTCAAAAGTAATAATATAATGGGTTCTTTCTTTAATAGACGTACTTTCCCCGTGTGAATCTGAAATTATATTGCTGCATTGTTTTCGGTTAATTAATGTGAAACGAAAATATAATAATGGGATGTATTGTTAATATAATTAGAATTAGAATTAGAATTTAATAATTTAATAGTTAATTTCCTGTTATTAGTCAACCAAGGACGGAGAGACCTCGAAAAAAAATTATCTGCCCTTTCACGCCAATCTTTGAATTCTGACGTTAACGACTTCAGCTGTCAAAGCGCTGCATCAAATAAAATAGGATCCAACTAGACTAATCCGTGTATTTTCTTATTTTGTAGAGTAACATATTTTGAAATTCTTGTAAGAAAACCAGAGGGAAAACGCTCAGTTGGTAGACCAAGAATGAGGTGGGAGAATAACATTAACTATGATTTGAGGGAAGTAGATTATACAGGGAATTATTGGAAAAACATTAGCTCAGGATATGGATATATGGAGAGCTTATGTCCGCGCGGCCATGAACCTACCGTTCGATCGTGCCAGTGAGTTAGTTAGTTTAACATATTTTGAAATTGCGTTAATTTATTATTATATTATTATTATTATTATTATTATTATTATTATTATTATTATTATTATTATTATTATTATTATTATTATTATTATTAAATTGGTATGACCATGGATGACGAATACAAGAAGAAAAATTAAACAGAAAAACATTGGAACAGTATCAGATGGAAAGAAAGAACGAAAGAAAGAAAGACCTCGATACTCATGGATGCAAGAAATAAGAAAATGAATGAGAACAAGAGGACTGGAAGACATGGAGTGGATGGGTAGGGACGAGTAGAGAAGGAAAATAAAACTTTAGGCACAGAAAGATGTGTAAAAATTGAAAATCTGTATATAAAATAGTATTAATAATATTATTATTACATTTTTTTGTTCAATGTCCCATGTTGTCATTTCGATATTTCTAATGTTCTCTTTTGACAATGGCTTAATTGTTACCCACTTCTGAAGTTGGGGCGCCTAGAAGGCGGAGTTACATTACCCCGATGATATGATGGGCGATAAATGATAATGAAACGCCAGGAGAGTTCTTAACCTAAATTCCAGACCATGGACAACCACAGGAATAATTCCCTTTAAGGAAAAATCCCTATGGTTTTACCGGGAATCGAACCCAGGGCCTCATGAACTGTAGTCAGAAACGCTGACCACTAGCTCATGAGGCTGAGGGAGGTAATTCCAGGAACAGACAGAGTCTAATGTCTTCTTCTTCTTCACGGTTTAGGTTATTTACTAGCCTATTCCGGCTCCAAATTGTTGCTGTTTCCATATTTTCTTTGGTCTTCCCAAACTTCTTCCTCGTGGTGAATAGTTGTTTGCTGTTTTTTGATATTCTACCCTCATTCATCCATCCCAAGTGTTATTTCCAGTTTGTTCTGCATTTCACTATTGAAAACTCCTGGCGCGACAGGCCTACAAGGCCCTTAGCCTACCATCCAGCTTCTGGCCTCACATCCACATGTGTCAATCACAGAGGTAGATGATAATCAGCCAGTGTAGGGGTGACATGTGGTCAGCATGTCGAGTCCCCCAGCCGTTATAGCTGGTTTTCTCAACCTGGAGCCGCTACTTATTGTAGCTACCCAAATGCATCACGATGCTGGGTGGGCACTGGTCCCATACTGGCCGAAATACCATGAGAAAATTTCTTCCCCCATGGAGACTCGAACCAGCGCATGTCCCGCAGCTCTGCCCCTAGGCTTCCTGCCTTAACCACTCTGCCACGGCGCGGGACGCATTTCACTATTGTTGTGTTTAATTCCTCTACTTTTAGTTGTTGTCTTATTCCTATGTTATGTTTTTTGTCTGTTCTTTGATATCCTGCTATTGGAGTGTCCAATGTCTTCTTCTTCTTCTTCCTTCCAAGTATTAGGCCAAGGCCTGTTACGATCCTATAGAAAATTTTCCCTCCAGAATTTGAGGGAAATTCTCGTATAAGATTTGAAAGCATAATAATAGTCCCTTCGATTGGTTGCTGGCCAAAGGAAGGCAAGACCAGTGATGGGGCTGCCATCTTATAGCCTCTGGTCAAGCTTTTCTGGAGAAGAAAAGAAAATAAAGGAAAGAAGAAATGGAAGAAAGGAAAGACTCCCTAGCCCTCGGATGCCCTAATAGCGTCGGCGTCGAAAAAACAAGAGTTAACTAAGAGAGGTTAGATAGTAAAGTTAAAAGAGTGCAAAACACAAGTAAGTGGAAGAAATGTTTTGCACAGCTTGGGTCACCTTGTGGTCGCCATCCACATATCCCCTAGATGAGGACCCCTGAGGGTGGAGAGTCCAATGTAAAAATATATAATAAAAGTTATTGATAAATTTGAATCAGAAGTAATTGAAGGATTTCACGAGGACACGTCAATTATTTGAAAACTCGAAATAGTAACGATGTTAAAAATCCTGCGCAGAAGTTAAAACAATTGCATTATTATTTGTTGTGGCCTCGACTCAAGGCCTGGAAATCTGGATCACGAGCCTCAGGGGCATCGTGTGTCCAGTAAAGAAAGTGAATATTTGAAACGGTTCGTTTCCTATTTTTGTTCTTTAACATTTCAATGACAAATCATGATCGTATAAAGGTCGCCGATCGGTAGTCGCAGGTGCAATAGAGGTTAATTATGCAAATAAACACAAAACTGAAAGTTGAAATATAAATTAGACTAACAGCCTTCATAAAGTAAAAAGAAAAATACATCGTGGCCGTTAACACACAAAAAAAGCTTACAATTAAAGTCTTGTTTCCTTTCAAATTGTTATAATTTGAAACCACTTAAAGGAATAAAATTAGATAAAACACACTACTTGAAAACATTATTATACGCTGATGACCAGGTAATAATAGCAAATACAGAAGACGAACTGCAAAGGAATATTTTTAAACTACGTAATATATGTGAACAATATAATCTCAAAATATCCATAGAAAAAACTAAGGTAATGGCATTCCAAGGGAAAAATCAAATCAGATCCAAAATAGTAATAAGAAACAAAATCATAGAACAGGTGAACCATCTCAATTATCTAGGATGTGACATTTCATTTAATTATGATAATGATATAAATAATAAAATAGCAAAATTCCAGGGAATATGTGGTACGATAAAACGATCACTAAATAATAAAACAACAAGAGAGACACAATTGAAATTTTATAAAATGTTGGCAGTACCGGTACTGCTCTATGGATCAGAAGCCTGGATACATAACAAACAAGATTAAGTAGGATAACGGCGGCAGAAATGAAATTTTTGAGATCTGGTAAAGGGTGCACTAAGGAAGACAGAATCAAGAACACAGAAATAAGATAGGAACTTGAAATATTTGCAATAACTGATAAAACAGGTACATATAGACAAAAATGGAAGCAACACATAGACAGAATGAATGAAGATAGATATCCAAAACAAATAACAAAATACAAACCTAAAGGCACCCGAGATGTGGGCAGACCTAGAAAGAGATGGGCTGAAGTCGGAACGGGTCAACAGACCTAATCCATGAATGCAGATGATGATGATGATGATGATGATGATGATGATGATGAAACCACTTTACTGCTACTCTGATAGTGTTATTATTTTTTTTACAAGACCCATTTAACATCTAAGATCACTTCTTCTTCTTCTTCTTCTTCTTCTGTTTCTTCTTCTTCTTTTGTTTCTTCTTCTTGCAAGGATTAAACATTTTTGGTTCGTTCCGGCTACAAGTATCAAAGCTGCTAAGACCATCTCTTTCGTGGGCGTCCCCGATCTCTTTTCCCTCCTCTTGTAATAGTTCAGACTTTTCTAAGATCACTAACGTCGTAATTCAAATGTAGGCGTGAAATTATTGATAAATTGTGCTAATACCTTTTTTCAGGCTTAAATTTCTCTTATGTGTCGTAAGTCTATGGGAACAAGAATGCGGTGGAAAAATAACATTAACTATGATTTGAAGGAAGTTTATTATACAGGGAATGATTGGAAAACATAAGCTCAGGATAGGGATGTATGGAGGGCTTATGTTCGCGTGGTCATGAACCTATGGGTTGGATAGCGCCAGTGAGTTAGTATGTATCGCATATGTTTGTAAAAGTTGTGTCCGTTTTTATTACATTACAGTATCATATAATGTTATATTTCTTTTTGCGCGATAGTTCTTTTTGTCGTACAGCAATGGCGACCATGATTGAAAGTTCAACTTCCTACATTTCGGGGTTGCCAACCTAAATAACTACACTGTAATATAAATAACTATTACTGTAATATTAGATGTTACAAACACGCGTGCGGGAAGTAAACCCACTGCCCTCTATGTATACTACGTATAATGTATATACAGAAAATATCTAAAAGTAGTGTTAATATACATTATACGAAACAAATCGCTGCATTTTAAATGTACCGAACTTTATTTGAAACAATATAAAACAATAAATACGTACTTGCCGGCTTTATGACTAAATTGGTGTCACGGCCTACTGTTGTTTCAACTAATAAACATTGCCCACACTGTTAACGTTAGTCAATTGTTTATAATGAACGTAAATATTTCCAACAAAGATGTTATTTATTATTTTTAAAACACCATCGCATAAAAAATGATGTACAACGCACGTTTGTGAAGTGTTTTATAGAATCTCGGATATTAAACATTTTCCTCGATACTGTAAAAAAAAAACCACTTCCCAACCTCGCATCTAATATACTATTTTTCTCCTTTTTTTAAAGGAGTGAACTAGTAAAATGAGATATATCGTCTTCCCTGCATATCAACACGTAACTACCACATCTCGTCAGATGTCACAGTAAGTTAATTTGCTGAATAGAAGAAAATAGCCATGTATGTTGTACAAGTTGAAAGAGATGCAATAGATCGTCGAGTTCAACAACTGCTACTGTAATTTGTCTGCAGACTAGAGAGAAACTAACTACATTGGTCAGTAAACTTGTTAAATCTCGTCTTGCTGCTTCGCTTTTTGTACCTTTATCTCAACAACCTAACGTTTTATGCACCTTTAAATTACTGTTTACTTTACGACTTCATTTCAACTCAAACATGTAAATAACAAGTAAACATGCTTGTAACGATAATGCTCTTAAACGCAGTCTGTTATTGTTATTAGCAGTCGCTGTGAAGAGCGGCTCGTATTCAAAGAATTATCTATAAATATATGGTCACACATAGAAATACATTATAGGCCTATAATGGAAATGGACAGCTAATGACAAATGAGGGAAATTTTGAGGAAATGGCTGAATTCAAATACCTAGGAACAGTAATAACAAACAGGAATGAGATGCACAAAGAAATTAAACATAGGCTCAATTCTGGAAATGCGTGCTATTATGCATTGCAGAGACTCTTGATGTCCCAACTCCTTTCAAAAAACGTTAAACTGAAAATATATAAAACTATTACTCTACCAGTTATATTATATGGGTGCGAAACATGGACTCTTACGTTAAGGTAGGAAAGGAGATTACAAATATTTGAGAATAAAGTTCTTAGGAAAATGTTTGGACCAAAGAGAGATTAACAGACAGGAGAATGGAGAAGACTGCATAACAGTGAATTACATGGTCTTTATAGGAAGCCAGATATAATGAGAACAGCTAAGTCTCGTAGACTGCGATGGGCAGGGCATGTGGCTCGAATGGGGAATGAAAGACATGCATGGAAGCTTCTTGTAGGAAAACGAGAGGGAAAACGCCCAGTTGGTAGACCGAAAATGAGGTGGGAGAATAACATTAACTATGATTTGAGGGAAGTAGATTATACAGGGGATGATTGGAAAACATTGACTCAGGATAAGGATGTATGGAGAGCTTATGTCCGCGCGGCCATGAACCTACGGGTTCGATAGTGCCAGTGAGTTAGTTAGTCCGTCCGTGAATTGTTTAGAGTAATTCGCTAGGTTTCCGATTAGATATATTTCTAGCTTGAAGTTCTCGAGCGAGCAATTTCACACGATCTGTTCTCCCTCCCGCACTTATTCCTGTAGAGTAGATGATAAAGTTATAAAATTTGTTGTAGTTCCAGATATTTTCATTAAACTTATAAAGTTTTATTTTTAAGGGGGAAGAATTTAAGTTGGAATATAGGCCTATATATAGCCTAATTTGCTATTGTCGATAATTGTTAACTTAAGGCTGATCGAGGAATAGAAAAATATCATAAAACGATTATTTTAGATTGACATCTTAATGTTATGGAATTAACTAATTATTTTTCATCATCAGAAATGAGTGCTCATTGACCGTGCAGTTTTGCCCGCCTCCTGCGTATATGGCTTATTTCGAACAGATTCTCTACAGACTCTACGGACAGACTACATCGATCCCGGCCGGTTTGAACCCACCTAATATTCATTTCTAATACCATTGTGACACATTACCTTATTATATCACAGAGATCGTATAAAATGGACAGATAAAATAAAAAATAAAGATGTGCCAGACAGAATGGGTGAAGGAAGAACAATGCTGGAACTCATAAAGAAGAGGAAAAGAAATTGGATTGGCCACTGGCTAAGAATAAACTGCCTGCTGACGGATTCCCTTGAAGGAATGGTCAACGGAAAGAACGTTAGAGGCAGAAAAGACATAAGATGATAAACAATATTAAAATAAATTTGATTATTTTAGAAGACGCCTCCAAAAAACAAGACAGGATAAAATAAGAATGAATTCCTCTGGAGAGAAATGAATGTCACCACATCTGTTGTTAAGAGGATTGAAAATCAAACGCTTAAATGGCATGGTCATGTACAAAGAATGGAAAATGAAAGATGGCCAAAAAATATATACCAAGGGTCACCCCATGGAAGAAATAAACGTGGCAGACCAAGATGGAAATGGGAAACCTACGTCAGAACCATAATGGATGATAGGAATTTGGAAGAGGGAGATTGGAATGATAGAAATAAATGGAAACTGAAGACGGCAAACCTATAAGTGGGGGATACAAAAAGGCAGGCTGAATCAAGGAAAGAGTTGAGAATGCTGAGTTTGCAGTGAAAGGCCTACTCTTGAGCAAAACACTACCTATGTATGTACATCATAGAGACAAATGTAAAAAGTCTTATTTTATCGAAATTAGCTACATGTAGGCTGTATCATAGATTCATTTTATAAATTCAACGGTCATAATGTTAATGAAATGAAATTAATTTCAGGATCAGATCTAGGATAGAATACTTGACTCGAGTGGCGCTGCCTTACATGTGTGAGTGATGATAATTAGCCCAGAGAGAAGCCCGGAGTGTTTTAAAACAATAAAAAAGTTCACTCATACGAGAGTAACACCACTATTCCATTTCCCTCATCAATATTCTTCCCTACCCTTCAGCTGGTGCAGAATACCAAGTGGACTTCAGACTCAAAGATAATACATTTGTGCCATTAATCATTAGGATAACACATGCGTGTGTAGGCATATATCATTAAAATCGTCTTTGTTTTCTTTTTTATGTTGATATCCAACTAGAATAAAGATGACAAAAGTTCATAACGTCTGCCCGCCATATATATATATATATATGAAATGCACTTATTTGGGAACAAAATTAGACCATTCAGGCGATAACACAGTGGAAATTAAAAATAGAATCGCACAAACAAAACAAGCAATAAATGCTTTAAACTCTGTTTGATGGAGCAAAAATATTACAAAAAATAGAAAATTACAAATATATCAAACCATAATTCAGAGCATTTTAACATATGGTGCTGAAGTCTGGCAAATTCCAACCAGGGAAATGAAATAATTTTAAGTACACAAATGGATGTTTTAAGAAGATCAGCTGGAAAATCTAGAATGGATAGAATACGAAATAAAGAAATAAGGGAAATTATGGGTGTACAAGAGGAGCCGGACATCATAGACATTATAAAAAAGAAAAGATTACAGTCGTATGGCCATGTAAAAAGAATGCCAGAACAAAGATTGCCTAAAATTGTTATGGAATGGACCCCTGGAAAGGAGGAAGAGAGCAAGACCGAAGAAGACTTGGGTAGAAGGGGTACAAGCAGCTATGAATATCAGAGGAATGGAGGAAGATCAATGGATGGACAGAGAGGAATGGCGTTTGGTTTCCGGAAGACGGCGGCAGCTGCCATGATACCGGATGATGATGATGATGATGATATATATGAAGGGCTTAGGGAAGTAATATGAGAACAAAATCCTTTTATGAATATCATTTATTAAAATTATAGTAAATAAATGCATTGAAATGCCTATTAAATAATTGTAAGTGCACCAGTGATGGGTTAAAACATATAGACACACAATGTATTGACAACAGTACTGCACAATTAGTGATATAATTTTTTGAAACATAGAGATCGTTATTTCTCAGAAAGATATACATGAAAAAATTATAAATTTCAAAGTATGTGTGCGACTATTACAAGAACACTACAAATAAAAAACATCAAAAGAAACAATGCTAAAGTTTTATAAGGTAATGGCAGTTCCCATTGTAGCATATGGATCAGAGAATTGGGCCATGAATAGATCAGACAGAAGATTACTAGAAACGTCAGAGATGAAGTTTCTCAGATGCGTTGCAGGATATACTCTAAGAGACCACATTCCTAGTGAAACAATTAAGCAAGAACTCAAAATTTGTAATCTAAACGAAAAAATACAAACCTATAAACAAAAATAGCATGAATATTTCTTAAGAATGGACTCTTCTAGGCTAACAAATCAAGCACTGTTGTACCAACCTCAAGACTATAGAGATGTGGGACGTCCTAGAAGACGATGGGAAGATGAATTCTGAGAGCTGAACAGGCCGAGGGCCAACCATGAAGATGATGATGATAGTCTCAGAAAGAACAATATGTGGCTTATCATGTTATTGTCCTAAGCCCTTCATATATATGTGTGATTTATTCATGCTATTAGCAATCGATTTTTATTTGATTTGAAATCCTATTTGCTTTTTATTAAGATTAGGTTCACAAATAGTCCTATAATATTTAAAATTTAGTAAAACAAAAGTAATGGCATTTTGTGGAAGAAATACTCTGCGTGCAAAAATAGAATTTGAGACGAAATTATTGAACAAGTATCCCACTTTAAATATTTAGGATGTGACATCAGCTATGGGTATGATAAAGATATTGAACACAAAACACATCAGTTTCAAGCTATTTGTGCTACAATAAATAGAACATTGATTAATAAAGCCCATAAACAAACAAAATTAAACTTTTATAAAACAATGGCTGTCCCTGTCCTTTTGTATGGGAGTGAATCTTGGATTACCACTACCAAACAAGAAAGTAAAATCCAAGCAGCCGAGATGAAATTTTTAAGAAGAGTAAAAGGCTGCAGTAGAATGGACCAGATAAGAAACGAGGATATCCATGAAGAACTGCAGATCTACTCCATAAAAGAAAATATATTTAACAACAAGATACAGTGGAAAGAACATGTAGAAAGAATGGAAGAAAGAAGATTACCAAATAAAATCTTCCATTATTTTCCAAGAGGAAGAAGAGATGTCGGACGTCCTCGGAAGAGATGGTCTTAGATCTATTAGTGAAGACGGAACAGGCAACTCTTGCCTAAACCAGGAAGTGAAGAAGAAGAAGAATATTTAAAATTTTCAAATTTACAGATCGAATAATTAAATATAGGAACACCTGGAAAGAAATGCCAGAAGAAAGATTTTTCCAAAATTATTGCTAAATTATAAACCACGCGGAAGGAGAAATGTTGGACGCCCACACAGAAGATGGTCTGAACAATTTTAACAATTCTAGCTTACATAAAACCGGAACGAGCCAACAGGCTTAATTCTTGGATGATGAAAAAGTATATTTAGTTTTAAGCTAAGTTTATATTTATCTGGACTAAATAACTTAATTAAGGTATGTTTATGTTTAAGGTTAACAGGTTGAATTTAGCGGTGAACGAACAAACAATATAGATAGCAGGAGGAAGTGTTTAGACCGCTGCGCATGTAACAGTTCCAAGATCAAATAAACAGCTACCTCACAAGTCCGGAGGGCGTACTAAACAACTATGCCATAGGATTATTTTCCGTCCTTCATTTTATTACATAACATTACATAATTCAACACTCATCACCTTTTTTCTTTTTTTTATTAAAACAAGGAAGAATTTATTGCATAACTTCTCAAGATTGTTTGTACTTGAAAATAAGTCAATGTTGCTTAAGGGCAGTCGTTTCTGAAAACTGAAGAAAAAAGTAGCTCAGATATAAAATGAAAACATATCCAGTGCTAATTAAGTGACATATTTTTTGTTAATTCAGGGAACATTTAGCTCTAAAAAAAGTCCGTCACGCAGAATGGAAAGGACACTTAATAACAAATTAGGGAAATTTTGAAAAAGTGGCTGAATTCAAATACCTAGGAACAATAATTACGAACAGGAATGAGGTGCACAAAGAAATTAAACATAGGCTTAATTCCGGAAATGCATGCTATTATACATTAAAGGAATTCTTTTCGTCCCAAATACTCTCAAAAACATTAAACTGAAAATAAATAAAACTGTTATTCTTCCAGTTATATTATATGGATGCGAAATGTGGACTCTTACTTTAAGAGAAGAGAAAACATTACGATTTTTTGAGAATAAAGCTCTTAGGAAAATTTTTGGATCCAGAGAGATTTACAGAGAAGCGAATGGAGAAAACTGTATAATAGTGAGCTACATGAACTTTACAGGAAACCAGATATATTCTTCTTCTTCTTCTTCACTTCACGGGCTAGGCAAAGATTGCTTGTTCCGCCTCACAGTTATTCTGTTCGTCTTTTCACTGGCCTTCCTACATTCCTTGAACCTCTTGGCTTGTAGTTGAATGCTGCTCTTGGTATTCTTGTTACATTCATTCTTTCCACATGGGTAAACCATTTATCTCTATATTCTCTGATTTTCTCATTGAATTGATATATATTTAACTCTGTTCTTATATCTTCATTCTTTAACCGATCCAATCTTGTGCAGCCTTTTGTTCTTCTAAGGAAGTTCATTTCTGCGATTTGTATTCTACTTTGCAGATGTAATAACAACAATTAAGTCTCCTAGACTGCGACTGGCAAGACATGTGGCACGAATTAGGAATGAAAGAGAGGGAATAGAAAACCCGGTTATTAGTCCAAGAATGAGGTGGGAAAATAACATTAATCATGATCTGAGGGGAGTAAATTATACAGGAGATGATTGGAAAACATTATCTCAGATAGGAATATATAGAGAGCTAACGTCTACGCAGCCATGAACCTATGGGTTCGCTAGTGCCAGTGAGTTGAAGTTTGTTTTTTATTTGTGAATTGTAGTAACTCTCAGATAGTTCTAGTAGGACACGCGCCCACTTTTGAGTGAAGTGCGCTTCGTTCCATAAGAGAATATCCTCTCCTCCCTCACAAGATCAACAAGTGCCTGTCGGATTCACTCAATTAGAGTCAACAGCCAATATGTAGTATGTACCCAACTTCTAGCTTCGAAACCTCCTACATTTTCCCCTACACGAATTACCACACCGAAGAAATCATTGGAATGTTAAAAACATAAAATGAGTACCTGATAAATCAGTCGTCCTCCTTAAATACAGTTCTGTTTGAAAATTTTCGTCAAATAGTTAAAACCATGTTTTATCTTCTACCAGTTGCATGTTTCAGCGATAATTTAGTCTATTTTAGGTAATTTTTATGTCATAATATACCCATTCGGGTGAACCTTCCATAATTATTATGTCAACTTCTCATTCAATTTTCAAGCATTTCTTTGGATTTTCTTAAAAAATCACGAGGTAATTATTCACGTTTTGCTTCAATATATTTTTTGCATTTTTTTATTTTAATTTATGGCATAGAATTCCCTAATCACCTTAATCCATTGTTTCCTGTCTTGAGCCTTCATTCTCCATCATCTAATACAAAGTTCTTCCCTTTCCCATCTCAACATATGTCTGTTACATCGCGGTCTTCCTTTTTCCACTATATTAGTTTTCTTCTTCTTCTTCTTCTTCTTCTTCTTCCTTCCAAGTATTAGGCCAAGGCCTGTTACGATCCTATAGAAAATTTTCTCTCCAGCTTCTTCCGGAAAATTCTCGTATAAGACTTGAAAGCATAATGATGGTCCCTTCAATTGGTTGCTGGCCAAAGGAAGGCAAGACCAGTGATGGGGCTGCCATCTTATAGCCTCTGGTTAGGCTTTTCTGGAGAAGAAAAAAAATAAAGGAAAGAAGAAATGGAACATAGGAAAGACTCCCTAGCCCTCGGATGCCCTAATAGCGTCGGGGTCGAAAAAACAAGAGTTAACCAACATAGGTTAGATAGTAAAGTTAAAAGAGTGCAAAACACAAGTAAGTGGAAGAAATGTTTTGCTCGGCTTGGGCACCTTGTGGTCGCCATCCACATATCCCCTAGATGAGGACCCCTCATTTCTATTATTCTTACCTCTTCATGTTTTTATTTACTTTATTCTCAATCTTTTTGATGATCCTCTAGACTATTAGTATTATTATTAATATTATTATTACAAACATCATAAAAATACAGAAGCAATAGAATATTTAGCAAAGATTCTAGGAGGATAAATGTAATTGTTATGGGATCGGTCAATAATGTATCGGTGTTGCTTCCATAAGTTGTTGTGAATCAGTTATAAATCTTTCTCCCCTTATAAAATCCCTTAAGAGCAATCCTGAAGACTCCGTGTGACTTTCAGAACGGAAAGTATCTATCTCTAGAAAATAAATTCAATACAATTCTTGTTTGCCGGCTGAATCTTAAAATAAACGCAACCAAGTCAGCTATGTGGCTTGGATTTAGCCAGTTCTATCTTCTCCAGATGTATCCTCTAGTAAGAGCCATGGGCATGCTCACGACAACAGAAAAAAGATACAAAGGTTTACGAATTGTACACTCACAGACATTAAAAGTTACTGCGTCTGACACATTTTAAAACGATATTTGGAGCTGGTTTTAATGGTAATGAATGGATACGATGGCACAATAATCAACTTGTGTTCTGGATAGTGACGTACATAAATATTAATCCTATGGATTGATCATGCTTGCAGGATGGATAAAAATAGGAAGAACTGGACCATTAGAAGTAGGATTTCAACTGAAACGAAAAAAAAATGAAATCGCTCAAGTGGCCGCAATTTTTTATGTTTCACAACGAAATTCAGTACATGAAATTGAAATCAAAAGAGGAAGATATTCTCCAAAAGTCAGCGAACTCCTACTATTAGAAATGAGGGTTTTCCAAAAACCCAAAATTAAAAATTCGTTCTAGAAACCGTCATGTTTGCTTCTTCACATACTATGCCAAACAATATAAATAACTCTTAAATTACCACTGTATCTTATAATGCATATTTATTTTATTAATTCTTAATAATGTAATAGAAAATGAATCAGTAGATATTGTTTAAATATGTGTTAATTTATATAATAACTAGAAGTCCCGGCCACGCGTTGCTGTGGTTAAGGTATACGTTAAAAATTTTAATTAAGTTGCTGTCTTTCAGCCAGATTACTTAAAACTAATACTTACACACGAAATTAATAATATTGAAAATAAAATAAACACTGAACACACTTAAATTATGAAATAATCAATATTTGTAATTCAATTCAAATTCGCGTTTGCAACAAAAAGCACAGCCATCTGGATCTCTCTTTGTTAAATAATAAACCAATTACCTTACCAAATTACCTTACACCGCCATCTGTTAGAATCGTACGGAATTCACAGATAATTACACCGCCATCTGTTAGAATCGTATGGAACTCACAGATAAGTATAACTCTTTGTTAAATAATAAACAAATATTTTGCGATAAAAAATAATGCGACTATAAATTTAGTTATAAACTACCGTAAGTCTCTAGTTGGATCAAACTGCACACAGTGTGCAACATTTTATTACAATCGGTTCAGTAGTTTAGGATTCCATCGCGGACAAACAACGTGACACGAAATTTTTATATATTAAGATATGCAATAAGTACTCTTACGCAAGATTTGTTTTTGCTGCAGTCCGATACGAGTAATAAGTTGCCATCAGAAATTGGGTTTCTTCTATTTAACAAAAGCAACATTACACACACACACACACACTATATATATATATATATATATATATATATATACGTACATGTTATAATTACATTTTTGACATTTAGCAACGAATGCCAATTATAACATGAATAGAAAAATAAATGCCTGAGTCAGGATTTGAACCCGAGATCTCTAACTTCATACGTTAGCGTTCTAACCAACTGAGCTACTCAGGAATCCTAATACGAAGATTTATTTTTCTTTTATATATATTATTCTCAATTTACACGAGAGGCAGCGGGATTGAGAATAATATATATAAAATAAAAATAAATGCTTGTATTAGGATTCCTGAGTAGCTCAGTTGGTTAGAGCGCTAATGTATAAAATTAGAGATCTCGGGTTCAAATCCCTACTCAAACATTTATTTTCCTTTTCTTGTCATATATATAGTAAACCAGCAAAATCTGATCATAAATTCGCTTAGTTTATGCCTGCGTGACGAACATTTTAAATCCACTTTTTTCTTTTTGTAAATATTAAATCATTATCTCAAGATCTAAATTATTAAATAAATAAATACATTTCGTAGGTGGAAGTATTAATTAAAGGTTCTATTTTACAAGCGAGTGAACATGTGGCTCAAGTTATCTTTAAAGGAGGGCGAGGCTTTGAACTCTTATAGTCGCGGGTCATATCCTGAAAGCGACGTGCGAAATAATTGAAAACCGCCTAGTTCCATGACTCATTGTGAAGCAAGGGTTGAAATTTCTCAGCCAGCAGATAAAAATCGAATTACTTTCTAGTTAAAACATTACAGTTCAAGGTCTGACATATATAACACGCTTAACTAAATCATGTACGTAATTGTTACATATAGGTATTATCACTCAAAACCTAATCAGTTCCCCAAACAAAAATTTAAAAACTCGTCGACGCCATTCAATAACTAAGCTATCGATATCAAGACTGGATAAATGCAAGCTAAAATTACTAAAATATTTCATATAATATTTTTTATATTTCTTCTTCTTCTTCTTTTTTTCTTCCTTCCAAGTATTAGACCAAGGCCTGTTACGTACGATCCTATAGAACATTTTCCCTCCAGCGTTTCATAGGACGGCCCAGAGATCTTCCGGTAAATTCTCATATAAGACTTGAAAGCATAATAATAGTCCCTTCGATTGGTTGCTGGCCAAAGGAAGGCAAGACCAGTGATGGGGCTGCCATCTTATAGCCTCTGGTCAGGCTTTTCTGGAGAAGAAAAGAAAATAAAGGAAAGAAGAAATGGAAGAAAGGAAAAATACTCCCTAGCCCTCGGATGCCCAATAGCGTCGGGGTCGAAAAAACAAGAGTTGACCAAGAGAGGTTAGATAGTAAAGTTAAAAGAGTCTGGTATAAGTAAGTGGAAGAAAGGAAGAAATACCAGATCGGTTAAAGATAAAAGTAAGGAGCAAAACACACGTAAGTGGAAGCAATGTTTTGCTCAGCTTGGGCACCTTGTGGTTGCCATGCACATATTCCCTAGATGGGGACCCCTGAGGGCCTTTAAAAATACATTTATATAACAGGAATGAGATGCACAAGGAAATTAAACATAGGCTCAATTCTGGAAATGCATGTTATTATGCATAACAGAGACTCTTGACTTCCCAACTCCTTTAACGTTAAACTGAAAGTATATAAAACTATTATTCTACCAGTTATATTATATGAGTGCGAAACATGGCTCTTACTTTAAGGCAGGAAGGGAGATTACGAGTATTTGAGAATAGAGTTCTTAGGATTTTTTTTGGACCAAAGAGAGATGAACAGACAGGTGAATGGAGAAGACTGCATAACAGTGAATTACATGGTATTTATAGCAAGCCAGATATAATGAGAACAGTTAAGTCTCGTAGACTGCGATGGGCATGACATGTGGCACGAATGGGGAATGAAAGACGTGCATGGAAGCGTCTTGTAGGAAAACCAGAGGGAAAACACCCAGTTGGTAGACCAAGAACGAGGTGGGAGAATAACATTAACTATGATTTGAGGGAAGTAGATTATACAGGGGATGATTGGAAAACATTGGCTCAGGATATGGATATATGGCGAGCTTATGTCCGCGCGGCCATGAACGTACGGGTTTGATCATGCCAGTGAGTTAGTTAGTTAACTACTTTTTTAGCTAAGTCTCTGTTAATTCAGTATATTTTCTTGTGTTTTATAAAGTAAAATTAGGTATAAATGAACTATAAAATATAAATTATGTAAATCTAAAGAAATCTTGAGATACCAAAGCATGTAGGTGTCTGAAGACGTCGGAGGCAGTAAAGTGCCTTAGGTGGTAGCATTTCATCTTACATGGATGTAAAACAAGGCGGAGGAAATGAGATCTGTTGAACCGCCCTCAAATCTAATCCGTCAAAAACATTCAGTATAATTCCTCGGGGACAATAGTCACAACACCTCCTTTGATAACGGTGTTCCGAAAAACTGTAATTTATCTTACTGTAAGTAAATCTCTCCTCTATCGAACTTTATAAGAAAAAAAAACACTATGAAGTTTAATTTAAGTTTACATTTAAATGTGTCATACCTCATCTCATACCTAGTCTTCTAATTAGACCGGTTTCGAGGCCTGGGCAGCTTCATCCTCAGTAATTTCTCATCGACCAGATATTCTGATCAACATGACATCAGTCGACGAGAAATTACTGAAGATGAAGCTACCCAGACTTCGAAACCGGTCTAGTTAAAAGACTGGATATCAGGTGAGGTATGAAACATTTTAATTTAATCTCTCCTCTATCACTTACAATAAACAGAGATGTATCATTTTGATGTTATATTTTAAATTGACATGTTCCAGAATTGGATATAGTTTTATTTTAAAAAGAAAAATGATGACTATCGGCCTTCGGCTGAAAGGAGAATTAATTGTATAAGTAGAAAGAAATTGGACGTTCCTATCGGACGTTCGAATGGCGTAACGGTTACCGCACTGACGTACGGAGTCAGAGGTCCGGGGTTCGACTCCCGGTTCGAACGTAATTTTTCTTTCTAAAATATAAAAAATATAAAAAATTAAAATATAAATTTATCAACTTACGTTACTAATATCATAATTTGAATTTAAATCTTAGTGATAAAATTAGTTTCTAGGGTATTCTAGTGCAAATGAAAATAAATAAATCTCGAAAGAGAATACGAGTTATTAACTATAACGATACTTCTCGATTAAATCCGGATACATATCAGAGAGTAGGTCACTACTTTTTTTTCTCTTCAAAACGTTTATATATAGGTTTCAGTAACTTTAACAGAAAATATGGAGTTTCCATCTTTAATAATATACTTAAAATGTAGGGCTTTATATCGGTAACTGACGTAACTATAGAATGATATCACGTTTTTCTAAAGTGAGTGTAAAATAATAATCTCTATGAAATTTTATTTCTACAAGTAATTGTAAATGTAGTATTTATAGGAGTTACAAAATACATGTTTTGAGTTTTATGTTCTAATACATTTTAGCCACTAATTATACATAATAAAGGTAAATGACGTATCATCTAACGATTCTGCGTGGTCTAAGAGTTTTAATTAACAATTACTTGTTATGTATGAGTTATTTTTTGGATGTAGGAAATTTAAAACATTTTTAGTAGTCCATTTACCACTTTGAGAAGCATAGAAGATACTTTAGTTCCCATGTGTTATGTTAAGATATTTTAGGTGGAAATCACCTAAGACACCGAGTAAAATAATCTTATTCTAAAATTCATAATAATGAAATCTCCAGTTATAAAGGCAGCCCTACTTACTTTTACGTGTTGTGTGTTGCCTGAATATACCGGCGTCAAGCCATAACGTTGTACTATGCACCTGCTCCTGAAACAAAACAAAAATACATTAATTTTATTTATTCTGCCGATTTCAAGTTTAGCCAGTAATCTTAAATTTAACCCAATATATTATAATAAATATATTATATAAAATGAATGATACATTTAAATATCTCATAAGAATGGAAGAAGATAGAATACCAAAGAAGATCCTTGATTGGAAAACTAATAGGAAAAGTGAAAGAGACAGACCTAGAGAAGTATGGAAGCTAGAGATTTGAGGAAAGAAGATGCTTTAGACAGGAACCTCTGGCGACAAATCACTTTGGGTTGAAGGAGAAACACTGCATTGTATAAAAAATAAATAATAAATAAAAATATAATAAACAACTGTGGAAAGAATATATAAAAATAATGCCAAGTACAAGATCAACTAAACAAATATAAACGGAATTAAACCAGTATAATTTAGTTACGTTTATTTCCCTACATATATCAACGAATGACATATGGTTAGCAAATCGTCTCAAAGATACATTTACTTATCAACTAACGTATCATTTGGATGGAAAACTGGCACTGATTTAGGCGTGAGATTATTTTATGAACCCCAGAATTTTCAAACACGGGACCCATGGGTTAAATCTATCGATCCCTGCCGGGTTTGAATTCACGCTTATCGGGACCAGAGGCAAGTAACTTAACCCCTAGACCACATAGGACGATAACAATAAATATGTTGCCAAATTATAACAAATATCTAGATGCAATGTTTCCTCATTTGTTTGTTGCCAAAGTGCTCAAATACAAGATATGCTGCTCTTACAACATAAGTAAATAACTACACCGGGTAATCAGCACGGGGAATCTTAAAATAATTATGATATACATTTATAATCACTTTTCATTTTACTTATTCAACTAATCATAAGAAATAGGCCTACATTAATGTATTCACCTAGACTTTCACGGCCGGAGTTGCTATGATGATCTTGACGAAGATTTTTGGGCTGTAGGCCGTGGTCGTGAGGCTTGTAGTTCCCCGACGTTTCGCCAGAGACTGCGTCTGGCATCCTCATCTCAAGACAACCCTTGAGGATGCAATATTTCGACAGAGACTGCGTCTGGCATCCTCATCTCAAGACAACCCTTGTGGATGCAAGACGCAGTCTCTAGCGAAACGTCGGGGAACTACAAGCCTCAGACCACGGCCTACAGCCCGAAAATCTTCATCAAGATCATCATATGCCTACATTAATTTTTGTCTTTCAGCTCATTTATGCCAAGAAGATCGGGATGAGTAGATTCCCGGACAACGCCGGATAAAACATCACGGGGTATCTAAAAAAATTAGGATATAAATATTTCCTTTTACTTATTTAACTAAACATAAAAGACATTAATTTTCGTATTTCAGCTCATTTATGACAAGAAGATCGGGATAAGTAGATTCCCGGGCAACGCCGGGTAATCAGCACGGGGTATCTAAAAAATATACATTTATAATTATTTTTCCTTTTACTTATTCAACTAAACATAAAAGCACATTAATTTTCATTTATTTAGGCGTAGCAGCGCACGCCGGACATTAGCTAGTATTCTATATATACAATATTATCTTTCTAACAAGTTGAGCAAACTGAGTGGAATGCTTGTCACAGCGAGAGAGCGAAGCATTACAATAAATATCAAGGGCACACAGATGCAGTTGGACATTTCACAACAAACTTAAATGACATTCGTCACGGGCTACTGAACATGCAGGTTATCCTCGTAAAAATAACATTTCTACAAATTTAGTATAACTTCTTACATGACAAAGCCTATCATTACGTCACATTTGTAAGTAATAAAATTTTAGTATACCAGTTGAGTAATTCACTGCAAATTGTGACAAAGAATGTTGTTTTTGTTTTACAGAATGGGTACCCAGCGAGGCGCCGATCTCTTGTGGACGATGCCCGCTTCGAGACGCTGGTTGTCAAACAAACTAAGCAATGCGTACTCGAGGAAGCTCGCCAGCGATGCAACGGTAAGTCATTTCGATAGAAACAACTTCATTTTCACAAAACATGTGTGTGTGTGTGAGTGTGTGTTTGTGTTGCAACGCCACCCACTGCACTTTTCGTGATTCTGGTTCTTCGAAGGACGGATAGAGGGCGTTAATATGATAGGGTGGAAGCGATATAAGTGCACCAGTTCAAGGTGGTCTTAGATTGCAATAAAACACATTTTTTTCTCTTTCGTTTTTTGATTAAGCTTACGGTTAATGAAATAATTAAGAATAAACTTTCTGAATGTCGCAACAGCGCACATAAGATTCGCGTGATTCCTGTGACGAAAAAATAAATCTGGGATCAATGATCGGAAGATCATCTCTTACCTGCACTTCGCGAAATTGGAATAACTCTCATTCTAATTCCAAGATGTCAGAATCGTTCACTTAATTTGCACAAAAAACTATTAATTTTATTTCAAAACTGCAAAGGGACCAAACATTCATGTTCTTCCCTTTAATTATCTAGATAAATATTAGTACTGTATGGAAAATATTTATCGAGTTAGGAGCAATTTAAAGTTTAGGGAGAAGCATTGTTTTTTAAGAAAAGTATTTATTTGACATCAAAATGTTACTAAAGCTTTTTTTTCAAATACGTACTTCAAAAATACACTTATATTACTTCCGCTCTGTATTTTTAATTTAACCACCATTTCGACAGGCCACTTTACATAAATAATGAAATCAATTATTGGATTGTGTAATCAATGGATGAGCCAACTTGAACCAACCGTTGAGGTTACTACATAAAACATTAAAATACACTGTGTCCCATTCAAATCTCCCACATTTTAATTAATCATAACTAACAAAGTATGCGGAATTATGAAATGAGGCCGGTATTAAATGAAACAGAAACTCAAAGAATTTTCATTGCCACCTCTATATGTGCACCATTTCTTCTGAAACACGTGTACAAGTACCTCCTGATTCCTTCCAGTCGCCAGAAACTTCTCAAGTCATGGCTTAATGGTCTTCCCATCAGGTGCATTTCCTCCATATTCTCTCAGGTAATTTCTTTGCACTGTAATTATTGACTTCGTCTCTGCATACCAGAAAACAGTTTGTGCTCGACATTTTGTTTTATGTCAGCAACAATGAAAACAGTAATTCTTTTAATACCAACCTCATTTCATAATTCCGCATACTTTGAGAGTTATGATTAATTAAAATGTGGGAGGTTTGAATGAGACACGGTGTACTCGTAATAAAACTAAGTAAAATTCCCGTTATAAGATTGAAAGCCTTTCAAAACATGTTCCATCAGAAAATTACCAAATTGAGATTCCTGCCACCTTAGTGCTAGCGAAGAGTTATATCATTTGATCTTAATAAAGTAGGCCTAAAGTGATCCCACTACAGGTCTTGGGAGGCCCTTGGGGTAGTAGTTACTACCTTTCTACACAATCAGCACGAGTTGCAACCGGATGGTCAGTCCTGCGTGACAGCTGTCTTTATCCCTAGAAAAAACCTCTGGTACTCAATTTAGTTAGAGGATAAGTTTAAAAAACTGACCCCCACTGGGACTCGAACCCTCGATTTTGTAGTATTGTTTTCATCAACCACGCCATGGCGTGCATTAAACATAATTATAATTTCGCCAATTCCAGAAGAGGATGCCTGAAATGTAAAACAACCTGATTAAATGAATGGTCCACATCAATACTGCATCCTATTTACAAGGGTAAGGGTGGAGTTAACAATCCGGACAATTACCGCGGTGTCTCTCTTCTGCCGGTGTTTGGAAAAATGTATTGCATAGTGATATATAACAGGCTAAAAATTTGGATAAATGAAAATAATAAAATTTCACGATACCAATCCGGGTTCAGGGAAGGCTTCAGGACGGCTGACAATCTATTTGTCCTGAGAACTGCAATTAATAGATGTTTGAGTGTCAAACGAGGCAGGTTACACTGTACTTTTTTATAGATTAAATTATGGACTAATACTTTTATAACGTGTGACACGAAAAAGTTTCTAAGTTCCAACCATACACGATGCGCATGCCAACAGATGCGAAGCGTTTTACACTATGGAATCACGGGATGCAGCCAACATATACACGATATTTAACGAACCTAAAAGCTAACCTAACGCAATTTAAATATTCTAACCTGTGAAAGACCAACCTAAAAACTAACCTAATGTAATTTAAGTACTCTAACATGTGAAATAATGCACACTGATTTTTTAGTGTAAGTTTATTAGTACAGATTCTACGTTGGCTGCACTGGAACACAGAATATTCGATAAAATCAATATGGCTGCCACGTATTCGTGTAGTTCAATATCGTGAAGAAATATACTCAAATAATCGTTAGAAAACATGTAAAAATTATTGTAAATGGTGGGAAATAATTTGAAAAATGAAACTCTAAGAATAAAATTTGACAGGAGTTTATGAAGGAATTTTAAAAAGTCGCGTCACAGGTTGTAAAGTTTGTTTCATGTATCTTTTTACACTTTTTTCTTAGCTTCCTAAAATAGTAGTTTGCATTTCGAAGCACACTATGTTTGTTTGTTGTGTTTAGCATTGCATGAACTGTATGTGCTTGTTTGTTATTTGTTGGTGTGTAGATGTACCCTCAGACAACGTAGAGGCTGTAGAACAGAGAGTTCCCGGAGAAGAAGCGGAAGTTGTAACTCAGGAGGTGCACGAACAACAGACTACAGGTAACAATTCTCCTGATCATATGTTACGATCACTAATTGAAAGAGTTAAAAGTTATAGTCACGTTTTTAGAATTTAAATTCTTCTTTTTCGTCTTCTTCTTAACTCTCGCCTTAAATGTAGGCCTACTTTTTACATGCCGCATGTCACTCGGGCCTTAGAGAGGAACCATCTATCACAAGAGGGATCATAAACTATGGTTAAGGTCTCTCCGAGACGAAACACACAGTACAATGGTCTTATAACAACTTACTTACTCACTGGCACTATCGAACCCGTAGGTTCATGGCCGCACGGACATAAGCTCTCCATACTTCCCTATCCTGAGCTAATGCTTTCCAATCATTCCCTGTATAATCTACTTCCCTCAAATCATAGTTAATGTTGTTCTCCCACCTCATTCTTGGTCTACCAACTGGGCGTTTTCCTTCTGGCTTTCCTACAAGAAGTTTCCATGCACGTCTTTCATTCCCCATACGCGCAACATGTCCTGCCCATCGCAGTCTACGGGACTTAACTGTTCTTATTATATCTGGCTTCCTATAAAGACCATGTAGTTCATTGTTATGTAGTCTTCTCCATTCACCTGTCTGTTCATCTCTCTTTGGTCCAAAAATTTTCCTAAGAACTTTATTCTCAAATACTCGTAATCTCCTTTCCTCCCTTAAAGTAAGAGTCCATGTTTCGCATCCATATAATATAACTGGTAGAACAATAGTTTTATATATTTTCAGCTTAACGTTTTTTGAAAGGAGTTGGGGCATCAAAAGTCTCTGCAATGCATAATAGCACGCATTTCCAGAATTGAGCCTATGTTTAATTTCTTTGTGCATCTCATTCCTATTTGTGATTATTGTTCCTAGGTATTTGAATTCAGCCAATTCCTCAAAATTTCCCTCATTTGTCCTTAGCTGTCCATTTCCATTATATAATGTATTTCTACGTGTGACCATATATTTAGTTTTACTGATATTTACTTCCAGTCCTAATTTCTTAGTGTTACTCAATAGTGTGTGCGTGTTGGCCTTTAGTATCTCCTCGCTATCGGCCAGTAGTAATACCATCATCAGCATAAACTAACACCTTATTAATACCATTCAGTTGTAAGCCTTCCTCATTCTCTAAAGATTTAATGACATGCTCTAGTACAAAATTAAATAGTAGAGGAGATAGTGCATCTCCTTGCTTTAACCCATTCTGGATTTCAAAAGTGTCTGAAAACTGTTTGCCTACACGCACCCTACTCGTTGAGCCATTTGGTCTTATAACAAAACAAGTTTATATTGATCTATTCTATCATCCCTAGAAATTTGGGTATTTAATTTAGTTACACCCTGTATAATGACTACTTAAATTAAACTTTCAATTGCATATTTACCATATAAGATCAGAAAATAGTACCTCAATACAGATACCGTCAGCCGACAATTTTTGCATTATTTGATAAGCAAAGGCATTATCTGTGTGCTGTTAAAATCTTGTAACTCCAGGATGATTTTGCTGACATATACAGGGTGGACCGCTCGAATGGACCTAATTTCAATTGCTTGTTACTGGCAAACGGTTGAAGATAGAAACTTAAAACAACGTTCATAGTACAGAAAAACTCACCAAGTTTCGAATCCTGTCGGTAGATGGCACAAAGATACGTTTCTCGTTCTTAGATTTAATTGTTTGTGAAAATGGCGACTCCGCAGATGAAAGCGCAAGCTGTTTTGTGGTATGCGGAGTTTAAATCAATCATTAGAGTTCAAAGGGAGTTCCGGCGTGTGTTTAACCGTGATGCTCCAACTGCTAGAAGCATAAAGAAGTGGCGTGATACATTATTAGCTACAGGATCTGTGTTGAAGAAGCATGGTGGTGGTCGCAGAGCATCCGATGAAATGGTAGCAAATGTTCAAGCCGCATTTGAGCGAAGCCCCCCGAAGTCATTAAGAAGAGCTTCGCGGGAACTTCAAATACCAAAATCGACCTTACAACGGATTGTCCACAAACGCCTCAAACTGCACGCATATAAGTGCAGTTAGTGCAACGTCTGGAGCCGAATGACATGCCGAAACGAGTGGAATTCGCCAATACGATGCTGGACCGTCTCGGCGCTGATCCTGACTTCATGACCAAGATTTTCTTCTCGGACGAAGCCACTTTCCATTTGTCAGGCAAGGTAAACCGCATAATGTGCGGATCTGGGGATCGGAGAATCCTCACGCTATTCAAGAGCATGTTCGTGATAGTCCGAAGATGAATGTTTGGTGCAGTTTGTCACATAATAAGGTCATTGGACCGTTTTTCTTCGCCGAGAAAACTGTTCGTGGTACCACATATCTTGACATGCTGGAGCAGTTCTTCTTTCCAAAATTGAACAACTGCAGCCTAACATCGTTTTCCAGCAAGATGGTGCTCCTCCCCACTGGTCCAATGAAGTTCGTACGACTTTGGACAACATTTTCCCTGGCCGTTGGATTGGTAGGGGAGGACCAATCGCGTGGCCCCCGAGATCTCCCGATTTAACACCACTGGATTTCTTTCTCTGGGGCTATGTCAAAGATAAAGTTTACACCACCCCAGTCAAAGACCTTCGTGATCTTCGTGAGCGCATCATAGAGGCTATTGAGAACATTCCAGAAGACATACTCCAACGTACTTGGCAAGAAATTGTTCATCGCTTTGATATCGTCACAGTGACTGCTGGGGCTCATATAGAGATGTGGTGATCTGGATATCAAAACTTGGTGAGTTTTTCTGTAATATGAACGTTGTTTTAAGTTTCTATCTTCAACCGTTTGCCAGTAACAAGCAATTGAAATTAGGTCCATTCGAGCGGTCCATTAGAAAAACTTTGCTTTTCCTCAACTATTAATCTCAGGCCCAAAAATTCATATCTCCGGGCGGGAAGGAATAGCAAGGTTGTGTCTGTTCTAATCTAGGACCCAAGGGCAGTGTAACACTACAGAAACTGATTTAAAAATATAATAATTGATACGAATTGATCGTAAAATTAATAAAAATCAACCAGTTATAAAGTTTCTTCTTTCTTCTGAGACTTTTTCAATTATGGAGTTACGAGGTTCTGATTGCAGGCCGACGATATGCGATGGTCATACCTCAATTATTTTTAAAAAATCAGATTAAATGGTTTAAGATATCTAGAAAAATCCACCGCTGTGGTCTCGAGGTAGCGTGCTGCCTTGTCACGCAGTGGGCTCGGGTTCCATCTCCGGTCGGGACAAGTGTCCTGGATGAGGTTTCCTTTCGGGGTTTTTCCTCACCTGTAAGACAAATGTGAGGAAATGTTAAGGCCCAAACGATCCCCGAATGCCATCTGGTCATCATTATCATCAATATCATATTCGCCCAATTAGATTAAGTTTAGTTTAAGGCCTCTCCTGGCGCATCATTACCATCATCATCAACTCTCATATCATTGGGGCAGCGTTACCCGCCTTCCAGGCGCCCCAACCTCAGAAGTGGGTTACAAGTACGCCATGCCAGGAGAAAATACCAGATATGTCGAAACGACAACCTGGGACATTGGAAAATATATATATCCAGAAAATTAATTAAATTTTTAAAGCTAAATGTGGGCTTAATTAACACATTTTTATAATTATGATGAGAAATATATAATAAATAATTTATAATTATGATTCACTCCCTCTTCACTACCAATTCAGCTTAAATAGTTCAATTTTCCCCTTTTTTAAATTCCTGGCAGACGAAGTCTCGGTTAATAGCTAGTGTGAAATATTTTTTTCACGGCTAAAACAACAAAACTTAGTAAAATCAGGACAAGTAAATATTATTGCTCAGAATCATCTACTGCGAAGGACTTTCTCAAGGGTATGTTTACTTGTTTGTTTTCTATGTGTTTGCTTTTGTTGCATGATGCACGTTTGTTTGTATTTGTCCAATAGTAGAAATCCAAGACGAACAGGAACCTGCTGTGGAACTCGAGGAACCAAAGGATGAGGAACCTGAACTTACCAGCGGACCCGACGATACAGAGAATCACGACGTACCTCAAGGTCAGTTTAACTTAAAGAAAGGTCACTATTTTTACATCTATTGATTTTATGATCACATAAACATCAAAAGCTATTAGCATTCTTTCAATGTTATGAAATAATTTCAAAGGTTACAGTCACTTATTATTCTTCTTCTTCTCTATTGTAGTTTAACCTCTCACCTTCTAGGTACTTTTACATGCCCCAATTTGCCCGCGCCTCACAGGGACACTATCTATCAGGAGAGGGTTTTTTGAACTCTTGATCGCATATTACTTGCCCAAGTTAAGCCTGCACGGCTGGAGTGGAAATGTCTTAGCGCTAGTGTCGTCAAACTATTTCTCTATGGAAGGAAAAATCCCTAAACATTGTGAAATATCATTACATGGTTGTCAAATTAGTCTTTTCGACGACTGCTGAAGATTTCGGATCATTTAAAATCACAGCGTTTGTCATCTATTTTTACCAGCCTAACCCACCAAAATTTCATCATCTTCTAATATTGTAAGGGGATGGAAGATCGATTATGAGGAAGGGAATTGGCAACATATAACGAGAAGAGCAAAGGAGGGACAACTCATTCCCCAGTAGTAACATAGTTGCCAGATTATTCATTTGATCAACGACTATTGTAGGTGACGGATCATTTAAAAAGCGCAGTACTTGCCATCGCTCCCCTCCCAGTAAAATAACACAATACAGGGGCAGGAAGTGACAACATAGTAGGGGAAGGAAAAGAATCGACAGCACATTCCTAGCATTTTTCCGCATGCAGATTTAACTTGACCGAGTAATACATACTTTTTGACCAAACAAGTGCATGGAGGACCCCCCTGGATGAATGATCACCAGGGGTAGTAGATCCTACACCGAAATCTTCAAGTGCAGGACGACCTGATTATTCAAACGATGTCAACGAAACTTTCATACACAAGGAATGAAAGCAATAGGAACACAGCGTCAAGACGGGACCAGGTATGGTTAGGTGCTGCAGAAATTGTACGGCAGACAATTACAATTGTACAATAAAGTAACTAAAACACTATGCAGTGTTGTCGATGCTATCAAACACAGAGAAACAAACATAAACCAAACAATGCACACTTTGTAAGTCCACCCTACCTGTAATACGTGCATCAGAATTGAAATGAATGCTACTCCCTGAATGCATTACACGGTTGTATAGTAATAGTAGTAGTAGTAGTAGTAGTAGTAGTAGTAGTAGTAGTAGATAATGGAATTTATTGCCTTTTTTTTCAGAAGAAAGAAAATACATATGCTTTTACATTGCGCATGGGCCTGCTTGGTCATACGTGCATTATTTTTCCATGAATAAAAAATAAAACTAATAATATAAACAAATACCTACAAATACACCTGTATCAAAAAACAATAACAGGCTACATATAAGTAAAATCTATGTCTACACTACATCACAATAATACATATCTACATTCATCCACATTCCGTACATTAATATTTAAAAAAATGCTAGAAAACAAATTAGAAAAAAAAAACACACACCCATACACCCACACACCCCCACACATATACACACCGCCCGCTCATACCCCCCGCCCCCGTCCCTGCAGGCATCAAATACACTATCAGACTATTCAACTTATCGGACCTACTTATTATTCGTATATAACATAATTAAAGATCGAAAACAAAGACCATATTGAGATTCTTCTTATTGTTAATACATATATCCTTAATCTACAATTTTGTTATATCTCAATTTTCTTACTGTACCCAAAAATTTGCATGTTTTTGATTCACTCTCGATCCGTCCTAAAAGATCCCAACACGCCACTCTCCCTCGATCCGACCTGAGAAATCTCTCCGGCAGCATCTGTAATCTAAGTTGTTCTGTCTCTCTACAGAATGCTATAATATGCTGCCAGTTTTCATGGTCATCGCATAGTGGGCATAGTTTAATGCCTTCATCATTTGTTAAATTATGGGCCATCCATCCCCCCAAATGAAACAATGCAATAGCACTTCTATCCTCCCCATCCAAAGAGTCAATATATTTCTCCCTTCCCCACGAAAGTTTCAGTTCCGTCTGCAGGGTGAGCGATATAGTAATAGTAAGATACTGTGAAGGATCGTGTACTGCTCCCCACCTCTCTACTACTCCGCGTAGTGCCTAACCTGTGGCGTTTGTTTTTATGTAGAAACAGCTACGCCTGATGGTCACGTTAATGCCAGACCCACCTCCGAGACAACACGAATATTTAAGACAAGATACAATATTTACTCACACATTCATATTTTTAAAATAATACAAATATGATAGGGATACTTGTGATGGCCAGGTTATGCTACATCCCTTAGCGATTCGCTAAAAGGAAGGAAGGAGGGAATGAGAAGTGAAAATGTTAGTACGGTAGTAAAGAAAGGAAATAAGAAAAATGGATTTCGAGTACTTTTAAAAGATGGTAGATAGAAAGCTGAGGATACGGATGGATGGAGGGGTTATAAAATCAAAAAGGCAAATTGCTCTCTGTGTGCAGCCATTATCCCACTCGACCATTGTACTGCGCTCTCAAGCTATTTCCCCCCCCCTCCTCCTCTTCCTCTCGACAGGCGTCACTTCAAAAGCTGAATTATACGCTATTCTGAGAGCGAACAATTCTAGGGAAAGAGGGTAAGTGGAGAAGTAGAAATTTTGTTAAATGCGTCTCTTGACTCTTAGATGCAATTACACTTCAACAAGTAACCACTTCATTCCTCCACATCGCGATCTCCGACGCCTTTCTTAGCAACACTTTCTCATACTTACTTACTTACTCACTGGCACTATCGAACCCGTAGGTTCATGGCCGCGCGGACATAAGCTCTCCATACATCCCTATCCTGAGCTAATCCTTTCCAATCATTCCCTGTATAGTCTACTTCTCTCAAATCATAGTTAATGTTATACTCCCACCTCATTCTTGGTCTACCAACTGGGGGTTTTCCGTCTGGCTTTCCTACAAGAAGCTTCCATGTAAGTCTTTCATTCCCCATACGTGCAACATGTCCTGCCCATCACAGTCTATGAGACTTAACTGTTATTATTATATCTGGCTTCCTATAAAGACCATGTAGTACATTGTTATGTAGTCTTCTCCATTCACCTGTCTGTTCATCTCTCTTTGGTCCAAACATTTTCCTAAGTACTTTATTCTCAAATACTTGTAATCTCCTTTCCTCCCTTAAAGTAAGAGTCCATGTTTCGCACCCATATAATATAACTGGTAGAATAATAGTTTTATATATTTTCATTTTAACGTTTTTTGAAAGGAGTTGGGACATCAAAAGTCTCTGCAATGCATAATAGCACACATTTCCAGAATTGAGCCTATGTTTAATTTCTTTGTGCATCTCATTCCTATTTGTGATTATTGTTCCTAGGTATTTGAATTCAGCCACTTCCTCAAAACATTTTCTCATAGCTACAAGATTTTAACTGTCTCAACGGATTTCTCGTCAATTTATATACACTAGTGGTCACCTAGCGGTAGAAATTCATTTTTTTTAGTTTGTCGCAAATACGACATTATGCATTAATTTTCGATTTATTTTAAAAATACCAACGATAGGAAATATATGGTATAGCTTGGCTAAGCCATGTTTAAAAAACAATAACCCATCATTTGACATTTGTATAGTATTTATACTACATAAATTTGCACTTGGCCTATTATTATGCGTACGGGAATATATATCCCTTCTGCTTTGTCTCTCATTCCGACCCGTCAATGTTCTGTCGAGGTATAATGGAAGTAGGTGTGAATATGTAAATATAAAAAAATGTGTAATGAAATTTCTGAAACCAAGATTAGACAGGGTTTAATTTAAATTTAAATAATAAAATTACTCACTTTTTTAAATCCCTCCCGGAGGACTTGCTCCTTGGATTTTTCCATCCTAAAAATCCATCGACCCGCGACCCTTGGGACCAGAGGCAAGGAGCATAACCACTAGTCCACCGCGGAGGATGTTACAATTATATTTCCATCAGTATATTATGTAACCCAATAAACGTCACTATAAATTGAGAAAGTATATCTCTTAAAAGTAAAGCGTGGGTCAGAGCGTTTTATTTGATAGAAGTGCATTGAAATCCAATTTCGTTCAATCTCATCCCCAACTCGAAAAGAAGGATATAAAAGATTGGATTACTATAATCACATCACAGAAGATAAAACCTTCTGTATTACTTCAAGTGCCTTCTCCGTTAGAATGGACACATTTTACTTGTATTAAGTGATATTGTTTCAAAGCACTTTCAAAATGATCACCCTAGTTGTAATAATATTTTATTTCACAGAAATTATGTATAATTTGATGTCATATCCGGTAGCCGAGCGGTCTAATGCATCATGATGTTCCCTGTACAAAAACAGTTACTTGGGGGAAATCTACTTTTTATTATCATGACCAAATAAGCTAAGGGTGGGCTGAGTTTCACGCACGAAGCGAAAAAAAAAATCCTATATATATTACCCGTTCCTGCATATCAAACGCATACCTGGAAATTATAAGAATAGAATAGAATATGGAATTTATTGCCTTTTTTTCAGAATAAAGAAAATACATATGCATTTACATTGCGCATGGGCCTGCTTGGCCGTACGTGCATTATTTTTCCATGAATAAAAAATAAAACTAATAATATAAACAAATACACCTGTATCAAAAAACAATAACAGGCTACATATAAGTAAAATCTATGTCTACACTAAATCAAAATCTATGTCTACACTAAATCAAAATAATACATATCTACATTCATCCACATTCCGTACATTAATATTAAAAAAGAATGCTAGAAAACAAATTAGAAAAAAAAGCACACACACATACACCCACACACCCCCACACATATACACACCGCACGCTCATACCCCCCTCCCCCCGTCCTTGCAGACATTAAGTGCACTATCAGACTATTCAACTTATCAGACCTACTTATTATATAACATGATTAAAGATCGAAAACAAAGACCATATTGAAATTCTTCTAATTGTTAATACATATATCCTTAATCTACAATTTTGTTATATCTCAATTTTCTTACTGTACCCAAAAATTTGCATGTTTTTGATTCACTCTCGATCCGTCCTAAAAGATCCCAGCACGCCACTCTCCCTCGATCCGACCTGAGAAATCTCTCCGGCAGCATCTGTAATCTAAGTTGTTCTGTCTCTCTACAGAATGCTATAATATGCTGCCAGTTTTCATGGTCATAGCATAGTAGGCATAGTTTAATGCCTTCCTCATTTGTTAAATTATGGGCCATCCATCCCCCCAAATGAAACCATGCAATAGCACTTTTATCATCCCCATCCAAAGAGTCAATATATTTCTCCCTTCCCCACGAAAGTTTCAGTTCCGTCTGCAGGGTGAGCGATATTTTCTGGCTACACTCTGCTTCTATATACTGTCTGTCTATATCGATTAGTCTCTTCTTAACTGTCCTCCAAACAATGGTGCAGACGTACGGGTCATGCATTAGTTCCAGTCCCCATGGAGGAAGAAATTATCTCGTCAAATTTCGGTCATTATGGGAATTTGAATAGCTGGAATAAGTAGCAGTTCCAGTTTTACAAAAGCAACAATAACGGCTGGGGAACCCGACATGCTAACCATATCATCCCTATACCGGCTAGATGATCGAGCACCTCTGTAAAAATCACATTTAAATGTGAGTATAGCAGCTGTTGAAGTGTAGGGTATCATGTCATGAACTTTTTTTTTTATAAATTTCAATAAATAGATTAAATAATTCTACAACCGGTTTCCAAGCCCATCTTTCATTCCCCTTTCGTTCCACTTGTCATACCCATCGCAAATCTACGAGACTTGACTGTTATTACATATGGTTTCCCACAAAGATCATGTAGCCCACTGTTATGTAGTCTTCTCCATTCTCCTGCTCTTCGTCTCTCTTTGATTCAACAATTTTCCTAAGAAATTCATTCTCTAATATTGGTAATCTTTTCACCTCCCTTAAAGTAACAGATCAAATTTCGCATTCATAAAACTGGAAGAAAAACAGCTTTATATATTTGTAGTTTAACTTTTTTATAGAAGTTGGGATGACAAGAGTCCCTTAAATGCATAACAGTTTGCGTTTCCAGAACTGAGCATATGTTTAATTTCCTTGTGCTCCTCATCTCTGTCTGTAATTATTGTTTCTAAGCATTCGAATTTAGTCACTTCTCCAAAACGTGTCACGTTTGTCATTTACTATTCATTTCCATTATGTAGTGTATTTCCAAATGTAGCCATATATCTAATTTTATTGATATTAACTTCCATAAGATAAAAGTTAAAAATTAAAATGTAGCTTTTGGCAGGTGCCGTCGTCCTCAACTTGTTAAAATGATGTATATAAAATTTATTAACTGGAGCGCTTTCTGAAGTTATCTTCCATCTTCTGCAGGTTGAGCTTCTGCTACTCGTTGTTGTTGTTTACGATTATGTATACTTCAACTGTTTGTAGCAGCAACTCTTTACTTCCAGCCCCTGTTTCCTAGTGTTATTTAATATACCGCGTGTGTTGAGTTTTGGCCGTTTCCGAATGATACGTTATAATTAATTGTTATTGTCTTGATTTCAGATGCTGACTTGACTGAAGAAGAGATGATTCTGGTAAATGCAGCCAGCGAGAGTAAGGAAGCCGAACAGACCATCCAGAAAGCCGCGCTGGTGCTCAAGATGCGCGAAGGCATCGGCTCCTTGGCCAGAATCCTCAAGACCATCGAGAACTACAAGGGAACGTTGACACATCTGGAGACGCGCGAATCCAAACAACCCGGAATGCAATTTGACATCCTCGTCCGTGTAGACATGTCCCGTCAGAACCTCCTCCTCCTCATCAAATCCCTCCGTCAGAGCGCCTCTCTCGCCGGTGTCACCCTTCTCGCCGATAACAGCGTCAGCATCAAGGGTCAGTACATAACATAACGGGAACCTTAAACTTTCTTTCTACTGTTCAAAAACAGTTACACGGGGAAAATTTTGTTTTATGATCATGACAAAAAAAGCTAACGGAGGGCTGAGTTTCCCTCTATATATCCGTTCCTGCATATCAAATCTATAACTGGAAAATGTAATAGTTGTAACCTAAAATGAGAGATTTGTACGATTAGCTAACAATTTTAAAAAGGAGGCGTGAGAGTAGCGTCGGTACAGCTTCAATAAGAAATGAGCTATGGCCCTTCGACGAAATATTACAGCATTTGCAATTTTATTCACAAATAAATGTTTGTGCATATAGAATTGACGCCCGAATGAGCAAGTGCTCGCGCTCGGGTGAAGTTCACTTACACAATTTAATACATATATAAACTATTCAGTACAAAGTTTTAGTTAAATAGAGAAAGAAAACAGAAAATACAGATTTAGGACCAATTTTCAAGATATAAAACAAATTCTGACATAAAGAATACAAGAGAAATTAAATTAACAGAACAATACAGAAGAGATTTAATAAAAAAATTGAAGAAAGCAATTTAGGAAATAATTAAACGAAACCAAATTTAGCAAAAGTTTCAAAGTTTCAAAAAAAATTGTGCTAAAAGAGAGTAAAAAAACAATAAATAAACAAAAAAAGTAGAATATGTTAATACCAAACTGAAGAAAGTAATTAAAGACATTAGAAAATAACAATATAAATCAAACTACTTATTTATCACTTTAAAATATTTAAAGAATTAATTTGTTTTGTTAAACCTGCAGGTGTCTTATTACATCAGTTTGACAGTTACAAGTCTTTTGTCAGCAGCAATGTTTCTTAAGTTTATTTATTCTCAGATTTTATTATGTCTTTCATATCTTCCTGTGCTCGTCTCAAGATTCTTCATCCAACTTCCATTAATCTCTATTTTTCTTAAATTAATCATAATTTAAAAATTTCGTTACAGACCCGTGGTTCCCACGACATGCATCAGAATTGGACAACTGCAACCATCTGATGACCAAGTACGAACCTGAGCTGGATATGAACCATCCTGGATTCGCCGATAAGACTTACCGTGAACGTAGGAAGAAGATTGCCGAAATCGCTTTCTCCTACAAATAGTGAGTTTTTATTTCTTTTCTTTTATTTTTAACAATATATTTGTACTTTTCCAACAGATTTTATTTTGAAATCTTCTTCTTTTGAGGGATTCTGAAAGACGAACTGTAGGAATTAGAGGTTTCTTGGCTGTAGTGATACAAACTCTCTATACATCCCTATCCTGAACAAATGTTTTCCAATCATCCCCTGTATAATATACCTTCTTCAAATCATGGTTAATGTTATCCCTGGTTTACCTACAGGACAATTTTCTTCTGCCTCTTCCATTCCCCATTCTTGCCCATCGCAGTTTATGAGACTTAAATGTTATTATATCTGGTTTTCTTATACAGATCATGTAGCTCACTATTAAGTAGTCTTCTCCATTCACCTATCTGTTTGTCTCTTGGTGTGACAAAGAGTCCCTTCAAAGCGTAATAGTACGCGTTTCCAAAAACATGCTTATGTTTAATTTCTTTCTGCATCTCATTCCTGTTTATAACTAATGTTCTTTGGGTATTTGAATTCAGTCATTTCTTCAAAATTTCCCTCATTTGTCAGTAAGTAACCATAGACAAAGTGCAGGAAAAAAACGTTTTATAGGACAAAATCATTCACATATTTAAATCAAATTAAAAGCAAAAAAACTAGGAAAGGCAAATATCAGAATAGAGAAATAAGAGACACCTTAAATCTGGATAGAGTACAATTAAAGATGATATATTTTCCACGAGACCTCTTTTTTTCTGGCTTAAGTTTTTATAGGCTGTGAGCATAAGAAATAATCTAAAATAATCAGGAAGATTCGTAATAGTTTGTAGTATATGGCCCGTTGTAACGTATCGTATCCAGATAACTGCGAAACAATCCCCGAAATGGATAATTCGTACGCAACCGTGATATATGGTTTAGACAGTATAAGTGTCATTATTTTAACTGATGATTATTCATGTCATAAAGGGGAAAAAAAGTCTTCACTTTAATTTTTCTAATAACGATATTTAACCAATTATTAAAGTTCATACATGTATTTTGGACATATGGCAACTTTTCTGAATGGAGAAGAGGTTGTTTTCTCTGATTCGGGACAAGGAGTACTCAGCTGATCTGTGCTTATACTCAGCTGTTTCAACCCTCCTCAACATGTTGCCACATCTCTCATTCAAGATTATTAACTATTGTATTATTATTTAATTTAATGAAAATGGTATAAATAACACATATTGTTCCGACTGAGGGTCTTTCCACTTTTCAGCGGTTGCCCTTTTACCAGCCGGCTGCTGGCCCTTCACATCCACATGTGTAAATCACAGAGGTAGATGATCAACAGCCAGTGTAGGGGTGACATGTGGTTAGCATGTCGAGTCCCCCAGCCGTTATAGCTGGTTCCTCAACCTGGAGCCGCTACTTATTGTAGCTACCCAATTGCCTCACGACGCTGGGTGGGCACCGGTCCCATACTGGCCGAAATACCATGAGAAAATTTCTTCCCCCATGGAGACTCGAACCAGCGCAAGTCCCGTAGCTCTGCGCCAAGGCTTCCTGCCTTAACCGCTCGGCTACGGCGCGGGACACACATATTGTTAAAACTAAAATTAACTCCCTGGTAGGTACATATACCGATATAATGTTTTTGTATCTTCACTAACGATACAAGCAGTATATCGCAAATAAAGTGCAAACATAAACATTTTTTGGGATTCTATGTCACCACGCCATTAACATAAATTCAAATAAAAACGGGAAACACACACAATTTATTTTTGCAGTATGTAATTAATTACCTGAGATATATTTTAAAATAAAGTGAGAATTTGAGCTCAAAGTTACATAAAATCAGCATTTTGTAATGTAAAATGTGAATTACTCGTTGCTCAGAGAGTGTAGCCAATGTACCATTAAAACCCGCGAACAAACAAGTAACGTTGAACTAATCTGGTGCACTAACTCGCGCATTTTCTCACCCTAACTTGCTCACTGATATTAGTGGATTCTTGGGATAGAATCTCCTTATAAAGTAAAGTGTTCCCACTACAGGCCTCGGGAGGCCCTTGGGGTAGTAGGATGTTAAGGCTCCCACTTTTTCTAGACAATCGGCACTTGATGTCAGCCGGGTTGTCAGCCCTGCGTGACGGCCGCCTTTACCCCAGAACAAGCATCTGGTACTCATTTCAGTTAGAGGCTGAGTCGACCCCAGGGCCATGGTGCCACCAGAAGGTTTGGGTCAGTTTAAAAATCCTGACCCCACCGGGACTTGAACCCTCGACCTTCCAGTTTGTAGCGCACTGCCTTAACCAGTAGCAAATATTGGCTCTATCGGGAACTTGTGTTATCACATTGGCAACACGACGCTAAAGTCACTTGTTCTCCGATCGAATATTCACATGTGGCATAGAATAGTTTTTTTTATAAAACTATCATGTTTTGACTTTATGTTGAATTAACATTTTTTATTGTGTAGACCATCCCCGATGGTTGTGAAAAGAACAGCGCTTATACACCTAACACCCTGTATTTGTTATTTTTTTGCGTCTAGTTATACAAAAACAATGAAAAATGTGAAAAAAATGATGTTTGGTGAATACTATCCGAAAAGCTATCTTCTTTCGAGATTGTCTAAAAACTTGCGTTAATTGAACGTACCTGTGTTGTCAGCAAGGTTCTTTCCTTCAACAGCAAAATTGAAGTTAATTGATAACAATGAAGTTAAAAACCGATACAAGCTTTTTGATGCAAAGTTGTTTTAAAATAACAGAACTATTCAGCGTAAATCTATGAAAACTCCATGTTTAAGCACAATGGCTTACCTTATTTCACATATCAAGCTGAAAGAAGCCGGATAATTTTAATCAAAACTCAAATTGAAAACATAAAGAAACCATATAACATACACATTTGCACAAACACTGGTTTTGTTTTTAACCACTAGTATGATTTTTTATATTCACTAAACTACACGGACACAGCTTGTTGTGCTGTTTTGAACAACTAACGATCTGATATCTTGCTACGCAGTAAATAAATATTCTAATACGTTCCAAACAAGAATATTTACAATGAAAACCGGTCTTGATCATCTGTTGATAACAAGTTCGTATTTATTTTCACGGTCGAATTGTGTAATTTAATCCAATTCCATTCCATTATTGTATCGCAGTTTAACCTCTCACCTTATGTTATTTTTTCACAAGAATAAAAATATGAGTTTTTAGAAGTTCCAGTATAAAATCATGATTGATTATTAGCCTTATATTTTTAATAATTCTTATTATTGGGCTATTCCACGAATGAAATCAAGGGTCTCTTGAGTGAGCCTCTTAACTTAGGGTAATAGTTAAGTATAACATTTGATTTGCATTCAAAAAGTATTGTTTAAACAATTTACCTTACTAGAATTAGAAGCAATAATGTGGTTAGTTTCGACCTAATTTTTGGTATTTTTCATCCTGAATTTAGATATAATTTCAGTTTTTTCCTATCAGGCAAGAGTTTTCTGTGATATTGATTCACATTTTTTATAATTTTTAATAAAATCCCTCTAACTCTAACTCATTCTGACTTACCTAGAAAGTGGTAGATAGTGATTTTCGGGCATATTTTGCATCTGGAACATCTCTCTTCTTGGTCCAACAGTAATCGGCCATCATATTAGAACTCCACTTGCCTTGGTACCTCTTTTCCATTGTGGAAATTTGCTGATGAAAACGCTCACCGTGCTCATCAGAGACAGCCCTTAAATACAGCTTGAATTAAATCACTATATACAAGGTAAAGGTTCCTATGACAGGTCAAAGAAAATGCTAAAATCAATTTTAAAAAAGTAGCTGTCACAAAAAAAACTGTTCTTGATGGAAAAATTCTGACTACATATCTGAATTCAGTATGAAAAAATGTTCTAGATTCACTAATCATATTTCTTGTGAAGAAAACCTTGTCCACCAGTGTTATTTTACGTGCTCCACGCCACACGGGCCTTACAATGGCACAACCTGTCGGGAGAGGGATTTTAACTATGGATCACACATATACTTCTTTAACCACACAAGGACATAGAGGGCCTCCCCGAACAAATGATCAACTCAATGTCAGCGCCTCCTCCGAAACAACACAATATTAAAATGAAACACACCATTCACACATTCGTTCTAAATATGGTGAGTATGATAATGATAATTATGGTGGCCAGATGATGTTCGAGGATCGTTTGGACCTTAAATCTTCCTGAAATTTGTCTTACGGATGAAGAAAAACCCCGGGAAAAACATCACCAAGGAAATTTGTCCCGTCCGAGGATCGAACCAGGGCACGCTGCGTACGAGGTAGAGACACTATCCAGATACCACAGTGGTTGACTTAAGCTTTCCTTAAGCCTAAATAATAACTGGAGCCTGGAAGTTAGGGCAACTGTCTTGGCTAAAATAAGCAGCCAAATAGGCATTTAAAATTCAGGAAATGGGCAATAATATTTTTCACATCAAGTGGGATCTAATTAATCTTCCCATCTAGTAAATGGGCGTCCAACAAGTAATTTAATATTACTAATCTCGTCATGTGACGTAGTAAAAATTTTTGTTATTTTGTTTACCTATTTTAGTATGTTTTTCTTTAGTCAATAATCAGTCTTGAAAATGATAGCATCGCTATTGAAACTAGCTGACTATTTTAAATTTTAATTTGGTGATTTGGGTTTTTTTTTTATCTATAATACAATTTATCACAAAGAAGATCATATTATTTTATTAATACAATATCACTGTTCCGAGGAAAAGTGTTCAATACTTCCTGATCACAAAATGTAGACTACAATGTACTGAAATGGGCCGTGGAATGAAGTAGAAAAATATTACCATTGTGGGTCGAATGATCCATGAAATTAATTGAAATTAATTTTTTTCCATCATCATCATCATCATCCGGTATCATGGCAGCTGCCGCCGTCTTCCGGAAACCAAACGCCATTCCTCTCTGTCCATCCATTGATCTTCCTCCAATCCTCTGATATTCATAGCTTCTTGTACCCCTTCTACCCAAGTATTCTTCGGTCTTCCTCCTTTCCATTGGGATCCACTCCATAACAATTTTAGGCAATCTTTGCGCTGGCATTCTTTTGACATGGCCATACCACTGTAATCTTTTCTTTTCTAAAATGTCTATGATGTCCGGCTCCTCTTGTACACCCATAATTTCCCTCATTTCTTTATTTCGTATTTTTTTTATTAGGATTATTCCACAATACAGTGTTTCTCCTTCAACCCAAAGTGATTTGTCGCCAGAGGTTTGTGTCTAAAGCATCTTCTCCTCAAATATCTATATTCCATACTTCTCCTGACACCATCTATCCAACGTTATCTAGGTCTGCCCCTTCCATTATCTTTCCAATTAAGGATCTTCTTTGGTATTCTCTCTTCTTCCATTCTTATGAGGTGTATATACCATTTCAAACGATTTTCTTATCTATGATGATCTTGAAGAGGATTTTCGGGCTGTAGGCCGTGGTCGTGAGGCTTGTAGTTCTTCTTCACTTCACGGGCTAGGCAAATTAAATGTTCCGCCTCACAGTTGTTCTGTCCATCTTTTCACTGGCCTTCCTACATTCCTTGAACCTTTTGGCTTGTAGTTGTATGCTGTTCTTGGTAATGTTGTTACATTAATTATTTCCACATGTTTTCTCATCCAATGGATATATATTTAACTCTGTTCTTGTATCTTCATTCCTTATCCGATCCAATCTTGTGCAGCCTTTTGTTCTTCTAAGGAAGTTCATTTCTGCGCTTTGTATTCTACTTTGCAATTTTTTGGTCATTACCCAAGTTTCGCTCCCATAAAGTAATGCAGGGACTGCCAATGTTTTATAAACTTCAATCTAGTATCTCTTTTTGTTTTATTCTTTAATGCGTTATGTATAGTTCCGCATATCATTTGAAATTTCGACAGTTTCATGTGTATGTCAATTTCAGTTTTTGTGTTGATGGTAAAAATTACAACCCAAATAATTAAAATTTGTACTTGTTCCAGAGGTTTGTTGTCTTATGAAAATATTAATTATATTTGTTACTGTTACAGCGGCGATTCCATCCCTCGCATCGAATACACCGCTGAAGAAACATCTACTTGGACCGCCGTATTCAATATGGTACTGGACCTGATGCCTAAGCACGCTTGCATGGAATACCGCAAAGTATTCAAGATGCTCCAGGAAGACGGTATCTTCAGACCAGACCGCATTCCCCAGCTCGAAGAAATGTCCGCCTTCATGAAGAGTAAGTATCCCATTACATCAATCTAACATAGGATTTTTTATGATATAGCATACAATTTTTTGGCAAGACTGATACTTACTCAGTGACACTATCGAACCCGTAGGTTCATGACCTCGCGGACATAAGCTATCCATATCCTGAGCTAATGCTTTCCAATCATTCCCTGTATAATCTACTTCCTCAAATCATAGTTCATGTTATTCTCCCACCTCATTCTTGGTCTACCAACTGGGCGTTTTCCCTCTGGTTTACCTACAAGAAGCTTTCATGCACATCTTTCGTTCCACAAGTCCTACTCATCGCTGTCTACGAGACTTAACTGTTCTTACAGCTTCCTATAAAGACCATGTAGTTCACTGTTATGTCGTCTTCTCCACTCACCTGTTTGTTCATTTCTCTTTGGTCCAAAAATGTTCCTAATAACTTTATTCTCAAATATTGATATGTTTCTTTAATTGTATAAATTATTTTTATTCAAAAACTAATTGAATTAAAGTACTTTGTTAAATCATATTTTTGCATATTTTCTCATTTATATATAACAGAGCAATTATAGCAATTTTTGTCATATTCGTCATATTTTCACTCTTTCAAGAAGTAAAGAACTTGTATCATACAATTTATTTCTTCCGTTTTCATTTGAATTGTTAAATTTCTCAGAATTTTGTTTCTTGTAAAAATAGATCTTTCTCTTCTATTTCATTTCAATTCACAGTATCGACTTTTGCCTTACGTATATACCTCATCAAATATTCAAGTACTGTCTCGTGACAAGTATCATATATTGATTTACTCATTGATTTACAACCGAAGTTATTATATATAGTATTACGTCATATGTTTATGTTACAGTGAAAACGCTAAGTCTATTTCATAAAAACATGCTTAAAATAATTCTGACTATAATTCACCATGATCACAGTTTAGGATTAAATTTAAAATATAATGAAAACAGAATTTTTAAATACGATCAATCTCATGGGCTAGTTGTCAGCGTTTCTGACCACTGTTCACAAGGTCCAGAGCTCGATTCCCGGTCAAACCATAGGGATTTTTACTTAAAGGGAATTATTCATGTGGTTTCCCATGTTCTGGAATTTAGGTTAAGTTTAGATTAAGAACTCTCCTAGCGCTTCATTATCATTTATCACCCATCATATCATCGGGGTAACGTAACTCCGCCATCCAGGTGCCCCAAACTTCAGAAGTGGGTTACAATTAAGCGAATACCATGAGAGAACACCAGAAATGTCGAAATGACAACCTGGGCATTGAATAAAAAAAATAAGTACTCCCTGGAACTAATATGGGCGTTGACATTGGAAAGGTAGTAAGTCATAAAAAGGCAAATTTTAGAGGGGAAGCAAAAAACAATTTTCGCAACATCAATTTTAATATAATTTTGACATTACTAAACAAGAAATGTTATATGCAAAATAGTTACAAAATATCCATATTAGCTTTACAAAATATATTTAAATTCAAAAGTTCCAAACTTTTTTTTTTCTTCCCCTGTAAAATTTGCTTTTATGACTTGCTACCTTTCCCGCGTCAATGTCTCAATTTTGGATGAGCTTTTCTTTAAATATGGCATATTGGTTACAAATTAATGACTAATCTCACATGGCATATATTTGTTTATAATACTAAGAAATGGTGCAAATTGCGTAATAATTTAGTTAATAAGATCTTGAATATAAGGTTGTATTTTGTTGCAGAGCACACCGGATTCACACTGCGACCAGCCGCTGGACTTCTGACAGCCCGCGACTTCTTGGCCAGTCTCGCCTTCCGAGTGTTCCAGAGCACACAGTACGTGCGTCACACATCCTCGCCCTACCACACACCCGAACCGTAAGTATTCATTATACATAGCGTTTATAATAACCAAATCACTGATTACACTGAGCAACAAAAAATAAACTTTTTTTTTCTCAGAAAGAAAAATATGTGATTCTGATAGTATTTTTTATCCTCAATTCAAATATGAAATCGGGTTTTCTCCATCACGCAAGGTTTCCGATAGACAGGAATGTATAATTTCAAACACTTTAATATTTTCTACATTCGTAACTACACAATATTCGAACATTCGGACTCACCTAGAAAGTAAGAAATGACTATTTTCTGCTATATTTCGCCTGTGGAGCATCCCTCTTGATGGTCCAACAATAATCGGCCAGTATATTAAGATTCCATTTGCCTTGATATCTCTTTTCCATAGCTGAAATCTCCTGAGTTAGCTGATTTGGTTTTATTTTACAATGGACAAATTAACGGAAAATTTTTTTATTAAAAAACAATTATTTAAATCCATTAATTAAAATTGAAATAAAAAAACTGTGGGTGATGGAGAAATTCCGAATACATATTTGAAAACGCGATAGAAAACTGCATTAAGTACAAGTATTGGTACTCATGAGACAAAAATCATGTTGACCAGTGTTATTATTAACTATAGCCTATACTGTGCCAGATAGAATAATCATTACGAATTACCAATGAGAAATATGAATGTTTCCTATAATAATTAATAACAATAACAAAATGTGTCAAATTGTAGGCTTTCACAGCCGGTGTCTTCATTCCTGTACTATGAAAACACAAAAAAAAAGTCAGGTAGGCAGGCCAAGAATGAGGTGGAAGAATAATATTAACTAAGATTTGATATAGGTAAATTATACAGAATATGATTGGAAAACATTGGCTTTGGATAGGGATGTATGCCCGCGTGGTCATGAATCTATGAGTAAGTGCCAGTAGTTAGTTAGTTCATTAGTTAAGATTTTCCTTTCGAATAATTTGAGTATGTTTACTGACATCTTAGTACCCAGGCCTCACTGCCATAAGTAATAGTAGGCCTATCTCGGAAATATTTTAAATATATAGGCATATGTTTTTTTACTTTTTGTACTCTGAGTTATCGAGAGCCCATTTGTTTAAGTTAAAATATCCTTTGTTAACTAGAATTGGTATTTTATTGATATCTGATAAATTGCTAATTTCTCATAATTTATTAATTTCTAATTACTTTTTTTATAAAACAATCTCGAATTCTTGGTAGTTAATGAATGAATTAATTATTATTTCTTGTCAACGGAGAAAAAACAAGAATAAATGTCAATGAAGCGGGTCTGCACTGGGATTTGAACCCTTAACCATCTAAATATAAGTCTCACACTCTACCACATGAGACAACTCGCACAGTATCACGCGTATAGTTCTCTTTTAATACAAATTCAGCTTCACGTCATTTTCTTCGTTTGAATTTTGAAAATTTACATTAATTCTTCATGCAGCAATGTCGCGTATCTATTGCGGAAGGGAGTTGAGTGAAATATTTACTAATTATGATGGAACGTTGATAAAACGATACTTTGACAATACTCTCAACTTTCAGTTTGTTCAACATTCCTAGAATGATCAAAATACAAAGTTCGATATAACTTATCCCACCATCATTAACAGCTGCAATTTACCTTAAAACTCAGAGGCATCTAGGCCTAAGTAATTGTAGCTGCATTTTTCTGATTCAAACTTTAAAATATTTAAATCCTTTGTAAAGAGTAACATTGTCTTTGATAGAACGTCTATGACTGTCGGAACGTTTCAGTTGTGAAGAGAACAAAAAACATACAGGCCTATATATATATATATATATATATATATATATATCTTATTCTAATTACCTGATAGTATTAAAATTATTTGAAGGGCCGAGGTGGTCTAGTGCTCCTTTGCCTCTATTCCCGAGATGGAAAAATCCAATAAGCAAGTCCTCCGGGAGGGACTATAAGCCGTGAGCCCCGAGTCTTAAGATTTTCAGGTTCGTAAATGATCCTTAAGCCTGAACAAAGAGGCCTCTAAGCAAAATTGACTGATCTCAAACATCCTAGTAATACCTTAGTTGCCTGCTAAAGGCTGTCCGCTCTTAAAGTGATCCTCATCAAAATAAAACCACGTGACCTGCTCGCTTTTCATTGGTTATGGACACAGACGTACGATGTAGAAGCAATAAGTGCGTGAAAAGGTAGTTTCCATCATTAAATTAAAAATATGTCCTCTGAATATACTTGTTATTCCTCGTGAATGAAAATAATAATATTCAAAACATAGAAAATATTCTAAAATATACCTCATCAATAATTACAACTTAACACAGTTTATTACATATGGGTGATGCTTTTGAGGCATGCTTCACTCGATTCTCATGAAACAAAATGACTGAAAGTGTCGAATCTTCTGTTGCTGTCATATTCCTATCAAAAGTGACAGTAATTGTGGCGCGAATGGCGGAAGGATACAATTGGCGTTTGTTGATGTTAGGATCATTCGAAAGCGGATAAGGTATAGATTTTTCAATGAGTCGGTGTGTTGACCGCATGCCATTCATGACATATTTTGGCAAATAACTTAATTAAAATTAACTTGATCTATTAACTCCTGACAAAGGAGAGGCTATGGCTCAACAATGGGCTACGTCATTAATCATCAATATTATCTATTCCCGAGGGTTGCGGGTTCAAACCCGCCAGGATCCAAGAATTTTTACGATGGAAAAATTCAAGTGACATACAATTTGTGAGAGACTTTATGTTGATTGCTATCCCTTTGTAATTGATTAGGAATTCCTGTTTTATTCTGATTGGGACATGGTACATTCATTTTAAAATATGATTTTTTTTAAATAAACTTAGAGCAGTATGGTTGTAGACCGTCAATGACTCTGTAAAAAATTAATCGAGGAAATTTTCGTAATCCGGAATGAAACCTTTGGTACGCTGCACTTCATGCAAGCTGTTAGCCTAAACTCGTAGCGATAGACCGATTTATGGGTGCAAAATTTTGCAGAAAATAGTTTTATGTTCTTTATATACACAAATTCAGCCTGGGATATATACTTTTAAGAAACATTTTTGCACCGTTAAGGTTATTTTTATCGTTTTAAAATCAATAAAAGTTCTACCTACGATGGCAGTCGTCCTCAAAAAATTAGATTTGTTCAAAATGGTTCCATTTTCAAAGCTGTTCTGTTTAATTACCATGTTGTAATAATGGGTTGATCTGGTAGGGCATGTTTGTGATTTATCTTCTTGTATCTTGTAAGCCCATGTTTCCCTTAACAGAGATTTAGGCGCTCTCCCCCTACAGGGAAGAATTTGAACCATGCTAATTTAGTTACACTTGTTTTCGTATAGATGTCATTTGAGTGGTCCGTGGTCAGCGTTCCGCCTCATACTGACATCTAGGAAACCAAGATAGTACTAGGACGGGAAAATTCGATAAATTTTGCTTAGAGACCTTTTCATTCAGGCAGGCTTAAGGATATTTTACGAGCCTGAAAATCTTCAGACTCGGGACCCACGGCTCAAAGTCTCTCCTGGAGGACTTGCTCCTTGGATTTTTCCATCCTAAAAAAATCCTTCGACCCCGGCCGGGTTTGAACCAGCGATCCTCGGGACCAGAGGCAAGGAGCTTAACCACTAGTCCACCGTTCAACAGATCTTCATGAAAATTTGTACACACAGGTTTTCAGTTGCAGTGAGTATTTAGCCGATATATATTATGATTTCAAACTCTAAGGCGTAGGAGTTTTACTGGAACGAACTTGTAAAAATCGCTCTAGCGGCCGCAATTTTTATTTATTCAAAATGAAACTCAGTATATGCTATTAAAATATATCGTGGTAGGTATTGTCCAAAACGCAGTTTCATCCGATCATTAGAAATGGGGGTTTTCTTGAAATCCAAAATTAACAATTGACTATCAACCGTCATATTTGGTTCGTCGCATACAACATATATACCATAGGCCTATAATTTAATTAACCCTTAATTTTATTTTTTTACTTATTAAACTTAAAATAAAAGTAGAATATTTAATTTATTTAGGCGTAGCAGCGCACGCCCAGTATTAGCTAGTATCAAATAAAAATTGAAATAAAGTGTGTGGTATGAGTCTAAAAGAGAAACTAAAAGAGACATTCTCTTGGGGAATGGATTACGAAGCACGTAAGCAGTCGTTTCCAGTACTTAAGATATTGGGAATAAAATGAGAAAGACCAAGTTCTGGTAGCCTAGCAACCCAACCTTTATTCCACTGCACTTAATTAATGCTTCTACTCAACCAGCAGAAATATATTGAACAAAAAATAGTCCACAAAGATTCTCAATAAAACATAATATTCTCTTCAAAACAACAAAAAGTTTTGTTACTGTATATAGGCCTACAGATTGTAAACTATATAAGTTTCAAAAAATATTTTTTTTGCGCGATAATGCGTATTGTCGTACTTACAGCAATGACGACCATGATTGAAAGTTCAACTTCTTACATTTCGGGATTGCCAACGTAAATAACTATACTGTAATCTTATATTTACAACCACGTGCGGGAAGTAAAACCACTACCCTCTATGTAGGGCCTATACTACGTACAATGTATATAGGCCTACAGAAAATATCCAAAAGGTAGTGTTATTAGGGCCTATACATTATACGAAACAAATCACTGCATTTTAAATGAACTGAACTTTATTTGAAACAATATAAAACAATAAATACGTACTTGCGGCCATGTTATTAATAATTGTTCTCAAGGCCTCCTGTTGTTTCAACTAATAAACATTGCCCACACTGTTAACGTTAGTAAATTGTTTATAATGAACGCAAATATTTCCAACAAATGATGTTATTTTACTATTATTTATTATTTTTAAAACACCATCGCGCAAAAAATAATGTACAACGCACGTTTGTTAAGTGTTTTACAGAATCTCGGAAAATAAAAACCGAGTGATAGCGAGATTTTTAAACGTTTTTCCTCGATTCTGTAAAAAACACTTCCCAACCTCGCATCGTAATATACTATTTCAGATTTGAGCACAAATAACTAAACAAGACAAAGTCTGTCACGCAGGAACTGCATGAACTCAGCGAATTTATAACCAAGTCGAGTATATGGTCCGGTTTGGTTGGTTTATAGAATGTACATTTCAATACTTCTAAAATTCATACTGAACCACCGTTGAGGTTGTTTTGTAACAAATTCTAATAATAAAATTATTACCTGTGATATCAATCTTATTCAACATTAAAATTTATTAAAATTACGTAAACCTTTCATAACTACTTGTTCCAGCTGCTGAAGATGAAGCAAGCAATTTTAAAGGCCTACACAATTGTAATGCATTTTAATGTTGAAGGCGACTATATCTCAAGTACTAATTTTACTATTTTAATTAAACTGTATGAATACAGTTACATTGCGAGAAAACAAGCATGGCGGCTGCTAGGGTGATTTTTTTTTTAATTTCGCTATTCGGTTAACCTGCATTTCTAATGACTGGATTTCGCCGATTTTTTGAGAACATCTTTCTCGTTTCAATTCAATAGCATGCACTGAGTTTTTATTGCAAAATAATCGAAAGTTACGGCTGTAACACTGTTTTCCTCTTTAATTTGCTCTTCAGGTTAACCGCCATTCCTAAGAGTACAATTTTGCTAGTTAACAAACTCGACATTATATCAATTTAATTTATTGATATGATATGTGTTTTAAAAAATATTGAAGTGCTGCCTTGTCACGCAGCGGGCCTGGGTTCGATTCCCGGTCGGGACAGACTCCTGGGTGAAGTTTTTTCGGGAGTTTTCCTCATCTGTAAGACAAATATCAGGAAGCTTAGAGCCCAACGGTCCCCGAAAATCATCCGGCCATCACCATCCTTATTATCATCATCATCATCATCATCCTTCCCCGGTGTGGAAAGCAACGGGAAGCTACCACACCTATAATTCCCTATTACAGCTGCAAAGCATAGCATGAAAATGCTATGATTGCAGTGAAAGACCTGCCCTAGGGCAGAATTGCTATGGATGGATGTATATATATGACATGATAAGAAAAATAAATGCTCGGACGGGACTTGAACCCGGACCTCTGGATTGATACCCCAGTGCGCTACTGATTATGCTACCGAGCAAGTCTAGTACAAACATTAATTTTTCTTATATATATCCTTTGTTGCGATGTATATGTATACCATACAATTTAATCCTATAAGATACATTAGCTTAATATACTTTTAAAAAAATGTTAAACAATGGACAATTAATCAGATTTGTTTTTAAATTATATAACAATATGTGAATATATAATAATACACATGGTTTGTTTTCACTACAGTCGGACATTTTTAAATATGCTGGGATCAGAAATTGTGTTCCTCCAGTTTACGGGAGGAAGGGAGAGGGAATTTCTTCCTCTGTCTCTCTCTCATTCTCTATTGCTTCTTCTTTCCTAAGAGTTAAAACTTAAATTTCCGAGATAGTAGGGATATTGATAATTTTATAAATAATAATACACTAATATTAAGAATACGATTAACCATAATAATAATAATAATAATAATAATAATAATAATAATAATAATAATGCCTTATTTGAGCTGGCATATTGGATCATATCTTAGACTTGTTGAGGAAATGCACTTACTTTACGCAGTACCTGCGTGACGGCCTTTTTTTAAATTATTGTTCCTAGGAGCAAAACGTGATTACAGAAAATAATAACCCAGCATATAATGTGTTTGTAAATCCTCCCAAAGTGGAAACCCGAATGAATTAATAAGCTAATCATTGATAAAATACTTCGCCACATTAATACATACGAGACTGTGATGGGAAGGCGGGTTCTCCCCTTGAAACTAAAAGCCAATCATGTTTCAACTCTTTCTCACAATTTGATTAGCCGGTATCAATGCTTTGTTACGTAACAGTAGTGATGAGACTGGTAATGACATCACATCATCGCTAAAAGCTTCAGTTAATTGATACGAGATGAAGTGACGCTTCGGCCAGTCTACTGTACCTCCCGCTCCCACACTTCCTTCAGCCCCGCATAGCCTATAACACGGTTAACTCGCTCATATGTAACAGTTATTTATGAAACAAAGCTTGGAAGGATGAGTTCACATCTCGAAACGAAGTCGTAAAATATTTCAATTCCTTGTAAAATAACTAGTCTACCGCTGTGGTATCATATGCAGCGGGCCCGGGTTCGATCCCCGGTTTGGATAAGTTTCCTTTTTTTTCCGGAGCTTTTCCTCGCATGTGATACATATTTCAGAAAACTTTAAGGTAGAAACGGTCCCCCAACATTATCTTGCAGGCGCGGGGAGTCTTACATATTCAGTGCTTCACTGAAACCTGATCATCATCATCATCACTCCATGGATTAGGCAATTGCCCGTTCCGACTTCATAATGCATCAGCCCAACGTCTTCTAGGTCTTCCAACATCACGTCTTCCTCTTGCTTGATAATTTCTTGCTAACAATGTATATCTCTCCTTACTCATTCCATCCATGTGATCAATCCATTTCTGTCTGTAATTCGTGACTTTATCCAATAAAGGTTGTACTTTCAATTCTTCTCTTATATCCTCATTTCTTATTCTATCAAGTCTTGTACGTCCTTTTACTTGTCTTAGGAACCTCATCTCCGCCGTCTGTATTCTATCCTTCTGTCTTTTCACTGGAGCCCAAGTTTCACATCCATACAATATTGTGGGAACCGCCATAACATTATACATTTTTATCTTGGTTCCTTTTCTAATTTTATTTTTGAATGTTCTCTGTATTGTTCCACACACCGTCTGAAATGTATTTATTTTGGAGTCAATATCTCTTTCCACATTGTAGCCAACATCACAGCCCAAATACTTGGAACTAGACACCTGTTCTATACTCTAGACAAATTAATATAATTAAAGACATGATAAAAAGAAAAACGAAGATATAAGAACAGAACTTAATATATTTAATCTCTGTGAAAGAAAAAAATAATATTATCAAAATGCTTATCTTCAGCACGTATTACGAATGAATGAACAGCGCATACCAAGAAGAATGTATAATTATAAACCAAAAGGGAGAAGAATGTTGGGAAGATCATTGAAGAGATTGAAGGACCAATTCGACCTATAATGAGATCGGAACAGACCATTGGGCTTAATCCTTGTTGTTGATGATGATGATTAAAGACATGAATGTCCACCGCTGTGGTCTCGAGGTAGCGTGCTGCCTTTTCACGGAGCGGGCCCGGGTTCGATTACCGGTCGGGCCAGACTGCTGGGTGAAGTTTGTTTCGGGGTTTTTCTTCACCTGTAAGACAACTGTAAGGAATCATAGAGCCCAACGGTCTCCGAAAATCATCCGGCCATCATCAACATCCTTATCATTATCATCATTATCCTTCACCGGTGTGGAAAGCAACGGGAAGCTACCACACCTATAATCCCCTAGTAAAGCTGCGAAGCATAGCATGAAAATGCTATGATTGCAGTGAAAGACCTGCACTCGGGCGGAATTACTATGGATGGATGGATACATAATATAATTGGGAGAATTATAGTTTTATATATTTTTAGTGAAACGTCAGAAATAGGTTTCTGGATATATCGCATATAGATCGAAAACTTAATGAATAGCCTATATACGAAGTGAACTAAATATATTCAAACTATTAGATAAAATTACACAATACAGAGGTGAATGGATGGACCACATCAATAGAATGGATAACAATAGAATTCCAGAATATATCCTCATTACAAACCATTAGGACGAAGAAATGTAGGAAGATCAAGTAAAAGATGGACAGACCAATTCTAGCATGAGATCGGAACAGATTTTAATGCTGCTGCTGATGATGATATATTTTTAGTTTAATGTTTTTACATAAGTTGGTACAATAAGAGTTATTTAAATAAAGGAACTAGATGGTAAAATTTCCTCCTATCTTGGAGACGGAGCCGTGAAAAATTCAGAAAAAACAAAAAAAGATGTGATCATATTTTCGGACATAAAATATAAATGTGATGCATATATTATGAACACGCTGTAGTTTGTCTAACAGTCCGTTAACTAATCCCACAGCGCGACAGACCAAGAAGGTACTTGGCCTACCAACCAGCTGCTACCCTCACATCCACACATGTTGATCACATCCAGCTAGTGTATGAGATGACATATCGCTCATTTGCTGCAACAACGTCTTCTTCTTTCTTCTTCTTCCTTTCATGTGATAGACCTAGTGATCTGTTACGGTCTCAATCCAACGTTTGAAGGGTCTGCCCAAAGATCTCTTGCCTGGTGGCTGGTAATTTAAGATCTGACGTGGTATTCTTGTTCTGCTCATTCTTCGTACGTGAGATTTCCAGTTGTTTCTGTATTTTAGTACATATTCCAGGACTGATTCTGTTTGTAATTCTTTGAGAATGTCAACAACGTCATAACTAAAAAATTGTCGATTTTGAGTTATTGGTACTACATGAAAGACAAACCCCAGTTCTATATTCAGGAAGAACGACATAAGCTATTGTATACAATGAGTTGGTATAGTAATTTGATATTTATGACTATTTAACTCATGCCCCAAATGGGACTCAATGGCCAATCACGTTTCAATGATTTCTGTTTTACAACCAATCAGAGTCGTGTTTCACGAAATATTTATCAGTGTTATAATTACCATATTAAAGAAAGCTCCTCCTTTTGTTCCTTTGGCAATAAATAGTATGATTTGGTTGCAGTGATAAACAAAAGAAGCAGTAGAAGCGTACCTATCGCTTCTCATTTGTTTTCAAACATCGCCGTTTACATTAAATATATAAATATTTTAAAATAACTATAGTTAAATAATGATTTATGAGTAAACAGCTTAATTTTATTCGTTAAATAGTCCTAACAAATACCACTCTTGATTTCCAAATTCTCTAGATAAATTCACTCCTCACTTCGTGAGTCGTGAATTTATCGATAATTTGGAAATCACTCGTGGCATTACTTATGACAAATACAGGCAAAGGTAGGCTATATGGATTTCAAACCTTTAAATGCTTCTCCTGAAAACTATGTTTTTTTTTAGTTGTGACGTTGTTGCAGCAAATGAGCGATATGGTTAGCATGTCGGATCCCCACCCATTATAGCTGGTTTTATCAATCTGGAGCCGCTACATATTGTAGCAAACCAAATGCCTCACAATGCTGGGTGGGCATCAATCCCATACTGGACGAAATTCCATAAGAAAATGCTTTCCTCCATGATTACTCGAACAAGTTCAAGTCCCGTAGCTCTTCGCTAAGACATCTTGCCTTAACCACTCGGCTACGGCGCAGGACGATCCATCCGATGTATTGGCAAAATGTTAGACATGACCTCGGAAGTTAAAAAATCACACAAGAAAGTAATGATGAGGTAAAGAGAGAGAAATGTTAGTGAACTAGTTGGAAGCGTTCACTGTCGATATTTCACTTAGAAACAACAGAGTTGATTTGCAACACCTTGATAACGTGAGTTGAACGTAAAGATTGTTCACTCTCGCGTCCTCTTTCTCGCATTTCTCTACACATTTTTTTTCTTGGCACAAGTTTTTCTTGTGACGTACTGTTAACAGACTGTTTGTTAACCGTTCTAAAGGTCGCCACAACATATGTTGCTTACTACCGCGCCGTAGTCGAGCAGTTTAATGCATCGTGCCTTGACGCAGAACTACGAGACCCCCCATGAACGTAGATATTTAGGATTCTATGCCACCATGCTATCAACATAAATTCTAATAAAAAACGCAAACACACACAATTTATTGCCGTAGCAACTAACTCTAAGTTATGGACATAAGCTCTCCATATATCCCTATCCTACGCTAATATTTTACAATCATTCCCTATATAATCTACTTCCCTCACATCATAGTAAATGTTATTCTTCCACCCCATTCTCAGTACCAACTGGGCGTTATCCCTCTGGTTATCCTACAAGAAGCTTCCATGCACATATTTCAATCCCTATTCGTGCCACATGTCCTGCCCATCGCAGTCTACGAGACTTAACTGTTCTCATTATATCTGGCTTCCTATAATGACCATGTAAGCCACTGATATGTAGTCTTCTCCATTCACCTATCTGTTCATCTCTCTTTGGTCCAAAATGTTTTCTAAGAACTTTATTCTCAAATACTCGTAATCTCTTTTCCTCTCTTAAAGTAAGAATCCATGTTTCGCACCCATATAATATCCATCCATAGTAATTCTGCCCGAAGGCAGGTCCTTTACTGCAATCATAGCATTTTCATGCTATGCTTGCAGCTTTACAAGGGAATTGTAGGTGTGGTAGCTTCCCGTTGCTTTCCACACCGGTGAAGGATGATGATGATGATGGTGATGATGATATGGATGATGATGATGACGATGATGGTCATATGATTTCAGGGACCAAGGGCTAAGGCTAGTCTCTAAGGGTAATGAAGCCAAACAGAGAGAGAGAGAGAGAGAGAGAGAGAGAGAAAGAGAATTTCTACCACATAAACTGAGAAATGGGGATTTATATTAGATTTTAAAAGTATTTTTCTCATAGCGATGGTTTTGTGATTTTTTATTTTTCCTGTCTTCAGCATGAATTAATATTACATCATCCAATGTAAATGTTACAATGTATGTAATTCTAATGTTGCAGAGACTGTATCCATGAGATGCTGGGACACATGCCACTCCTTGCTGATCCCAGCTTTGCCCAGTTCTCTCAGGAAATCGGTCTTGCTTCTCTTGGAGCATCGGATGCTGAAATCGAGAAGCTCTCTACCGTAAGTATTTAATTGTACATCTTACAACCTTCCTGATACCGTCAAATGGGGCAACTTTAGTTAATTTTACTCTGCATAGTTATAAAAACTATTGTGTTCTATTCGAAGTTAGGTTTTATTAATTTTTATCCCTGGAATTCTTGAAAAGTAAAAAGAAATGCAGTAAAATCATAAATGCATGGCAATAACTAAATTGATATTATTTTTAATTAAACTAATGTTTCCCTGAAATGGTATAAATTTAGCACAGTAAAAATGTTTCACAATAATCATGATTTTAAAACATCATGGGAGAAAAGTAACCCCAATTTGTTATAAATATATGTTTTAGGATGATTAAATGAAAATCAGAAAAATGTATACATCCAGGTCGTTTTTTATGAAATTTATTGGTGGACCTGAACAAAATTTAATTTTGGAGACTGGAGAAACAATAAAATCATGTAGTGAGATCACATATTTAGGAATTAAAATAAATAAAAATGGGAGTTATAAAGAGGAAATAAGAAATAGAAATAATGAAGGAAAATTTGCAATTGCTTGTCTCAATGGAATATTGTGGGATAAAAATATAAGTAATAAAAATAAAATGAATATATATCAAACAACTGTTAAAAGCATCATTACTTATGGAGCAGAACTTTTGCCATTAACAACAAAAACAAATAAGTATATTTTGGCAACGGAAATGGATTTTATACGAAAGGCAGCAAGAATTTCAAGAAGAGAAAACATTAGGAACTCAGTTATAAGGGAGAAAATGAAGATTGAAGACACTATTTTAGATTATATTAAAACTCAGCAATTAAGATGGTACGGACATATCCAGCGAATGGAAGAGGATCGACTACCAAAATCTGTTTTGGAATGGAAACCTGAGGGAAGACGAGGCAGAGGAAGACCTAAAACCTCCTGGCGTCAGGGAATATGTTTATACATAAAGGAGAAACATCTATAACCAGGAGATTGGATGGACCGACAAAATTGGCTATTAGGAATCGGACGATATCAAAGACATTAATCCACCGATGATCTATCTATCTGGCTTTCTCCCCTGGCATTGGCGAAATTGTAATCCATTTCTCAGATTGAGGCACCTGGAAGGCGGAGTTACGTTACCCCGATGATAATGTGCATCATAAATGATAATGAAGCGCCAGGAGAGTTCTTAACCTAGACTTAACCTAAATTCCAGATCATGGGCAACCAGAGGAATAATTCCCTTTAAGGGAAAATAATGTATTTTGTCTGACCGGAAATCGAATCTGTATCCTCGTAAACTGTAGATAGAAAATCTGACTGGCCGATAGCGAGGAGATACTAAAGGCCAACACGCACACACTATTGAGTAATATTAAGAAATTGGGACTGGAAGTAAATATCAGTAAAACTAAATATATGGTCACACGTAGAAATTCTGTATATAATGGAAATGGACAGCTAATGACAAATGAGGGAAATTTTGAGAAAGTAGCTGAATTCAAATACCTAGGAACAATAATCACAAATAGGAATGAGATGCACAAAGAAATTAAACATAGGCTCAATTCTGGAAATGCGTGCTATTATGCATTGCAGAGACTTTTGATGTCCCAACTCCTTTCAAAAAACGTTAAGCTGAAAATGTATAAAACTATTATTCTACCAGTTATATTATATGGGTGCGAAACATGGACTCTTACTTTAAGGGAGGAAAGGAGATTACGAGTATTTGAGAATAAAGTTCTTAGGAAAATTTTTGGACCAAAGAGAGATGAACAGACAGGTGAATGGAGAAGATTACATGGTCTTTATAGGAAGCCAGATATAATAAGAACAGTCAAGTCTCGTAGACTGCGATGGGCAGGACATGTTGCACGTATGGGGAATGAAAGATGTGCATGGAGGCTTCTTGTAGGAAAGCCAACACCCAGTTGGTAGACCAAGAATGAGGTGGTAGAACAACATTAACTATAATTTGAGGGAAGTAGATTATACAGGGAATGATTGGAAAGCATTGGCTCAGGATAGGGATGTATGGAGAGCTTATGTCCGCGCGGCCATGAACCTACGGGTTCGATAGTGCCAGTGAGTAAGTAAGTAAGTAAGTAACTGATGAGGCTGGTAATTTTTAATTAAATAATGATAGAACTTGTTCTAACATGTAGCTAGCAGTCAGTTGTTCTATCATGACGCTAGCAGCCATTGTTCTCGAATCGAATATTTACAGTTGAATGCAGGCTTTCACGGCCGGTAATCATAATGTTGTGTGATTCCGGGTTCTGTGGCCGTGGTCCATAGTTGGTGTTGATACCAGACGTTTCGCCCTCAACTGCGGAGGGCATCTTCAGTGGCGAGTGCTTCTAGGCGTGTTTCCTGGTCGGAAGATCTACTTAGAGTGAGCTCTGCTGACGTCAGCAGAGCTCACTCTAAGTAGATCTTCCGACCAGGAAACACGCCTAGAAGCACTCGCCACTGAAGATGCCCTCCGCAGTTGAGGGCGAAACGTCTGGTATCAACACCAACTATGGACCACGGCCACAGAACCCGGAATCACACAACATTACGAATATTTACAGTTTGTATCGTGACATTAAATAGCCAGCAGGAAATACCATTAATCCAGAGTCCGGTGAAGAGAGAAGTACATTGACACTTAGGGCGGGATGATAGAAGTTCAATTGCATGGTTCCACTTGGAAAGATGAATGACTCTTAATTTAAGAAGCGATAACGGCATTCAATTATTTCCTCTGTGCAATGAGCTGGAAAATTGGCAACATATTGTGAGTTTTGCAAAAAGATAGAATAACTTAGTTTGCAGTTCCTACCGGAGAGATCCGGTCGCATTGTGTGAGTTGGCGTGTTGGAATTTCTTGGAGGGGTAGAGCGCGAAGAGAAAATATGTAAATTAATGAATCGAGTAAAAAAATAGTCAGCCGTGAGCACTTTGCTGGCTCAGGTGATAGTATACCTGTTTATATATTTGTATTACTATAAGCTAATGATTTCTTTTGGATATCTATCTTCATTCATTCTGCCTATGTGTTGCTTCCATTTTTGTCTATATGTATCTATTTTATCAGTTCTTGAAAATATTTCAAGTTCCTGTCTTATTTCTGTGTTCTTGATTCTGTCTTCCTTAGTGCACCCTTTAACAGATCTCAAAAATTTCATTTCTGCCGCCGTTATCCTACTTAGATCTTGTTTTTTATGTATCCAGGCTTCTGAACCATAGAGCAGTATCGGTACTGCCAACGTTTTGTAAAATTTCAATTGGGTCGCCCTTGTTGTTTTGTTATTTAGTGATCGTTTTATCGTACCACATATTCCCTGGAATTTTGCTATTTTATTAGTTATATTATTATCATAATTAAATGAAATGTCACATCCTAGATAATTGAGATGGTTCACCTGTTCTATAACAAAATACAAACCTAAAGGCACCCGAGATGTGGGCAGACCTAGAAAGAGATGGGCTGAAGTCGGAACGGGTCAACAGACCTAATCCATGAATGCAGATGATGATGATGATAAGCTAATGATTTGAGAGGGGGTTGTTTATAAGAAGAGCGCAGGAACTTGTCACTGCTAATCAGAATCAGACATTGAGGGTCTCCTTGCATATGTAGTTAGCAGTATGTCAGGACCACTGCCCAAAACAGCACAAGATTGCACAATACATCGACTCAACTCTGAAAATGCATCCTATTATCCATTACAAGGACTCTTGTCCTTCCAACTTCTCTCAAAAAACATTAAACTGAAAATATATAAAACTGTTATTCGCCCGTTTATATTATATGGATTCGCAACAAGGACTCTTACTTTAAGGGAGGAGAAAAGATTACGAGTATTTGAGAATAAAGTCCTTGGGGGAAAAATTTTGGACCAAAGAGAGATGAACTGACAGGTGAATGGAAAATACTACTTTGAGCTACACGATATTTATAGGAAGCCACATGTAATAAGAACAGTCAGTTAAGTCTGATAGAATGCGAGGGGCAGGACATTTGGCACGATTAAGGAATAAAAGAAGGGCATGGAAACTCCAGTACGTAGGCCAAGAAAAAGGTGGGAGTGTAACATTAACTATGATTTGAGGGAAATAAATTATACAGAGGATGATTGGAAAATGTTAGCTCAGGATATGGATGTATGGAGAGCTTATGCCCGCACGGCCATGACCCTAGGATTCGATGTGACAGTGGGTTAGGTAGTTAGTTATGGTCGAATTAGAATTTTTCACAAATTGGAATAAAAACTCCACGAGGAAATTAAAATGTTCATACTATAGTGATTATTTTACATTCTTCTTCTTCTTCTTGCAAAGATTAAACATTTTTGGTTCGTTCCGGCTCCAAGTATCATAGCTGCTGTGTCCATCTCTTTCGTGGGCGTCCCCGATCTTAAATTAAATTAATTTTATTTGTATTTTTATACAAAATTTACTAAAATTCAATTGTATGGTAGCTATTTCTCTTTTACTACATGGAATTTAGACATTGATAACTTTTCTTTCTAAATTAAAACTATATCCAGTTCTAGAAAATATTAATTTAAAATATAACATTAAAATTGATTTTTTTATTTGTTCACTCAATTATGTAAGTCTACTGAAAATATAAACTTACGGAGCATTATTATTTTTTTCTGCAGGTCTATTGGTTCACAGTAGAGTTTGGACTGTGCAAGGAAGCAGGTCAAGTTAAGGCCTACGGAGCTGGTCTTCTGTCTAGCTATGGCGAACTTCTGCACGCCATCTCTGAAAAGCCTGAACACCGACCTTTCGAACCTGCCAAGACTGCCGTTCAGCCCTACCAGGACCAGGAATACCAACCCATCTACTACGTGGCAGAGAGCTTCGAGGACGCTAAGGACAAGTTCAGGTCATTATCTCCTTATATTTCTTACGTCACTATAATACAGCGTGTCCCTAAAGTACGTCACATTTTGGTAAATGTTTAAACTTTTTTATTTAACCATTTCAATCAACTATTAAATAGAAAGTGGATGTTTGCAAGCTTCTGAAGAAATTACAGAAAATAGAAAAAATAAAATTACAAATTTATCATAAAATCGTTCAACTGTTCTTAACGTTAGACGGTGCATTGACTAGAAGATCTTCACCGCCGTTGAAATATGGACATATTCCCTTGCATAGTGTTCTGCCCTAGGGTAGGTCCTTTACTGCAATCATAGCATTTGCATGTTATGCTTTGCAGTTTTACTAGGAATTTCTTGGAGGAGTAGAGCGCGAAGAGAAAATATGTAAATTAATGAATCGAGTAAAAAAAAATAGCCCTAAGCACTATGCTGGCTCAGGTAATAGTATGCATGTTCTCCACACCGGAGATGATGATGATGATGAGGATGATGATGATAGCTAGATTATGTTCGGGGACCTTTTGGGCCTCAGAGCTACCTGACATTTGTCTTATAGGTGATGAAAAACCCCCGGAAAAAAACCTCATCCAGGAAGCCCATCCCGACCGGGAATCGAATCCGCTGCGTGACAAGGCAGCGCGCTACCTAGATACCACAGCGGTGGGCACATGGAAATGTATTAAATTAGTAAATGACACTTTGGAACTTTGTCATTACCATTTGTCAAGTGTCCTAAATGTTTCCTATTAATATATATCTATGTATGTATATAAGTATGTAAGTTATGTATGTTTGTACGCGGTGGACTACTGGTTGTGCTCCTTGCCTCTGGTCCCCAGGGTCACGGGTTCAAACCCAGCCGGGGTCGATAGATTTTTTGGGATAGAAAAATCCAAGGAGCAAGTCCTTTGGGAGGGACTTTCAGCCGTGGGTCCCGAGTCTGAAGATTTTCAGGCTCGTAAAGGATCCTTAAGCCTGAACAAAGAGGCTTCTAAGCAAAATGTACCGATCTTATTTATTCTAGCAATACCTTAGTTGCCTACTATACAGTATGTCACATTGGGTTGGTATATTGACCGCATACCATTCATGACATATTTAGGGAAGTAAGCGTACTAAATTAACTTGGTCTAGTAACTCCTAACAAAAGAGAATCTAAGGTCCAACATTGTAGACAGATGTATGTACGAGTATGCAATTATGATGTATGTATGTATGTATGTACTTAGGATAAATATAAATATAAATTTAACTTCAAGCTAATGTATGTTTTCAAGTTGCATCCTCTCTCGGTCTCATTGGACTAGTAGTTACCATGCTCGCCTCTGGTTACAAGGTTTGCGGACTCAATTCGGCCGGGGTCTATGATTTTTCAAGGCGTGAAAATTCTGAGCATGGGACTTTTGGATAATAACTGCAGTCTTAGGTTTCATATCGCACATTTACGGAACGTAAAAGAAACTCAAACCTAAAAATATATGTCTCTGAGAAAAATTTGTTGGCCCTTTCAAGTTCAGATTTGAATTCCGACAGCTGTTAAAGAGCAATGTTAAATAAAACAATAACGTTTTTCTTTTCTTTCAGGCGGTGGGTATCAACCGGAATGTCCAGGTCATTCGAAGTGAGGTACAACCCTCACACCCAGCGCGTCGAAGTCCTGGACTCCATTGACCGACTTGAGAACATGATGTCCCAACTGAACCTCGAAATCCTGCACCTCAACAACGCGTACAGCAAACTCAAAAATTCCAAGTTGGCGTAAAGAATCAACTGCTGAAATAATAAAGCATTACATATATTACATGCTCAACTCAGCGAGCAAGCGACGCGGCTGTTCATCTTCCATCAACTATCTGCCCGAAAATACCTTCCTTTGATTCCCCAGACCGCGTTGAGACTCGATGGGTGATTACTTGACTCAACGTGTCAAAATGTAACTTAAGTTAATTGCTGCACCAATTCATCTTAAATACATAAGACTCAACGATGATCTCAAGTAATCAGACTGCACACAAGCACCTTTTCAATTTCCCAAAGATTCTAACTTCTTCAAATGACAGCTCTGGCGAAAGTCTCAAAAGACTATAGCCAGGGTTTATTGTTTTGTATTTCCTAGTCCAAATTGAACAGTAGTTTATGAATACTTGCTACTGTTCTAAAAAAAATGAACGGTGCTTTGAGAGAAAGGCCCAGGTCTTTACAATGCACGATATTGTTTTATAAAATCAAGGCTCATGGAAGAATATTTCTAAACGTTTGGACATTTGTTAGAAACGTTGATACCTCTGACATCTCCAAGGAACCACGTTTGGCACGCGACTCTGCACGGGGTTATCCCAAGTCCGATCCTGTGATAGCTGTCCATGTGCCATACGCTGGTAACATACCTAGAGATGATATCATCAAGGCACCATGTCCACGCGACTTCACTGTCCATGTGGTCAAATGGTAACATACCTGATGATCAGAGATATGAGCAGACGTCAGCCATGGCCAACTATATTCAACGTGCTTGATGGACAGTTTCAATCTCGTGTTGCCCAACATTTCTCGACCGTTCCACATAACTTCCAAAAAACGCATCATGTAAAAAGTGTTCATCCTATAATTATTATATATATATTATTGTATAGCTCTCTGTTGTACCTGTAGCACAGCTTTCTTGATAGTAAACAATACAAACTTCTAGTGATAAAAGAAGTGATATTTTCTTTTTAGTTTCCCAAATCCAAAATAGTGATCAAATAATTGTCATTGCTTCCTATAAACGCAATGTTTTTCATTGTTATAACTTATAATTGTAAATTGTTAAAGCGTTATTCAACCTATTATCCAGGAGGCTGTGTCCCATACATTGTTAATCAGTTTGCTATTAGTAATGTATGTCAACAGGACTGTTTTTGTATGAATGAATCGAATGAATGTTTTTTTAACGCTCCGTACATCTTTTTAATTAAATTAATTACATTCTGATTATTTTCCTGCTATCCCTTTCAGTTTCCTTGACTGTACGAATGATGAATGACTGATTTTTCTGACAATATACTTATTTCTGAAGCAATATATTCATTATTTCCTAAATGCACATGAATAGTCCATGTTTGCAAATTTAAGAACCCAACAGAAATATGTATATCGAAATATTTGTGTCAAGGAAATTGTAATTTAAAATTGGTTCTTCAGAACTATTATGTCTCGGAGATAAAAACAATTACAAATTCTTAAAACCCAACAATATTACTGTAAAATAGCTATTTTCTTTCATAGCCACATGTCTTTCATAATGTTTATGCACGAAATAAATGGGATACCAGGGGATTATTATTGTTTAATTGTTACGTAAAATCGTTAAGAATTCTAGTATTATAATAATTATTACTATTATATATATAAATTTATTTTAAATCACAATTTCAATAACGCTGCACTTTGATTATTGCTTACGAGTACGAGAAATTGGTTCATTTTTCTTGTTTACTCCGTGATTTTAATGACTGCGAAGGACCAATCCCTTATAAAAAAATAAAATTCACATAAAAATATATGTATAAAATGTTTTAAAATGTTTTGCTGTGGTTGTATTTCTTCTTTTGTTTTGGGTATTATGATGTGTCCTGCGCCTATCTCAGGTTTCTCAACCTTAATAGGCTAGGTAATCATTGGATGTATCCATCTGCACAAATAAATAGAATTCAACTGCATTTTGTGTGTCTTTTTTAAATATTTTTTAGTTTAAACCTTTTCCTATATCCTTCATATGAATATTCTCTGAAAAACATTAACTTTAACCCTTTCAGGAATAAGATAATATTTCTACGGAAAAAAAAATGTTCGTGGTTAGGAGCGCTACAATGTATACTTACTTAATTACTTACTAACTCACTGGCACTATCGAACCTGTAGGTACATGGCCGCGCGGACATAAGCTATCCATACATCCCTATCCTGAGCTAATGCTTTCCAATCATTTCCTGTATAATCTACTTCCCTCAAATCATAGTTAATGTTATTCTCCCACCTCATTATTGGTCTACCAACTGGGCGTTTTCCCTCTGGCTTTCCTACAAGAAGCTTCCATGCAAGTCTTCCATTCCCCATACGTGCAACATGTCCTGCCCATCCGTGTCAACGAGACTTAACTGTTCTTATTATATCTGGCTTCCTATAAAGACCATGTAGTTAATTGTTATGTAGTCTTCTCCATTCACCTGTTTGTTCATCTCTCTTTGGTCCAAAAATGTTCCTAAGAACTTTATTCTCAAATACTTGTAATCTCCTTTCCTCCCTTAAAGCAAGAGTCCATGTTTCGCACCCATATAAATATAACTGGTAGAATAATATATGACTTTGAAAATTGATATCTGATTCATTTATTTTATTCAATGCCACCAATGTTGTCATTTCGACATTCTGGTATTCTCTCCTGGCATGGCATTATTGTAACCCATTTCTCAGGTTGGGGCGCCTGGATGATATAAGATGGTAATGATGAGCCAGGAGAGGCCTTAATCCTAAACTTGATGAATATTTTGATGATGATGATGGCCAGATGATGTTCGGGGACCGTTTGGACCTTAAAGTGTCCTGACATTTGTCTTACAGGTGAGGAAAAACCTCGAAAAAATATCACCCATAAAACTTGTCCCAACCGAAGATCGAACCCGGACAAGACCACAGCGATGGAGTTATAGGGCCTATGTAATCTTGTACATTCCCGCATGGACAAGAATCCTCCCTTGGAAGATTAATTTAACCAAGCATAACTTAATGAATTATATAATGGAAATGGACAGTTAATGAAAAAATGACGGAAATTTTGAATAATTCAAATATTTAGGAATAATAATATAATTGCAAACAGGAATGAGATGCTCAAAGAAATTAAACATAGCCTCAATTCTGGAAATGTATGTTATTATGCAATACAGGGACCCTTGTCCCAACTTCTCTAAAAAAACGTTAAATAGAAAATAACAAAACTGTTATTCTTGCAGTTATATTATTTGGATGCGAAACATGGACCCTTATTTAACCTCCTACTACACCAAGAGCCTCCAGAGTCTTTAGTGGGATTACTACTACTACTACTAATATATATATATATATATATATATATATAATATAACCGAGTTCTCGTAACATCTAATAATAATGGAGAATATATATATATATATATATATAAAAATATAAATATATATATATATATATGTGTAAGAAAGGTAAGTGTTTGAACTGGATTTGCCTGGTTGTGTATAGGATAGCACGCTGGGGTACCAACCCAGAGATCCGGGTTCAAATCCCGTTCAGGCATTTATTTTTCTTATGTGTCATATTAAACTTGCATTTCTCAATGTCAAAAATTTAATTATAACTTCTATAAAGCGTCACTGCTATAAAGTAAAAATATTCTCTTCAATCTGCTTACTTGTTATAGTCAGCTACTAGATGGCAGTGAAGGCCGAGTTCTCGCGACATCTAGTAATAATGGAGAATGTAATATATATATATATATATATATAAATATGATAAGTGTTTGAATTGTATTTGACTGGTGGTGTAATGGATAGCACTCTGGGGTTCAAACCCAGATCTCCGGGTTCAAATCCCGTTCAGGCATTTATTTTTCTTATCATGTCGTATTAAGCTTGCATTGCTCAATGTCAAAAATTTAATTATAACATATATATACATATATAATTATAACTATATTGGAAACATAATTTCAAAAAATGAAAAAAGATATAGATATAAAATTAGAAAAATATAATAAATTAAGTGGTATAATAAAACGAAATGTTGGAAAATCAATGCCAACAGAAATTAAATAAAGATTACATAATATTATTTCAAAATCAGCACTTAAATATAGAAGTGAAGTTCGGGTACTGAATCTAGAAGATAAAAAAGAAATTGGAAGCAGCACATGTGAGATTTTTTGAGACCACTTCTTGGATTCAGAAGGTTAGATCATCAAAGAAATATTGATATCAGAAAAAAATTGAAAGTCGAAAAAAAAATATATATATACTTTTTTTTGCAAATACCCCAGGCTGTCTTTCGATATTCCTGGTGTTCTCTCCGGGCATGACGTACTTGTAACCCACTTCTGAGGTTGGAGCGCCTGGAAGGTGGGGTTACGTTGCCCCGATGATATGATGGGTGATGACAGTGATGCGCCAGGAGTGTCCCTATTCCTAAGCTTAATCTAAGATGAATATTAATGATGATGATTGCGATGGCCATATGATTTCGCCGTTTGGGCCTTAAAAATTTCCTGACATTTGTCTTACAGGTGAGAAAAACCCCCGATAAAAACCTCACCCAGAAAATCTGTCCCGACCGGGGATCGAATCCGGACCCGCTGCGTGACAAGGCAGCACGCTACCTCGAGACCACAGCGGTGGACAGTCGAAAATATATTAAATGATACAACCAAATATCAACAAAATTGGAAACAACATGTTTTGATAATGGAAAGAGAAAGATTACCCGAACTATCTCTACAATATCAACCACAGGGAAAGAGAGATTTGGGAAGGCCAAGACGTAGATGGATTCATCAAGATCACCTTGATTAAACTGCAGGCGACAGATCCTACTAAAATGTTCATGGTGATGGTGATGATATTGGTCTTGGTCATTTCCAGTACGAGGTATCTACGAGATAGGTTACGGTGGACATTTGTAAAACTTTTTCAAAAATATTTTCATGAGAACACCCTCTATAGCTTCACTTTAAGGAATGCACTAAAATGAATTATTATGTAACAAGTAGTTGTATAAGCTTGACGTAAAAGTATGAAGTCATATTTCTTAAAACATATCTTCCTCTATAAAGAGAGTGTATTCATGAAAACAAAAAAAGTAAGTGAATTTACAAGAATGTATACTAGGGTTACAGATACTAAAGGCCAACACGCACATACTACTGAGTAACACTAATAAATTGGGACTGGAAGTAAACATCAATAAAACTAAATATACGGCCACACATAAAAATACATTATATAATGGAAATGGACAGCTAATGACAAATGAGGGAAATTTTGAGGAAGTAGTTGAATTCAAAATATCTAGGAACAATAATCACAAACAGGAACGAGATGCACAAGGAAATTAAACATAGGCTCAATTATGGAAATGCGTGCTATTATGCATTGCAGAGACTCTTGACTTCCCAACTGCTTTCAAAAAACGTTAAACTGAAAATATATAAAACTATTATTCCATCAGTTATATTATATGGAGCGAAACATGGAGTGTTACTTTAAGGGAGGAAAGGAGATTACGAGTATTTGAGAATAAAGTTCTGAGGAAAATTTTTGGACCAAAGAGAGATGAACAGACAGGTGAATGGAGAAGACTGCTTAACAATGAATTACATAGTCTTTATAGGAAGCCAAATATAATGAGAACAGTTAAGTCTCGTAGACTGCGATGGGCAGGACATATGGCACGAATGGGGAATTAAAGACGTGCATGGAAAATTCTTGTAGGAGAACCAGAGGGAAAACGCCCAGTTGGTAGACCAAGAATGAGGTGGGAGAATAACATTAACTATGATTTGAGGGAAGTAGATTATATAGAGAATGATTGGAAAACATTGGCTCAGGATAGGGATGTATGGAGAGCTTATGTCTGCGCGGCCATGAACCTACGGGTTTGATAGTGCCAGTGAGTTAGTTAGGATACTAGGGTTATAATCTTTTGGACTTTTTTGAAATAAAATATTTCCTGTACAATGAATGGGTAAACTTTTCTTTAATACCACTGAAAAAGGCCTTTATTTAACTGAGCTTCAAGAAAAGGTCACCCCCAAATTAATATTAAATATTGATATATAAATATATTTGGGGGTGACCTTTTCTTGAAGCTCAGTGAAATGAAGGCCTTTTTCAATGGTTTTAAGTAAAAGTTCACTCACTCATTGTACAGGAAATATATTACACGCACTCATTGCATAGGAAAAATTTTATTTCACAAATGTCCAAAAAGTTATAACCCTAGAGAGTTGTAACTTATTGGACTGTTTGTTGAAATAAAATATTTCCTGTACAATGAATGCGTGTAATATATTTCCTGTACAATGAATGAGTGAACTGTTACTTAAAACCACTGAAAAAGGCATTCATTTCACTGAGCTTCAAGAAAAGGTCACCCCAAATCAATATTAAATATTGATACATAAATATATTTGGGGGTGACCTTTTCTTGAAGCTCAGTGAAATTAAGGCCTTTTTCAATGGTTTCAAGTGAAAGTTCGCCCATTCATTGCACAGGAAATATTTTATTTCAACAAAAGTACAAAACGTTATAACCCTAGTATATATACAATAAAATTTTCATTATAAGACTTTAAATGGTTTAAGAAAAAATGTGACTTAAGTTTGGTGAATATGATTTAATATTACCAAGCTAAACTTTTAATACTTCATTGCGAAGGTGCAACATATTGAACTTTGAAGAGTAAAGCTTTCACCTTCGTTTCTCACTTCGTACTACTTCGCCAAGCTCTCAACAGATGGCAAATGCTTTGCTCTAAATCTCCAGTAATAAAGTTTTATTCCAAGAAATAAAATGTGTCATAAGTAATGCCACGAGTGATTTCCAAATTATCGATAAATTCACGACTCACGAAGTGAGCAGTGAATTTATCTAGTAAAGTAAAAGTAAAGTGATCCCACAACAGACCCGGAGGCCCTTGGGGTAGTAGGAGGTTAGGGCTCCCACTTTTTCTAGACAATCGGCACTTTATGTCAGCCGGGTTGCCAGCCCTGCGTGACGGCCGTCTTTACCCCCAGAACAAGCGTCTGGTACTCATTTCCGTTAGAGGCTGAGTCGACCCCAGGGCCATAGTGCCGCCAGAGGGTTTGGGTCAGTTTAAAAATCCTGACCCCAACGGGACTTGAACCCTCGACCCTCCGGCTTGTAGCTCAGTGCCTTAACCACTACGCTACGGAGTGCCCCAAAGTAAAGTGATCCCACAACAGGCCCGGAGGCCCTTGGGGTAGTAGGAGGTTAAGGCTCCCACATTTTCTAGACAATCGGCACTTTATGTCAGCCGGGTTGTCAGCCCTGCGTGACGGCCGCCTTTACCCCCAGAACAAGCGTCTGGTACTCATTTCCGTTAGAGGCTGAGTCGACCCCAGGGCCATAGTGCCGCCAGAGGGTTTGGGTCAGTTTAAAAATCCTGGCCCCAAACGGGACTTGAACCCTCGACCCTCCGGCTTGTAGCTCAGTGCCTTAACCACTACGCTACGGCGTGCCCCCCGAATTTATCTAGAGAATTTGGAAATCAAGAGTGGCATTTGTTAGGACTATTTTACGAATACAATTAAGCTGTTTACTCACAAATCATTATTTAAATATAATTATTTTAAAATGTTTACATATTTAATTTAAACGGCGATTTTTGAATACAAATGAGAAATGTTATGTTTCATTTGTTCATCACTGCAACCAGATCGTATTTATTGCCAAATAGAATAGCAATATTGTAAGAATGCACCCTAGTGAGAAAAAATTAAAAACATCATTACATGTTATTAATTAATTTCTGATGTCCTATGATAGCACTTCTTCTTATTCTACTTCCTTCACAGTAGCCTCTGCCCGCTCCTGGAATTTCCTTCCTCAAGATATCAGGGGTTGCCGCACACTTGGCACTTTTAAGTCAAGCTTATACAGTTACCTGTTGTCTAATAATTATTTTTTTTTCTCTTTATTTAAATTTATACTATGTCATTAATAATTTTTTTTTCGTTCTTTTATATATTTTGTACATATTATATATTTAATTCGTTAAATCTAGAGTAAATCAAAATACATTATAAATATTAATTCTATTGTATTTATAACATGTAATCGTTTATGTTTATTGTAATTTAGATGTAAAACTATTTTTTTTGTATTTTTTTAAAACCTCGTTGAGTGGCAGACAAAGTCTTAAGGCCTTAACTCGTAAAATAAAAATATATTATTATTATTAGTATTATTATTATTATCATCATTATTATCATTATTATTATTAATTATTATTATTATTATTATTATTATTATTATTATTATTATTATTATTATTATTATTATTATTATTATTATTATTATTATTATTATTATTATTATTATTATTATTATTATTATTATTATTATTATTATTATTATTATTATTATGTAAATTATATTTTTCTGCAAAGTTAATTCCTGGGAGTAATACGTTTAAGAAAGTGCAAACAGTGGTTTCTTTTTTTAATGGTATAATCAATTTCTACGAATGTTTTTTTCTATTATATCTCGCAAGCAGAATCTGGTTACATTCGTGCACTATATATACAATCTAGGAGCCACTTGATAAAATGAAAGCGATAAAATTAAAGTGATAAAATTAAAGTGATAAAATTAAAGTGATAAAATCGAGGTGAAAAACGACTGTGATTGGTTATAAATCAAAATGCATTGAAATGTGATTTGTCGTTGACTGGCATTTGGGGCATGGGTTAAATAGTGAAAATACTTACTTACTTACTCACTGGCACTATCGAACCCGTAGGTTCATGGCCGCACGGACATAAGCTCTCCATACATCCCCTATCCTGAGCTAATGCTTTCCAATCATTCCCTGTATAATCTACTTTCCTCAAATCATAGTTAATGTTATTCTCCCACCTCATTCTTGGTCTACCAACTGGGCGTTTTCCCTCTGGCTTTCCTACAAGAAGCTTCCATGCAAGTCTTTCATTCCCCATACGTGCAACATGTCCTGCCCATCGCAGTCTACGAGACTTAACTATTCTTATTATATCTGGCTTCCTGTAAAGACCATGTAGTTCATTGTTATGTAGTCTTCTCCATTCACCTGTCTGTTCATCTCTCTTTGGTCCAAAAATTTTCCTAAGTACTTTATTCTCAAATAGGCCTACTTGTAATCTCCTTTCCTCTCTTAAAGTAAGAGTCCATGTTTCGCACCCATATAATATATGCTAACTGGTAGAATAATTGTTTTATATATTTTCAGTTTAACGTTTTTTGAAAGGAGTTGGGACATCAAGAGTCTCTGCAATGCATAATAGCACGCATTTCCAGAATTGAGCCTATGTTTAATTTCTTTGTGCATCTCATTCTAAATAGTGAAAATAATCAAGTTATTTAGGCTCATAACATTTGTTCAACCATTTCCTACTTAATATAAGAGTACGTGTTTCTGCAATTATACAATATTAATGTAGGCACAGATTACGATTTTTTTTCAATGCTACCACGTTGTCATTTCGACATTCTGGTATTTCTTCCTGGCATCGCGTTATTGTAACCCACTTCTGAGGTTTGGGCGCCTAGAAGGCGGAGTAACACTGCCCCGATGATATATGATAGGTGATGATGATGGTAATGATGCGCCAGGAGAGACCTTAATCCTAAACTTAATGAATATGTTAATGATGATAATGATGGCCAGATGATATTCGGGGACTGTTTGGGCCTTAAAGTTTCATGACATCTGTCTTACATGTGAGGAAAACCCCCAAAAAACGCCATCATCCAGGAAACCTGTCCCGGCCGAGATGGAACCCATGCGTGATGAGGCAGCATGCAACCTCGAGACAACAGCGGTGGACGATTACACTGAGCAACAAAAAAGAAACTTTTTTGTCTCAGAAAGAAAAATATGTGATTCCGGTAGTATTTTTTCTCCTGAATTCAAATATGATATCGGTTTTTCTCTATCACTCAAGGTTTCCGAGAGACAGGAATTTATAATTTCAAACACTTTAATATTTTCTACATTCGTAACTATACAATATTCGAACATTCGGACTCACCTAGAAAGTAAGAAATGGCCATTTTCTGCTATATTTCGCCTATGGAGCATCCCTCTTGATAGTCCAACAATAATCGGCCAGCATATTAGGATTCCATTTGCCTTGATATATAATCTCCATAGCTGAAATCTCCTGGGTTAGCTCATTTGATTTTATTTTACAATGGACAAATGTACGAAAAAACGTATATTACAAAAATAATTACTTAAATCCATTAATTTTGATTGAAATAAAAAAAAATGATGATGGAGAAATTCCGAATACTTATTTGAAAACACGATAAAAATCTGCATTAAGTACAACTATTGGTACTCATGAGACAAAAATCATGTTGACCAGTGTTATGAAAATATTCTTTATATTATATAATTTTTGTGTGTGTGTGTGTGTGTGTGTGTGTGTGTGCGTGTGTGCGTGTGTGCGTGTGTGCGTGTGTGCGTGTGTGCGTGTGTGCGTGTGTGCGTGTGTGCGTGTGTGCGTGTGTGCGTGTGTGCGTGTGTGCGTGTCTGCGTGTGTGCGTGTCTGCGTGTGTGCGTGTGTGCGTGTCTGCGTGTGTGCGTGTCTGCGTGTGTGCGTGTGTGCGTGTGTGCGTGTGTGCGTGTCTGCATGTATGCATGTATGCATGTATGCATGTATTTTTTTTTTTTAATTTATTGAAAATCAATCAACATGCCCCACTGCAGAGCAGTATTACATGCATTATTTTACAACACCTTATTAACTATAAGTTCATAGAGTTTATAAATTTACAAAATTGTTTTAGATGTTTAGTTACTAATTCGTTGTTAGTAACCGGCCAGTTCCCTCCATTTTTATATATGTCTGCTATTAAGGTAGTTCTCTGCTGCCGAAATTCTTTACACAAGTAAATCATATGATTCGCAGTTTGTCGCGGGCAGCCACATGCACATCCCGGGTTATCTATAATATGGAATCTATGTAAGTAGTCATTTGTTTTACCGTGGCCTGATATCAATGCAGTAAACTGCGGTGTTATAGGAATTTTAATGTTAAGTCTTTCTTTGATATATGGGAAGAATAGTCTGCATTGAGCACCCTTATTTGTTGCATTCCATCTATTCTGCCACAGCTGGTGTCCGTTTTCTCTTATTCTACACTTTATTAGTGATTTTGGAATCTTGTTATATATTACATGCAGATTTAGGTCTTTTGCTGCCTCCTTTGCAAGCTCATCGGCATACTCATTTCCAATATCACCTATATGTGCTTTCACCCATTTAAAATGAATTGTCCATTGTTTCTGTTCTAAATTTTTTATCGTTTTTAGAATGTCCTCAACTATGCTATTATGTTTGCTATTTTTCTGGAAAAGGGCTAGGGCAACTTTACTATCAGAATATATAGCTGCAGTCTTCTCTTCACCCGAAGTGTTACTTATATTCTGTATTTCTTGTAGAGCTTTCAATACAGCTAGTTGTTCGGCCTGATTATTTGAACAATTTCCACCAAGTCTATATTTGAGATTTAAAAAAATATTGTCAAATTTGTATATCACTGCTGCGGCTCCGACATTTTCTTCCTTTTTACTGCCATCTGTGTAAATTTTTAGAAAATAATTTGTACCTTCCTTAGCCTCTTGTATTTGGGGTATTTGTGCAGGATGCATCCAATCACTTGGTGTTAAGGGTGCATCATAATTTACATCTCCATGTATAGAATCATACTGTTTGATTATTCCTTGTATTGTTATATCAATAGGCTGAATACCAGCCAAAACGCAAGAAGCTTCATATGAAATTGTTCTGTATGCCTTCGTAATTTTTATGTTGAATAATCTCTGAACTCTCTGAATTTTTGTTAAATTAGTTTTAATTTGTAAGGCGTCTCCCCACACTGGAGCTCCGTATGTCAGAATCGGTTGTATAGCGCCCATATAAATTGTATGTAGTGCTTTATTTCCAATACCCCACTTTAATTTTGCTGCTTTCGATAATGTGTGAAATATACTTATTGCTTTATCATGGATTTGATTAATATGATGATCAAATCTAAATTTTTTGTCAACGTAAATTCCAAGATACTTTAGTGTATCTACTTGTTCTAGCGTTTTGTTATTAAGATAAATGTTTATAGATTCATTGTTTATTTTCTTTTTCCTGGTTATCATCAGAACTTTCGATTTGGAGTCATTAAAGTTTATTTTATTTTCATTAGCCCATAATTCAATTTTCTTTAAATCCTGATTACAATAATTTCCTACGTCTAATTTACTCTTCCCTTTTGTCATGATGAGGATATCATCAGCAAAGGCAATTACCTCTGTTCTTTGTGTGAATTGTAAGTTAAGCATGGAATTATATAAAACATTCCATAGACCTGGTCCGCAACAAGATCCTTGTGGACAGCCCTTCTCAACTTGTTTTTCTGTTTGATATTCATTTGACGATAGGCTTGCTGTTCTATTTTTGAAATAATCCTGACATAGTCTATATAAGTTACTTGGACATTCCATTTCTCTTAGGTTATTTAAAATGGTAGGCCACCACGCAGCGTCAAATGCACCTTTAACATCCAGGCTTACTAGAACGATGTATCCAAATTGCGGTAAATTACGTTTGACAAAGCTTTTCATTTCCATAGCTGCATCCACCGTACTTTTTTGGGCCATAAATCCAAACTGTCTTACATTAAAAAGTTTTCTTGAATTTATGTGATGTTCAATCCTATTTATCATCAATTTCTCGAGGATTTTTCCATTTATATTCAACAAGCTTATTGGACGATATTTTGTAACGCTGTGAGTTTCTGTTTTACCATGCTTAATTATTGGAATTATCACCGATCGCTTCCATCTTATAGGAAATATACTATCACTGAGACACTTATTGTATAGTGCAGTGAAGAAGCAGGGGAACATTCTAAAGGCATACAATAAGATATCACTAGTTATTCCGTCTTCTCCAGGCGATTTTCTCGGATTGAAATTCTGCAATATGTTTAATATTTCTGCAGTTGTGAATTCTATGTCCTCCGGTGTATTCATAGGTTCTGTTGTAAGTCTTCTTAATTGTTTGTGTCTCTCAGTGTCATCCTGCTCACTGTCTTGCGGGAAAAAGTGTTTTAACATATATTGCAATGTGTCAGAAGTATCTACGGTGTATGTTCCATCTTCCTTTCTTAGTGTAGTGAGGGTATTGTTCCCTTTCAGTTTTCTAGCCACAATCTTGTATACTGCTGTCCATGGATTTGATCCGTCAGTCGCGCTACAAAATTCTTTCCATGATTTTAGTTTTTCAGTATTTATTTTTGTTTGATACTGCTTGTTGCCATCCATGTATAGATTTCTTCTGACTTCCCTCAGTTGCTCATTGTTATAAGTTCTTTGATAACGTCTTCTTAATGCATTCACCCTTTTCCTCATAACAGTTAGTTCTGGTGTCCACCATGGAACAGACTTCCCTCTAATCTTTCGTTTATTTCCTCTGTTTATTTTAAATGTTTCGTTACATGCTTCTTTTATACTATTATAATATATGTCTATTATATGTTTGAGATTTGAATGATTTCTTACTTTATGAGCTAGTTCTTCATCCATTTTTTCCTGGCTGTGTATACAATTAAAGTTTAATTTAAATTTTTCCACTAAAGTGTTGCCAAATTGTTCATAATTTCCACCATTTGTTATGTATCGTATTCCTTCAAACGTATATATTAGATTTTGTATTACATTAGTTATCTTAAACGAAATTATTTTATGATCAGAGCAACTTTCTTCCTCTCCACAGGTCCATTCCTTTATATCTTTCAACAGTTTATTATTGACAATAGTCAAGTCTACCCAACTTCTTCCTTGTTGCGTTTCAAAGGTTGGCACACTATTATTTTCATTTACAATATGTAGATTATTTACTATAATAAATTCCTCCATGCATCTGCCTCTTTCGTTAGTAATTTTATCATACCATAATTTATTTCTAGCATTGCTATCCACTGAAATTATTAATCCATAGCCATTAGTGTGGTCTATAATTTTTTCGATTTTTTGTATATCTTCATTTATATCACACAGTCCATCGAAGTACATACTTACACCAAAGAATGTTTTGTTGCCATACGTAATGTGAATGACAACACTATCTTCATCTGAAATTTGACTAATAGTGGTAACATCCATATTCTTATTATTAATAACTATTGCCGCCCTTCTACTCCGATTTCCACCTGTGAATATTCTAAATTTTAAAGGAAAGCATGCCAGTTTATTGTTAATTAAATATGGTTCTTGGATAAATGCTATATCAATCTGTTGTTCATTAAGGAGTTGCACTAAATTGTTGGTAGATATTCTAGAGTGTTTTAAATTAACTTGAAAACAGCATATGTTGTACTTATCCATTTCAATAATCTGTATTGTCTTGATAACGCTTCAATGCTAACTGGTGACAAGGACAATTTGGGTCAAGCGCAGAATGCTTTTCATTAATTGTATGATCTTTGTTATACTTTTTGTAATTAACACAATTAATACATACATAATTATCTTTATTTGTTTTACACTCCTTCAATAAATGATTCTCGGAACAATTTGGGCAGGTGAGAATGCCTCTACAATCTTGTGCCTTATGGTAGTATTTGCAGCATTTGAAACAGCGGTTGACTCTAATATAATCCTTCCAATTGCACATGCACCAACCTATTTTTAGTTTCCTGCCTAGGATTAGTTTCTTGCTTCTGAACTTATTTCAATCACAATGTTTTTGTTCTTCTTTCTGTCTACAAATTCATGTTTTGGAATTAAATCATTCAAGTGATCTTTCAAAATTTCATTTTGTGTTGTAAGTGCTTCAACTATGTTATTTACAGATATATCTTCAGGTACATTAAAAATAATTACTTTTGGATTAAGTAACTTTGAAGCATTTGCTTCAACTTCATCACCACATTTATCAGTTATGTTTTGACATATAATATCAACATCATTTTTATTTGAAGTCTCAATCATTAATTGGCCATTTCTTAAGCCCTTAAATGACTTAATTCCAACCTTCATTTCAACTGGGCTGATTTTAGTTTTAATCAATGTTTTAAGGTAGTCTACGCTTTGACTGTTCTTAGATTTCACAAATAATTTGAAATTTCTTGACTGGCTACTCTCAGTTCCTCCAGATACTACAGATGCGTAGTTTCTAATTTCAGATGTAGATGGCTCCACATGTAAAGAGCTTCCTCCAAGTCTTAATAACCTCTGTGATCCATCAATTAACGGCATCATCTGTGAAGCACCTCTAGACAACCCTGTTTGTAACTGATCTTTTGTATTTTTAAGTTCAATTTTCAAATTATTTAATTCACAATTCTTATCGTTGATATCATTTTTCAACTTACACAACACTTCCCTTAATTGGCTAACAGATTTTACAATATTCTGTTTCAAATCATGGCGTAAATTCTTGCTAGTTTCAGTCACATTTAATAAAATCTCAAACGCATTTTCTGCGCGAGAATCCACATCATCCCCCATTTTAATTACTTATATTCTAAGACTTTATACAATATATAAACGTAAAATTGTTTTAAATGTGTATATATCACAAATTAACACCAAACAATATGCGTAACTAGGGCATTGTTTTACCCTAGTTACCAAAAATGCTATAAGCAACGTTAATATTTTTTAAATTTAACACAACAAAATCCTTGAAATATATATTGAATGTTATCAATAACAATGCAGAATGTTATTATCTATGTAATTAAATAACACCAGACAATTATTAAACTTCACACAATAAAATATATTATATTAAAGGCAGAGAACGAATACACACCAACGTTATAAGTCATGGCCTCCTCTATGTGTGTCTGTGTGTGTGTGTGTCTGTCTGTGTGTGTGTGTGTGTGTGTGTGTGTGTGTGTGTGTGTGTGTGTGTGTGTGTGTGTGTGTGTGTGTGTGTGTGTGTGTGTGTGTGTGTGTGTGTTGTTGTGTGTGTGTGTGTGTGGTGTGTGTGTGTGTGTGTGTGGGTGTG